>JAFELO010000362.1:183989-269022 GCA_017140195.1 Eumaeus atala | reverse complement strand
CTCATAATAAAATAATGTTCCTTCCTGACTGTCGTTTGTGTGTGTATTCGCGATAAACTCAAAATCTACTGGACGGACGCATGCAGCGTTTTCTACTAATAGATCAAGCGACTACCAATGGAGTTCTATGAAATAGAAAAATGATTAACAAGTAGTTTATAGAACTAAGAAAATTCTTTTGAAATGGATAAAATCATATATTTGGAAGGTCTCATAAGACTCAATTCGATACGTTTACAAGTATGTAGGCAGTTTTGTACTTTCCGACTCCATCATCATCCGACTAGCTCAATGGTACCATAATATTGTATTGTCATCTAGTCTACTTATGATTGACAAGTATCATGATGACACAACAATTAGAGGTGCGTATAATGTTATATTGTATTGTCATCTAGTCCACTTATGATTGACAAGTATCATGATGACACAACAATTAGAGGTGCGTATAATTCAGTATCTAGTCAAGTGGATTGAACAATTTATGTGAAAGGAAAAGCTTAAATATTATTTACCACGATCATAATATATATAGATATATTGATATCTAACAGCTAGCTTTAAGCTTCAGAACTTTTGGTATGAGGATTTTAAGACTACATCAGCGACGTTAATGTGAAAATGATGCATACAAATATTTTTTCGTGGAATAGAAATAATTATACACTTCTAAACCCAAAGGCTTAATTTCGTATAGCTCGATGTATAACTATTGATTTCCTAGGGCAAGAGTTTTTGTATAGTTCGATGTATAACTATTGATTTTGTATAGCTCGATGTATAACTATTGATTTTGTATAGCTCGATGTATAACTATTGATTTCCTAGGGCAAGAGTTTTTGTATAGCTCGATGTATAACTATTGATTTTGTTTAGCTCGATGTATAACTATTGATTTCCTAGGGCAAGAGTTTTCGTATTACATTGAAAATTCTCACGTTATCAATGCAATGATCGTAGTAAAAGCCGTTTTATTTTGTTCTCTAAAGGTACGCATCTTAAAGAGGAAACAAAACATCGACGACTAATATGATTTTCATTTCTAAGGAGCGGACACTGCTGCAGTATGTTCTCCTCATATATTATGTGAAGCGTGTGGTAGACACAACAGTCTTCAACGCCTTCATAGATAAATTGTAAAAACACGTTGCTTACTATGATTCTCTAGCTACACTTCATCTAGCTTGTACAGCTCATCTAGCTTGTACACCTCATCTAGCTTGTACACGTCATCTAGCTTGTACACCTCATCTAGCTTGTACACCTCATCTAGCTTGTACACGTCATCTAGCTTGTACACCTCATCTAGCTTGTACACCTCATCTAGCTTGTACACTTCATCTAGCTTGTACACCTCATCTAGCTTGTACACCTCATCTAGCTTGTACACCTCATCTAGCTTGTACATCTCATCTAGCTTGTACACCTCATCTAGCTTGTACACCTCATCTAGCTTGTACACCTCATCTAGCTGGTATGCTTGATTATGATGATGATCTCATGGGCGGATTTATTGAGCTGAAAGCTTTTTTCATATTTCATGCTTGTTTTTCTTTTGTCTAAGGTCATTAGCGACCATCTAACACTAACCATTGAATATTTTACAGTTGTTTCTGTATTGGTTAAACATTTTTAGTAAGTTTACTTTTAATAAAAGTTGAAAGTTTCATCAATAGACGTTTGGCAGATAAATCACAAATACGCTAGGTTCCTTAGTGATAAGATGGATATGTGTTAGATTGGAGTGTCCTATTCTTAATCTATTTAAAAATACTTTGGCCTCGCCAATTATCAAACTGTAAATTGTCCTTTACAAGAAGTGACTTTTTTATTTCGTATGAGGCACTACTATTATCATTTACCCAATAGCTGTTCCACTGAGTCTTCATTGTGAAGTTCAGGCGATTTTTTCTAATGTCACTTTGCAGCTTCTTTAACCTGCACTTTCGTTATCTGGTGGCCAGGTATCCACACGAGTGCTATAATACAACCACCCTAAATAGGGACTCGTACAGTCTTTCCTATTAATTTTATAAGCTGGTCTTAGTTTTTATGTAGGGCTAGGAAAAATGACATGGAACCAGAGAAAATGTCTTTCTTTTTAAACCCACTGTTCTAAAATTAACTATTTTATAAAATGTAAATAAATATTTATTTACATTTCGACCATATGCTATCTATATCGTTTTTTACGGTATGTCAAGGTCTGCGACATTCCGCTTTTTTCAACTTCAAATGAGTACTGCAAGCAATGGATTTAGAGTTAGTAAATTTTGGATTTTTGTATTGGAAAGTTTATTTTAACTCATTTTGTTCGAAAATATGATTTTAATGAATTTTGCACAAATATGTAATACAATAAATAACCGCCGTAAGCACTGCTTGTACTTTGGGATCGATTATAATTCACTATGAAACTGGATTATACACGCTTTCAATAAATGTACTTTATTTATCTTTAATTTTGACGATGGCAAAAACAAGTACGAACAACAATGCTGGCTGATTTTTACCGGGTATTCGATAAGTAAGCCCATTGAATAATCGGTTTTCGGAGAAAATTCAATTATAACATGGTGAACCTTTGCGTAAAATATTTGCTGAAGGAACCATTAATTTTTCTGGATACAAATATTTTTTTACTTTTTTTCATTTTCTTTCAAAATCATGCCAAATTTCAACTGAATTCGTTTAATTTTTCTTACATGGACGAATAACAAACATTCATACAAAATTTCGCACTTATTATATTAGCAAGAATACAAGTAATCCGTCGACATCATGATGCTAAGTGACTGCTTGCTTTTTATTATATAGGATTCAATACATAATATAATATTGGGGCTCAGAGTTAATTCTACTTACCCTTGTTATTTGACGCATTCAAAACCAAAATGTAACATGCGAAAACATAGCTTTATTAAATGTTGTTGCCGAGGTTAAATTCACATCAATTCTCTTAATCGAATACAATCAACTAGAACAACGCGAGTGTGGTCGGAACTGCTGGCCGTAGCATTAATACTTATGAAATATTAGCGTCCCGCCCCTTCACCGGCGAATACCACTGGTCGGATTGCTACTTTAACAAATTATACATTAAAACCTTAATTGGGAATCTCTCTATCCATTAATGTAAAGCGCATGAAAATCTGTTCAGTAGATTTTGAGCAAATCAATCACATACAGACCCAGTGTTAACTAGGACTTGTTTTATAATATACGAGTATATTGATAGGTACTTAGGTAATACAGTAATTCCAAACAGTAATTGTTCATATAACACAGTAATCGTTTGATTAATCAAAATATATTATATAATTTCTTTTTATTGATGGATGGATGGATTATTTAGATTTGTCAATATCAAAATAAATTTTAAATATACATAATACATAGATACTTGGGTAGTTTTAAGTATACTGTATTTCGGATAAACATGCTACCTATTTATTTATTTAAACTACAGCGCAGTAGATATAACTTACATACTCGTGTGTACTGTGACTACAGTATACATACGCTTTGCAGTACAGTAACTAAGTGGGGCGGGTGTGGCTTGCACTCTATGACGTCAGAACAGCCGGCATGGTCCTATTTTCGTTTTAATCACATTGTAACTCTCATGTTGGCCATAAACGAGAATAAATCCGATTTAACCACAAAGAAACTGAAACGTAGTTATCTACTTGTTCGTGTTCTGTAACCAGATGGATTTCACTCATCATGGCCACAACGACCAACTTACCGCTGGGCATAAGTTTGTTAAGAGAGTTAAGTAAAGTTAAGTATGTTAGTATGAAGTATTTTTCATACTATAGGATGACAAACGAGAAGTCGGATCCTTGTAATGGAAACCGATGCCTTTAACAACAATAACATCTTCAATATAATAAAATTAAAAGTTCCTTGTGGTCTAGTGGTAAGCATGTTTAGCCACAGACGTGAGGCCCCGGGTTCGAATCCCTGGTGGGGCCATACAAAAAAGTGTTTTTAGGATTTTCCAAACTCTAATAACTTCTAATAACTCTCCGGAATTAGGAAGTTGGCGGTATTACACCCCCGTGCCTCGGAGAGCACGTTAAGCCCTTCGATCCTGCGCCTGATTTCTCACAGGTCGTGTCGGATAGCCGCCCCAACGGAATAGGAGAATGAAGGAATAGAGAGTGCACTTGTGTATGTGCAAACAATTGTGCACTATAAAATGACTCTCAATGGAGATGGCCACTGTAGCAAAATTCGGCTAGGACGACATCCATATTAATGCATTGCCTTCCTTTCCTATAACAGTACTATAAGTAAAATAAAGTAGATTTTAGTTAAGGTTTTCTTATGTAAACGGGCGTTGGTAGTGACTACATCTATTCGCCAACTTGAAGGGCTGAATATGACGAGTGGTTACGGCAATATTTATTGTAGACACATGTCTACAATAAATAATTAAACACATGTTTAATTAGTCAATTTGATAACCCTCTTTAGTACATAAATGGGTAAACGAGAATAGAATCGGAGTCCGAAGATTCTTAGACAATCTGAAAACATACACACAACCAGAGGCTACGCGGGTGCATTACCCTCTTTGGTTTCCAATAGATCATTGAAACTTATACTGCATGGAGTGCGACAGCGTAATAACTTTATATTCGCACCATTTTGTGAGCGAGTAGTACTAACCTTTACGGTCCCGTCAGCTTGTCGTAGCTCAAATGACATGACTTCTTTGACACTTTTTTGGAGTTCCTTATCACGCGTGGTGAAGGAAGTTACACGGAAAAAAATCAATCCACGTGTATGTGTAATCCACAAGTAGGTAAAAACTAACGCAACAGTTTCCTCGATGCAATATTGAGAATAACGGTTACTATTTGACGTCGGCCACCCTAGTCTCATCAAGAGTACCATGCCACACTCTATCTAACGTCTAATACACGTGCTCTCCAGTGAATTCGAGACCTGCACTACGGTGGGCTACCGCAAATTTTGGGCCTGTTGCGGCTCGCTTCGGAATCAGGTTTCTTTCAGCCAGTCTCTTTCTGACGGTATCTAAATTTATGACCACTTGGCGTTCATCACGTAGACTTCGTTGCATTTGAGCTGCGCTGATGCGGCTATTTCGCAAAATAGTAAGTTGAGTATACCGATCATCTGCTGATGACGTAGCCCTCGATTTTCCTGTACCTTGTCGCCGATCGAAGGCTCCAGTCTGTTGGTATCGCCTGTATACCCGTTGTACCGAAAATCTGCTGATTCGAAGTATCCGAGCGACCTCACGTTGCGCAACGCCTGCTTGAAATAATGTCATAGTTTGAGCTGCTTCCTGGGGTGTCGTATCTATTATTGACCAACGAAAAAAGCAAAAATTGACGCGCTTTGAGCAAAAAAGATGCGACGACGAAATAAATTTTAAGACATATTCAACTATCTTCATTGTAGAAAAAGAACGCATAAACTCTTGTCAAAACAAAGAACATCGTTGGTACTCATATTACGTTAGTTGCTTGATTACAATGTAAACAGATGGTACTTTAAAGTAATAATAATCATTGGATTGAACATAATAAACACTTTTGTGGGTATATAACTGTGATAGTTATAAGTTTTATACTTTTCGAGAAAATCGAATTAAGGTTTCAAGCTAGCGCGTGACCCGGTTTATTTGCTGTCCAGTGTATTCCGCTTTGAATAGTGTAGTGTCGCGACGATTATTTTTGTTTTATTAAGTTGATCCTGTATCAATCCTTTATAGGAATCCTAATTATAGGAATAACGAATCCTGACAGTTTCTGCACGCGTTCGGTATATTCTTGATGGAGTATAAAGTAAATGGAGATTTTATTGTCTGTGTAAAATCTCTATTAACCTAACTCAATCAACTTCGTCAAATGCGGGTGTCCCTTCACATCCCTCAAGTTTGTATTACTTTACCGTAACATTTTTAAAGTTCTTGTAAAAAATAAAGTGTAGTACCCAGAAAAAGGTGATTTTTACCAAGTAAAAATAATATTACATCTTACTTCATTGAGTGGAAATTAGAAACAAGTGTCCTATGTAGACACAGAAGATTTACATAAAACAGGTGTCCTATGAACCCGACGTGGGGTGGGGCTTAGTAGCCTGGGGTGAGCCCAGGCGAAGCCAATTGGACCGAGGGGGTCTCTGTACCGCTATATATAAGAAGAGGGATCTAAAGGGCAGGGAGGAAGAAGTGCTCTAGGTACCCCTCTTATAAGAAGAGGGGTCCAAATAGCAACAGGAAGACGCGCTTTTGCGCACGGGACAAGTGGCGAGGATGGCAACCTCATCCCATTGCAGTGTCCCAAAGTCGGTGAGGTTGTCCTGTAGTGCGGGACAACCCCATCTGTGGAGGCGGAGTCTGTCCCTTAGGGGGCCGACTAGCCGTCGAGGTGCCCTAATGATTGTTGTTCCGGGGCACCTCTCCAAAAGCGGCCTCGCGGTGGTTTTTGTGGGTATTCGGCAGAATAATATGCCGTGAGCCCCCACACACCACTGGACCCTACACAGTGCGCGTAAATGCGTTTCCCGGCGTTAACAAAAAAAGGTGTCCTATGAAAATCTAAATGTGTGCTGTTTTCTAAAACGAGAGATCGGAGTCTTTTCACGATTACCGAGACCCATTGACATCCAGATTATTGTCATGCGTTGCCTTTCCTTTTCCCCTCTAATGGGCTACCGGCTACTCACAAACCACTCGAAATGCGTCACATCTGTCACTTTGCGGCGGTGTCACGTGCAACGAACCGTATTATATGTGTACCTTCTGATGCACACTATGGCATGTGATTTAATAGATTATTTTCTTTCATTTATTGTTTTATAAAAAGGTCCCACGCTTCTTTTGTATATCAAAACCTATCACTTTTATGGTGAACTATAAATTTGTTGTAGGTATGTATATAAAATTGAGGTATTATTGCAGACACTTGAAAGGGCAGAAACTTGTAAGTATTGCTGAGGTGGTCCTTCGATCGGAAACAACGACAACTTTTTGTATGGAATTAATAATTAAATACTCACTTACTTTATAATTTCTTTGGTGCGGAACCCAAGCCCCATGATGGCCACAAAACCAGTAAACGCTAACGACGTAATGTCAAAATGGGTATAATTCCGACATGTATTTCACAAGAAATGGCCACATGTGCCAAATAAAGAGAGACAGTACATTAATGCTAACTACTAGCATCACTCGGTAGTAACTCCGGTCCTATAAGTCGCCAGGTCATGATGTGTAGCCTATTGCCATCCATGTTGTTCAACTGTCCAACACAAAAACATTTTTTTCAATTCGGGCCAGTAGTTATATCATGAACTAACCCGAAAAAAAACATATATATAAAACAATAACAACAAATTTATTTGATTGCTGGAAAATAATATATTGAATCATAATGCCATAGTATGCACTAAGAGTTAAGAAATAAACAAAGAAGCAAATTCTTCGGTTTTATATATAAACAATTTCGTGTCCATATGCGACGTCACACAGTGTGAAAGGAGAGATATTAAATTATTTTACATAAAGTTGCGCAGTTTTCGAAAGCCCTTCAGATAATAATATCAATTACCAGCCTGGCTTCCACTGTCTTGGGAAACTTTGGAGTGCTGCTTGATACGATAGGAATTTTCTGTGCAATGTTCATAAAGAGTAGATACTTCTCACACATCGGAAAGCGAATGTCGCGAATACAATATAGACGTTGTCATTGTACGGTCTCTAAAAGAATCGACCACTGTACTTTGGTAGCAGATGCCAATTAACCAGAATGTTCAAATTCACTGGTTCCTGGGATGCCTAGAAGCGTGCCCATCGGCAACTTAGTACAATTACTTAAATACTATATAATTTTACCATTGTGGACGAAAACTAGATCAAATATGAATCCCTTCGGAATAGGGTTTATAACACTACAAATAATGAAAATATTTGCAAAAACACACACACAAATTGTCAAGGTATAAAAGCTAAAGAGCATAAAATTATCCTAAAGATCATAAAATTATAAGGTCCACCTTATAATTTTATGATTATTACCTTGCAAATCAGTCTCAAGATTGATGTTTGCCGAGATGCGAATCTGCGACTGTATTATAAATCGGCTATTAGTGTAAATAGATTGAGTGTTACGAATATTTTAGTTTAACTTTGTCAAAGTGTTCTTTGCAAGTAGTGTATAATTGTATAAATTATATTATTATATATTGAAGAACGTTTCGCAATGACAACCCGGCTAATCGTTGGCCCGCCACAAAACGAAACACCCCTGTTTTTGAAAATGGCTAGCCATAATGAAATACGGCGATTTAGACTGCGAATACATTGTCCCTTATAGTTTACGTAATGTTTCCATATTGTGTATGATATATTACGACATTTCATTTATCTCCAAAGTTACAAAGTTAAACATGAATGTGATTTATACACCAGTTTCTGCGATACATTGGTACAGTTGGTAAGTTACGCTGAAGGAAAGAGTGTCAGGAAACCCGGATTTATTTATTCGAATTCGATGTAATCTAGGATTGGGCTAGTTTCCCAAGTGGGTTGCAGTTGCCAGCACGTCGACTATGAGTTTTTGCAATGATTTATTATTATTACATATTATTTGAAACAACAGTCCATTACTCTTCGCTTCGCTTTATAGAGGCGCTAGTGGGCTTATTTAGGACAGGTGGGGACACGTGACATCGTACCCATTTGGTGACTACTAATCTCCATTAACCTCCGTATTTGCAGTAAGCGATGTTCTTCTTTACCCCATCCCATACTCACAACGTAATGGGACAGCAGAGCTGACACTTTACGGCGGTATGATGTAAGCGAGAGTTACTTCATCGATCGTGTCAGTCCAACTATCAAATAATCAAATAGTCTAGTCGGCTACAAAGCAGCAGGGCACTAAGTAGTGCACTGTGTGTAAAGGTCATCCACATCCACACATTTATTAGTTGGCTAAACTTAATGTTGCGTCGTTATATTATAAGGCACACAAGATCAGTTGATATGTCTTTATGGAATAGTATTCACGGAATATCATAATCTCTCTAACTAATAGATATCTGCAACTATGATGTATGTTATGTATGAGTATACTATCTGTAGCCCGCTGCTTCGTCCGCGTGGACTACATACTAGATCATTTGTAAAAGTTATTATTTCTGTAGCCTTTGAACACATAGGCTATAGACATGATCACTTTAATCCTAATAACTAAATCCGAACAACAATTCGGATGTTATAATTTAATTAAAATCCATTCAGTAGTAGTTACGTGAAAGAGTAACAAACATCCATCCATACTTACAAACTTTCGCGTCTATATTATTAGCAGGAGATGTTATATATGAGTTCTTAAGTTTACGCGAATGTTAGTCATTACAATAAAACTACTTTTACGGATTTTATCGCGGTTTATTTAACGCGTTTTTATTTATCTAGCCCGACGTTTGGTGGAGAGTCCGCATTTGCATAATCAAATAAACCCCGATAAAATCCGTAAAAGTAATTTTATTGTAATAATATGTATGAATTTATACCATGCCCTCTTTTGTTAGACGCCAAATCCGACAAGCCCCCTCAAGTCTCTAATCCCAGTTTATTTGTTAGTTTAGCCTCTGCTTATAGATATTATGGAGTAAGTCAATATTATGAAATCCCTCTCGCTTGCATAACGCCGCGGCTTCATCTTAATAAAATTCTCGTGACCACCGAAGCCCGTCCAGGTCATAAATAATTATCTATGTTATATCTATTTATGACCTGGGTGGGTTTCGGGGGTCACGTGAATGTTATATTTAAGATGAAGCCCATATCTTTTATTTTTATAATAAACATCTCAAATATATAACATTTTCGAAAGTTATAAGAAAATATGAAATATAATTCCGTTGTCTAGTAACACAGTGTCTGTAACACAAGAGCTTCGTAGTGGTGAGTGTCGCGCCCGTCTAAATCATGGATGTTTTATCTATGTTACGTATAGAAATCAATTCAATAATCCTGAATTGTCACCGAACATGTAACAAGTGCCTACGCTAAATTTCAGCACAATCGGATACCAGTACCTACACCATTATCAGCCTTTATCGATCCACTGCTGGACATAAGCCTCTTTCAATGAGAGTCGAGACGGCCGATCTCCTTTTACTTGTACCCATCTCGGATCCGCTACTGAACGAAGATCGTCTTCCCACCTGGTTAACGGTGGACCAACACTCAATTTTCCTAAACGAGGCCTCCACTCCAGAACCTTAATGGCCCATCGGCCATCTAGTCTCCTAAGTGTGTGACCAACCCACTGCCACTACAGCGAGCTTATTCTTCGCGTGATATCGGAAACATTACTTCTTTGCCTTATGACTTCGCTGTGAATTCTATCGGACAAAGAAACTCCCAACATAGCACGGTCAATAGCCCCCTGACCTACCGCAAACTTGCGGACCAGTCCTAAATTACGAGGCCATGTTTCGGCCCCCTAGGGCATCGCAAGGAGAACGCATTGTGATGTAGCTACCGGAATATTGCCCAACCCAACAGAACCCTTCTATCGGCTTCCTTCTCGAAGTTATGTCTAACTAATTGCAATAGGTGCTCGAGGTATACGTATCCGTCCGCGGCTTCGAGAATATCACCATCGACGTTAACCGGCCTAGAGAGAACGCGTATATGTCATTATACCATGGTATGGTATATTTAAATTATGCTCATATCAAAATCAAGATTTACATACAATCATGGTTGTTATAATAGCAACAATATTTATATTTATCAAAAACAACCGTTTGATAGTCTTTTTATACACTTAGTCTGATCATAAATACTATTACAATTAAAAATACATTTACAGTTGGAATCTGTCATTTTTATACAACTGTTCATTGTGTTTTCTCATTTTGGTACAATATTTTGCGATGTTAAAATGGAGTTGGGTGGGTGGTGTTTGGTGGTTTGGTGGTGGAGTGAACAGAATCACTGTGATTGCATTACACAAAGCAGGTACGGAGCTAAATGCAATTTTTAAAACTTTCCATACATTTGGCATGAGTCAAATGTTTGTGTTCCGGGCTCTTAATAGATACAACGAAACATCCACTATTTGTGACAGAGAAATATCTGGCCGTCCACGTAGTGTTCGTACGACAAAGGTGGTCAAAGCAGTAAGAGAAACAATTCGAAGAAATCCGAAGATGTACGAAAGCAAAAGATTTTATCACGGGAAAATAAGATAGCACCTAGATCCATATCGCGTATTTTAATAGATGATTTCGGAATTGCAGCCTATAAGAGACGTGCGGCGAGGCTTACCAGTGCGTACTGGTAATTTCTTAACTGATAAGTTAAAGGTAAAAATGGTAAAACAACTAAAGCGCTACGCAAAAGGAGATCACAGAATAAGATTGTTTACGGATGAGATTCATTTTACAAATGAGCAACATTTTAACAAACATAATGACCGTATTTATATTATACTAAGATAGATTCCCAGTTTCAGGATTGAGTGCAATGTGGGCATTATCCGACTTCAGTGATGGTTTGATGGGCTATTAGCTATGAAGGAGTAACGGAGCCACATTTTTGTGAAAAAGGTATCAAAACATCTGCACAAGTGTATCAAGATACCATTCTTGAGTAGCTAGTTAAGCCCCTTAGTAGCACCATGTTTAACACCATGTGAAAAGGCGTAAGGGGGATAACGCATTTGCATATGCGGAGGTTAATACAAAGTAAATTCCTCGCCCAAGTGGGCACCATATACGCGAGTTGGACAATTTCCATCAATGCATCCTTCGAAAGATACTTAAAGTACCTTGGTTTGATTTCATGCCGCGGTTTGACGACTAAAAATATAACAAAATAAGTGCCTACAATTTTTTTAGGTGCAGAATAAATAATGACTTGATAAAGCTGTATTGGGTTAGGTTTCGCTTCCACAGCATAATAACGAAGAAAATAATAATGAGTTGGACATCGCCTAAGATAACATTTCATACTCTATCGCGTGCGATTTCTCAAAGTTATATTGAGTAAATAATCAAACTGCGGTTTTCAGCTGGTTCATGAGTTCCCCAATTGAAATAAATTGGATAGCTAAAATGAACGTTAAAAAGTTTTTCAATACGCAACCGGATTAGTTTTTAGTCAGCATTTGAACATTTTATACGGCAGCTTCAAAAGTTTGTTAGTTCTATTGTAATTCCATTTATTATTTTAACTCTCGACGTAACTTTTTGTTGTGTTATCAACAGCAGAATTGGTACGTGTGCGCGTCAAACGAAAAAAGATCTGAGATAGGTACTGTGCCTATGGTTGGTGTAAGAACACCCAGACATCTTCGGCGAGGCTATATGAAACGAGCGAGCTGCTTTTTGTGCTCCTCTTATAAGAAGAGGGCACAAGAGCAGGATAAGGAGGGGACGTACGGAGCGAGGATCGCAAACTTGAGTGTAATTTGAGGATTGGCTGGCTCAGTTGGTAACGTGGCGGATAGTCCGCGTGTTACACCAGAGATCGCGGGTTCGAATCCCGACTAGATCATGGATGTTGTACATGTATTCTTATAATAAAAATCTTAAATAAATAAGATTTCTAAAATTTATTACAGTAAAACTACATTTACGGATTATGTCGCAGTTTATTTAACTATTTAACTGGCCCGACGTTTCGGAAACTTTACAACAACCATGGTCACAGGTGGACTGAGATGACAGATGTCCTGATGTACCAAGTTTTTTAAAGTAACCGAAGAATTATAATTTTAGTTGTTCCGATTAACGCTAACAGCACTTTATTATAACTTGCTGTCCTGAGGTGATATGTTTACTTTTTGATTTAATTATGTTCACTACTGGGTCCCAAGCAGAGGGAAGGACCCAGCCATCTTCTCTATTGAAATTTGGATGTTTTTTAATTTCAATAGCCTCACGGATCATCTTTGGAAGGAATCTGTGTTCCCTAGTGGGGATATGCGCCTTATAAAATCAAATGTAATGGCAGGAGCGAACTTCAGCATGCTCACAGAACGCAGATTTTGTAGCACGTCGTTGTTTCATATCGGCTATATGCTCTTTAATGAGAGTTTTTATAGATCTTTTAATTTGCCCTATATAAGAGAGTCCACAGTCACAATCAAGCTTGTACACTCCTTCATCTTGTAGAGGGATATGGCATTTCACTGATGGTAAGATCTGACTAACCTTCTCTGGCGGTTTAAAATAAGTTTTTATTGAAGCTCGCTTGAGAATATAGCCAATTTTATCAGTCACCAGTTTTAAATGTGGTAATATTGCAGGTAAGCGATCGACAGTGGCTGTTTCACTCGGCTTCTGTGGCGCAGACGGCGCACCCGAGGCTTGTTGACTCTTAGAACTTGCTCGAAGTTCTTAAATATACAAAATTCTTAAATATATTTCCCTTATCTAGTACCTGTAACACAAGTCCTTACGGCACTTACAATAGGACTAGGCCAACGTAGTATGATAAGCCCACAGATATTATTATTATTAATGGCGTGACCTACTGCACTGTCCCGTAGTTGGTACGTTTGTCCTAAGGGCCACGTAATAGCAATTATCATAGGCAAACAACTGGTGAGTTACACGGGTAGATGATGACATTAGAAAGTAAAGATGTCAGGACCTCGTTTTCCTACTTTTATAAACTAATACCAGTAATAACCAAGTATAGAGTGATACCAATTATTGTTTTCAAAACATTATGAAGTTTTTTTTTATTTTAAATAAGTCAATTGAACCGCGGAGGGAGCTGCTCTTTGTACCCGCCTTATAGGAAGTGGGGGGGGGGGGGCTTAGAGCAGGAGGAGGAACTGCTCTTTGTATCTCTCCTATAAGAAGACGGGACAAAATAGCAAAAAGATGCGTTGCTTTTGCGCACGGGACAGGGGGCGAGGATGGAACCTCACCAGATTGTACTGTCCCAAAGCGGGTGGGGTTGTCCTGTAGTGCGGGGCAACCCCATCTGTGGAGGTGGAGCCGGTCCCTTAGGGGGCTGACTAGCCGTCAAGGTACCCTGATGGTTTGTTGTTCCGGGGCACCTCAGCAAAGGCGGCACTGAAGGCACTTGCATTGGTTTCTGTGGGTATTCGGCACTATCGTGTGCCGCGAGCTGCACACACCACTAGACCCAGGCCAGTGAAGGCGCATAAATGCGTTTCCCTGCGTCAACAACAAAAAAATAAATAATAGCCCGTAGTGTTGCGCTAGTGGTTGCGGGTTTGAATCCCGCTCAGTTTTTAATATGTTTATATATGTATTACATGTATTTTTATAATAAAAATCTTAAATATATAACATTTCTTAAATCTTCTTAAGTCTAGCACCCGTATCAACACAAGTTCTTGCGGTATTCAGCACGGGGCTGGGCTAACGTGGTGTTACAACTCCACAGATACTATATTAATATTAAATATCACATTAGAATGTATTGCTTTAATGTACATAAATATATTACATTATATATATATATATATATATATATTTATTTATTTATATACATTAATAATTATTTATTCAACCTTGGATAAAAACTCGAGTATAATAAGTACTACTAGGTAAAATTAATCTGCCGGTAAAATAGGGTTGTTATAATACTTTTTCACTTTGTTGACGCGGGCAAACGAATTTACGCACCCTCAACGGCCCTTTATGGTCTTGTGCGAGCGCGAGTGCCATCAGTGCCACCGACGCCTCCTCCACAGATGAGGTTGCCCCGCACCACAGGACAACCCCACCAACTTTGGGACAGTAAAATGAGGTGAGGTCCATCCTCGCCTCTTGACCCGTGCGCAAAAGTGCCGCCTCCTTTTGCTCATTTGTCTCTTCTTCTTATATGAGGGGCACAAAGAGCACCCACCTCCTCGGTTCAATTGGCTTCGCCCAAGGTGTCTGGGTTTACCCCTGGCTACTGAGTCCCACCTCCACGACAATGCTTGAACTGTAGCGGGGTGGGCGGCTGACCTGGGACAACCAACCACTTATCAAACATCCAGCTATGGACTCAAAAAATCATATAATGCTTCAGAAGCCGCTGTGGGAGTTATTCCAATAACTGCAATTCGATAGAACTGACAAGCGTTTGTCGCTACACCTCGTGATCTTTTTTCCCTTCTTATAAGAGGGGTAACAAGGCAGCCTCCTCCTCGGTTCAATTGGCTTCGTCCAAGGTGTCTCAACTCACCCCAGGCTCCAGGTTAATATGATTATAATAACCAATACACCTAAATACTAATTACATCCAAACTTAGCAATGATCTTTGTTTTTTGTATGTTTTTTGTGTTTGCTGTGCGTGTAAATGAGAAAGCATGTGCGTGCTGCACGTGGATCAATGCGATGACAATTCATTACAAGCTTTTATTTCACTTGTGATATATAAAAAACATACTTAAAACAAGAATTAAAAGAATTTTTTATAATACCTTTTATTTTTATCGTGCATTGTATTACATCAGCATCACCATCATCATTTATTATCAGCCCTTGTCGGTCCACTGCTGGACATAGACCTCTTTCATTGCACGCCAATACGGCTTCGCATCCACTCCAGACCAGCTACTGCACGGAGATCGTCTTCCCACCTGGTGAATGTTCGACCAACACTTCGTTTTCCTAAACGCGGCCTCCACTCCAGAACCTTAGTGGCCCGTCTGCCATCTGGTCTACTGAGTGTGTGAGCAGCCCATTGCCACTTCAGCGAACTTATTCTTCGCGTGACTAAACTTTAGTATTACATAGAATAATAGCCTAATTCAGACACAACATCACATTGCACGAATAATTCATTACTACATCATTTCATAAGTTATTGTTATTTACTTTTCATTATTTCTTTTTTATAAATCGATTTTGCAAAAGTTGTATAAATCAATCCGGCAACTCGAACAGGTAGTCCACGGACACTGATGTGTTATATTTTCTCAGTAATATCCGTTGATTGCATAGCGATACATTCACCTTAATAAATCAAGAAAGTTTCCCAACTACTTGCCTGATTGGGTTACTGTAAATCTTAAATGTACTGTTAAATTCGCGATCCGAAACTGTGGCGGAGCACGAACGATTGTAGTCTAATTATCCTCCTCGAGAACTGACCCGAGGTGTGTTAGCGTTTACAGCAAGGTACGTTTGAATCTCGGATCTAACTACAAGGTTATGTTCTACATTTATAGAGAGACTACAAACAGTAGAGAAGATTGAAAGATATGTGCATACACACACTCTTTACCTTATTATGCTGAATTTAAAATGAAATGGGAGCAGAATCCCAGATCTACTGAGAGCAGACATATAATCCAACTTTAAGTCCTTATTCCTGGGTCTGAAAATGCGGACAATTTTGTTAACTTTTACTGATTTAAATATGTCAAATCATTTCTGCTCTCAGATTAGACCGGTAAATGTCAAATTGTGTAGCGTCAGACAGCAAAATAAGGAGCAAATATAAGTACAGGATAAATTGGACTTCGTATACCGACGTTCCTGGTCTTTACATTATAATCACACAATATTTATATATTATATAACTATATTATTGAAGTTAAAATTGGCATTTCTACAATTGATAATAATTTTTGCCACTAAAATAAATTTGTTAGAAAAATACATTTTTTTTACATTTGGTTGTTAAGGCTTATTTAATAATTTTAATACAACTAATGTATTTATAATGGTATCCTAAATTATATTGTATTGTTATCCCTGCCCTGTCACAAGTTCGTGAGATCTCTACGAGTTAATCTCCTCATCATTAGATCAATTCGCACATCCATTTATTTCGACCGAACACAAAGTTCTGATTTTAATTTACGTCGAATGTCGTAACCCATATCGTAAATAGGGGGTAAATATTTTATGGAGATTTATGTTATTTAATAACCGTGTGTGTAGTGTAATGTTTTTGGCTCTGTTTATGTAATCGCTTGTTATTAGGTAGTACATACCTACACATCTACACACCAGTTCCCAAAGGGGGTAGGCAGAGAGAAACAAGTGTCTCATGCCTTACCATTTTGATTGTTCCTAATAAAAATCCACATATATAATGATACCTTGTTCCTCTTCATCACAAATTATCATGTTACACACTTAAACCTGAAATACTAAATGAACAATTGCGAGCCAGGAATGCGTACTACTCGAAAATTGAAGCCCTCCACTGAATTTCAATTGAGCCAAGTCCACGGAAATAGCCCCAGTATACACAAAAGACGTGCAATTATGCACCTTTTGTGTGTTCCATAGCTGTTTATATGAATAGAAAACGTACAATTCTACTAATGTTATAAATACGAAATAATGATGAAATTCTTCAGTTCTAGATCTGCGATAACTTCAGTTATAAAGTTACCTTGAAAAACAACGCTCATTTTATTTTATTAGATAAAAGCCAGAGGCCCTAAGCCGAATATGAATGAGCTTATGAGTGCCTCTATCTAACCAATCCATTTTATCTGAGGGTGTTCAGAAGTCATGACATTGTTATTTTTTGTTTATTTTATTGAATGATTGAGCAAATGAGCGGCCTGAGCCTTTTGATAATATAACAATAATATATAACTTATCACACCAGGATAGCCTAGTCCTGTGGTAAGTACCATAAGGACTGTGTCACAGGCGCCAGACAACAGAAATATATTTAATATTCTTATAAATTTAAGAAAATTTATATATTTAAGATTTTTATTATAGAAATACGTATAATACATATATAAACATCCATGACCTAGGCGGGATTCGAACTCGCGACACCTGGCGTAGCACGCGGACTAACCGTCACGTTACGAGCTGAGCCGGTCGTCGTAAAACCGTCTTTTGAAACAACAAGCAGCCGCATAATTGTTAAGGATATCTGTTGCTCTCTTTCTTTCCTCCTTTTTTGCGGTAACGAAGGGGAATACATTTACGCATGATACCTGGGAGCCCGGGTAGACCCCAAACCTATGTTGGACTCGGCTATTGGGTAGCAATACTAACTAAACCCCTACGGGAGCCTTCAGCCGCTATTAGTGGAGGGTCCTGGATTTGCAGGCAACATGACCCCTTCAGCGACAGGCTGGCCACGGCGAAAAGGCCAGACTTCACCTCCTCAGGGACTGTCCGACTACACTATGACAGTCCCTATGACGCCATATCTTGATGAAGTGGACCGGGTTGCCATCCCGGCCCGACCTGGAACACAGGAGCACTACTGAAGACGCAGCAGATAGCGCCTCCTTCGTGCCCCCATTCGTAGTCGACGGGGGCGAGCGCGTCGGTAGCCTCCTCTCTCTCCCACTCCTCGGCTTCCTTCTGGGACATGACGGTCTCGCAGAAAGAAGCCATCGCCTGGTAGGACTCGTCGCTGCCAAGCATCGCGAAGATGATGCTCGACTTTGACAAGTCCCCTCCGACAACTGATGTCAGATCGTGACGCAGCGCCTCCCATCTTGAACACACCTCGAGGGTGTGCTGGGCCGAGTCTACCGCCACGTCACAATCACGACAACGAGTCGTCGGCTCCTTGTAGGCCGTCCTACACAGATACTCACCTAAGCAACCATACCCGGTGATCACCTGCTCCAGACGTAAGGTGAGGGGTTTGCACATAAGGTGCATCCACCGCTCGTGGGCCGAGCGCAAATGACCTCTGCATTAACGCCACATGCCCTAACCGGCGGACCCGCAGGATCTCGTCATGCATGGGGTTCAGGCCGAGAGCCCTCCTATCCGAGACCTCCGCCACGAGTTCCCACAGGGGATCGCCGGCTAGGCTGTAGCTGCAGCCCGTACTGTAACCCCCGGATCGACCTCACTACGAAGACCCTCTGCGCAGCCCACCATAGCGAAGTGTGTGCCGAAGGTCCACCCTCCATCAAGGATGAGCCTCAGATACTTAATCTGGGGGCTCGACCTAACCCTCTCCTCTCCGTCGCTCTTGCTCCTGTTGGCTCCGCCCACAGTGTACAGTTGCCTAATGTCACGAGATTGTCAACTTTATTACTAAGTAGTAAAAAATAATGTAGCACCAGAGTACACTTCCGCCTTAACTCCAAGGCGTCGAGCCCATACCGTTAACAAATAGCGAAGGGTACAGACAGGGATAGTATCCATACAGCTTGTAGTAAATATATCTGTCAAACAAACGTTGCACTCGTTCCAACATTATTGTGTCTCTTATTTCGTGCGGATTCCACGTAAGTGAATTATAGTCTGATATACTGTGCACATATGCATAATACAAGATCATAATAGGTGGTTTGTTCTGAAACCTAGACGTTCATAATAAATCCAAGTGATTTATGGGCTTTTTGGCAGGCGATTTTAATATGTCTATTGAAGGTTAGTGATGAATCAAAAAGCAATCCTAAATCGCGACTATTATCTACTCTCGTTAATAGCTTATCATCCAGACTATATGAATACGTAAAAGGAGATCCAGATTGAGTGTAAGTCATAATTTTGCATTTATTAATATTAAAGGTTAATTGCTTTTTATGACTCCATTGGCGTAAATTCTCAATGTCACTATTTAAATCTTTGCAGTATGAGTAATTAATACTTAATTGTTAAAAGTAACTTTAAATCCTCTTCAAAGGTAAGGCATTGTGCCCTAGCTAGTACATAAGGAATCTGCCTTATTGTTCATAATAGCCTTGGGTAAATGGGTAGGACCTAAAATACTACCTTGACTGACTCCAGAATAAACAAGACATGGGTCTGAGCAAAGTGGTACATGTTGAATGCGTCGTGATAAATAACTGGCAAAGTAGTTCTCTAACTTGTGCGTAAAGCCTACTTTCCAAAACCTGTACAAACGGCCGAGTCCAACGTAGGTCTGGGGGTCTATCTGGGCTCCCGGGTATCATGCGTAACTGCATTTTCCTTCGTCATCAAAAAAAAAAAAAAAAGGTTCGTATGTCTGATTTATGTATATATGCTCTATAACATCGAGCTCTAAGCATATCCTATCTACGTCAAGACTGGGCTCTTCAGGTATGTAGTTTAATTGGAAGTAAGAGACGAAGGCGTTAGCAGCCTCCTAGCCCGTTACTATTTTCCCATCGATCTCGTATTCCGTCCGCTTCCGACTAGAAGAACGCTGTTATAAAATACCAAAACTTCGACGGTTCCTCTTTTAAATTTTGTTCTAATTGCTTAATATAATTTAAGTAGGCTTTACCAGTTCAATATTTAACTTTTAACCTAAAATACCTGTATACTTTTTATGAAATTCTGAACCAAACTATTTTTTATTTATAGATGGAAATATTTCCTTTTAATTTCATTTATTAATTACCTCAGTCGTGTACCATACTTGATAAGAAAACCGCGATCCATAATTAAATAGTTTCTTTTTTAGGGACGCATTTATTATATATACGGCCGTATATATACAGCCGTAAATTTTATCATAAACGAAATTAACAACACCATCTACGTTCTGAGAGCAAAAAGTGGGGTTTTACACTTTTCCGTTGCAAATAATAATCATCATATATTTCAGTTTCTGTATGAATTTTACATTATTCAGTCCGAGAAAGCATCAACGTGAACTGAACAAATCAATTTCAATTTTCAAATTAATCAGAAAAGGACTCGGAGATATTGTGACGAGTGATATTTCGCTTTAAATAACCAATTTTCTAGTCTAACTCTCCAAGACGTCTTTCTAATCTTCTATGTTTTATAAGACATATTCAAGTTAAGTTTTCTGTCGCTGATGTCATCAGTTATTAAAAACATTATTTAACTTCTCTTTATACTATACGTCTTCCAGCTTTGAATCAAGGGTGTGGCATGTACATGATGTCTTTTAGCATGTCCCCACCACGGTGAAGCCTTGTCGTGGCGGAGGTGCTCAGTAGCCTGGGGTGAATCCAGGCGAACCCGATTGAACCGAAGGTTGGTTGAAGATGCTCTTTGCACACCTCTTATAAGAAGAAGGGGGCTAAAGTGCAACAAGAGGAGGCGCTCTTGTGCACTGGGCCAGGGGCGAGGATGGGTACCACACTCCACTGCACTGTACCAAACTTGGTGGGGTTGACCTGTGGTGCGAGGCAAGGGGTTGTCCTGATGGTTTGTTGTTGTTACGTGACTGATACCTCTCCAAAGGCGGCACTGAAGGCACTCGCGGTGTATTCCGCACTATAATGGGCCACGAGCCCCACATAACACTGTCGGTCCAGGGTCGGTGAAGGTACGTCCAAACAAAAAAAAAGAGTCAACAAAAACACTATATTTCAAAAGACACAATATTTTTTATAGATCAGCGTCGGTAGTCATCAAAAAGCCCCGATTGCTTACCCTTTAAATATAAAAAATACAGTATTTAGCATTGGGATGATCTGATTTCTTCCTCTAATAGACTGGCTAATATAATCTGAATTAAATTTTAATTTAGGTGTAAATCTCATGTAGTGCCAACATTCATGCAGTCCCCTCTGTTACATTAGCCAGTTAACGGGAAAGGTTAACTACATAAAATCTTTTGTTCCACCAAAAAGATACCTAAGTTGCCGTTGAGTTATGGTGGAGATACGATAAACATTATAAAGGGGTTTAGGTAAGAGATACAACGATTATAGCATTTCATTGCATATCGTGGTATCACTAGATTTTTTGTGTTTGTATGAACAGAGTTATGAATGTCGAAGACGAAAGATTACCACTGTCTACTCTATTAAGGTTCCGTAGTAAAGATGTTTCATTGTTTTCATTAAATTAGGTTCCCCCACAATGGTTCAAGCTTTATCGTGGTAGTGGGGCATAGTAACCCAGTGAACCCAGGTGAAGCTAAACGATCCAATTGGGCTGCTTCTTGTACCCCTCTCTCTACAGGACAGAAGAGTAACAGGACGAGGCGCTTTTGCGCACATTGTTATAATGGACTTGAACTTGACTTGATGTTCTACCGCGTCTCCAGTTGTTAAGATGACTAGTTGAAGATATACTTAAAATAAATACAATGATAAAATACCCAATATTTTCTTTCTATTATTATACTATATATTTGACTAGCCGTTGGAGGAAAGGAGAAAAAGAGGACAGTACATCTGCATGACAATAACAATGCGGATGTCTATATGTGTCGGTAGTCCGAGGTTAGGTATATTCTTAATTTATTATATTATACATATTCTATTTTATATATAAGATAACTAATTTATTATTATTTTTTATGTAAGCAATTATTTTGTCCATTTACGCGCCTTCACTGGCCCTGGGTGGGGTCCAGTGGTGGCGCGTAAATGCACATTTCAGTGCCGAATACCCAAAAAACCTCCATGAGCCATCAGTGCCGCCTTTGATGAGGTACCCCGGAACAACAAATCATCTGGACACCCCGACGGCTAGTCAGCCCCTAAGGGACTGACTCCACCTCCACAGATAGGGTCCCACACTACAGGATATACATACACCAGTGCTTAAACTATAGCTTCCAAACGCACATAAACTATGGAACATGGACAGTAGACTATTTTATTGACTTTCAAAATAATATATATATAAATAGAAAAATAATGTATTTACCCTTGCATTACGACCCTAACAGAAGTATTTTTTTTTTGCATAACTTTAAGTAAGTATACCTTTTCTGAGGCAAGAATTTACATGTTACGTGGGAAACTCTCTTCTTATTTCATAATGAACGTAACAGAAGCGGTTCTGTTTTGTTCCTGCGAACGTACACATATAAAAGAGGAAAAAGAAACATTTTCAATGTATTATCTCCATATCAGACATTTCATCAATGTATTATCTCCGTATAATATTTGAAGTGTGCGATACTGCACCATTACTGTAGATAAATTATAGAGACACGTTGCTGAAGGAGATCTGTCTTGTGTGTTTCTAGAACTTGCGTTCGAGCTGTTCGTGAATAGCGATGTCAATATTTCTTCTCCACTAGATCAGCCAGTGTGTATAAATCTATAGGTAGGTTTAATATATAATACCTAACATTATAAACAGATGACGTGTCCAACTTTGTCTGTTGTGCTGTCGGGAACAAGCTTCACAAATACTGATCTAATCATGAAGACTACTTCATTAGTATGACCTTTTTTTGACGTGAGAAATGGTACCTCCACCGGTCCTGTGTGGGGTATGTGGGGCTCAGAGCACATTATAGTGCCTAGTACCGACTAAAAACACCGCGAGTGCTACCACCAGTGCCACTTTGGTGAGGTGCACCGGAACTACAAATTAATGGGGCACCTCGACGGCAAGTCAGTCCCCTAAGGGACCGACGCCTCCTCCATAGAAGGGTTGTCCCACTCCACAGGACAGTCTCACCAACTATGGGACGGTGCAATGTGTTTCCATCCTCAACCCTTGCCTCATGCGCAAAAGCGCCGCCTTCTAATGTTCTTTTGTCCCCTTTTGTTATAGAACGGTGCGAGGAGGGCCTCCTCCTTCAACTCTTCAGTCCTCTATTCTTATAAGAGGAGTACAAATAGTACCCCTTTGGTTTAATTAGCTTCGCTCAAGGAGTCTGGCTTCGCCCCAGGCTACTACCACCGCCACGACAAGGCTTAAAAGTGGGGTTCACTAATAAGACCTGGTTTATGCTGTAACAAACCGTTTTGTCATTTCTTGAAAGCATTTTTTGTATATTTTAATATATTATAATATTGATGATGTCATTGTGTGTTATTTTGTATTTGCCCAGTTTTTGTTTCCTGATTTGTGATAGATAAATGTTATCTTTCTTCTTTTTTTTCTTTGTTAGATAGCAACCATATTCAGAAACAACATCTTCTGCATATTTTTTTATATTCAGATGCATGTCCCCCCTTTCCCTTCAGATGGGCCAATTTATTAAGATTGAACAAAAGTCAGTAAAAAAATAACGTAATGATATATGTAAATACAGGTGGGGAAGACCTTGCGAGATGTGAGGTGAAAGAAAATGGAAATTTTGTGTGAAGTTAAAATATTTAATTGAAAGACAGAAAATTTTATGTGATGTTACGCTATGAAACCATTTTCATGAAAAAAATATTATTCTTTATCGAAAGATAGATAATTTTCACATCAAGATAATTTTATGGACACAAACTTTATCCTTCGAAGTTATTTCTGTACGTATTTTTGTAGACATTTAAAATAAATGAATTTATTTTAACTTAAATAAAACGAAAGCAAATAATATTGTAAATTGTTGTGTGTACCTTATTTTCCTCTTCATCCTAGCCTTATCCTGTTTCTATATCAGATGGTATCGGTGTTGGGTACCAACCTTGGAAGTTGACAAGCGACCGTAGATTCTGACCTTTGTAACCCAGAAGGGAAATTAGACCCATCTGGGTTTCCTCACGATGTTTTCCTTCACCGCTAGGGTAATCAGAGGATAGAAAAAATCATTGGTACGTGACGAGGTTCGAACCTGGACTGGCGGAATGGCAGGCCGAAGTGCTAACCACTAGACCACCGAGGTTTTTCTAAACAATGAATTGTACAACAGAATTGCATCAAAAATTAATTAGTATACTATTTCTGTATAAATACCACTACCTCCTAGTGGTATTTATTGTCACGACAACGTGGCAGAACAGTCCAACAACAGTCATGATTATCACCCCGGCCGGCAGTATTAAAATATTACTGTATATTTATGTACACTGATTCATTTGATAAACATATATTTCAGGGAATAATAGGTACTACATTCTTATTGTACCAATTAATAAACAATAGAGCGAAAATATTGTGTACACAGTAAACTTAACCGAATTTAGTGAAATTATTTTCTCATAATATGGTCACCCTACAAAAATATTACATTATGTTTGTACGATCTGTCTCCCTGGATGTATTCATAAAAAACATTAACAGTTCTAATATTTTAATAGGACTGTAGACTTTGGTACCCAGTCATTAATATTGCTTTTACATTTTCAATGCGTAGATAACATTAGGTCCTCACATATGAAATTGGCGTTTTGTATGGGAGGAACAAAAAGTCGAATATTTTTTAATATAATATATTTAATTAATCAAATTATGAACCATTGTTTTCTATGCACTTTTGCCATCTCATAGGTAGTTCATTGATACCTTTACTAAAAAAACCAGTCGGACGGGAATCAATAAAATCTTTGAAGGCGATTTGGACTGCCCTATCGGAGTTGCATTTTTTCCCTTGCAAGGAGTTGTCCAAATTTCGAAAAAGGATGGTAATCCGTTGGAGCAAGATCCGGGTAGTACGGAGGATGTTTTAGACTTTTCAATTGAAGCTCTTCTAAATTGATAGCCTTCTATTGCGCAGTGTGTGGTCTAGCATTGTCGTGAAGCAGCAGTGGCGTGGAGCGTTTGACCAGCCTAGGTTGTTTAGCCGCTAGCTTTTCCACCATGGTTTGCAATTGCTGACAATAGACATCAGCCGTAACAGTCTGGCCAGATTTAAACCTAATATTTAATGCTAGGTTGAAATTGGCGTTTTTTGTACCTGCCAATTTAATCACGAATTTCTCCTCTTTGTTAGGAAATTCCAAATTCAAATTTGAACAGCTATTTACTCATGTATTTGTGCTTCAATGACCGTAATTAGTTTTTTTTTCTGTTTGCGTTACTCATTTTACAAAATGGAAATTTTGTTTGGTCATTAGAGTTGATTCTACTAACCCGTGTTATTTGGCGCATTTAAAACCCAAAATGCATCATGCTTTATTAAATTGATGTTACAACACAATATATATATTAGATAATATTTAAACTTAATGTTTTGTAGGTCGGTTTCTAGTCGACAAGTTTTGGGTTATTATGCATTTTAAGGATAGTCCACGTGTGATATTTTCGGTAATGATTAACATTTATGTTTACTTTGATGATGATTCATTGATTCGTTTCAATGCCAATATTTACTTATTTTCGCCAGTTTATCGGTGATTTAAAATTTTGTACTAGCTCGGTGGATGTACTAGCACACCTCTGCTCCTATTCTTTTTTTTAAATTTAATTATTTAGCTGGCCCGACGTTACAGAAGCTTTACAGCAATCATGATCACGGGCGGACTGAGAGGACAGATGTTCCGTGATGACAGGGAAAAAAAGATCTATAAACACTCACGTTAAAGAACACATAGCCGATATAAAGCACCGACGTGTTACAAAATCTGCGGTCTGTGAGCAGGCTAAAGTTGACCTCTGCCATTACATTGGGTTTGATAAAGCGCAAATCCTCACCAAGGAACACCAATTCCAAGGATAATCCGCGAGGCTATTGAAATTAAAAACATCCAAACTTCAATAGAGAAGATTGTTGGGTTTTTCGCTCTGCTTGGGACCCAGTGGTAAACATAATCAAATCAAAAAATAGACATAACACCTCAAGACAACAAGGTATAACAAGTATTGTTTGCGTTAATCGGAACAACAAAACAACTGCAATTCGGGTAGTTTTAATACAATATGAAATCAGGACACCTGTCATCTCAGTTGGGCTAGTTAAATAATTAAATAACCGCGATAAAATCCGTAAAAGTAGTTTTGATTCTTGAAGATAAATATCCTTCCTTCAATATATTGAATGTATTATAGTAATTTTTGAAACCGTATCAACTGGAAAAAGAAAACATATTTGCACTATTTCATTTTTGCGCAGGTATTTTGAAACTTTTTTAAAATTGTAACCTAATCTTTAAATAAATTAACTCTTGTTTCTGTGTTTTTGGCTATGTTAAGTACATTTCTTGTTTGTTTATATTTTGTTGACAGAGGTAAGCTGTCTAATTATGTCGCTTTCATCGCCACTGACATTTGGCGGCTTGCCCTGGATACGACTATATTGGCCATCACATTTCAATTTGTTTTCGGTTGTTGATATGCAATGCACAGCTTAGTTGTAATATTTATGTATATGTAATTATAATTATAAGTATCTTGTTACATAACGTTTATTTATTTATTTTTATTATACATATACATATATTAATCTATTTTTATTTACCTCAATATACACCATAAGCAAATATTATATTATACAGAATGTTAAACAATAGAGAAAGCGATGAAGAATCCTTTTTTTCAATAGGTTCAACAGGCATTAGTATCTACTACTAGTACTATCTAGTACTATAGCTATCTAAGCGTTTTTTCCCTACCTCTCCATAGTACTCTTACAACAAAATTTTCTAATATGGAGAAAAAATTTAACATTATGCATATAAATGCGCAGTGTATACCTGCGCATTACCCAGATCTACTAAACTCCTTTAGCTGGCAGACTTCTATACATGCTATTCTCATATCTGAATCTTGGCTCAAAACCTGTTTCTCTTCTGTCTCTTACTCCCTTCCTGGTTTTCAACTTATAAAGAAACCATAGGCTTGGCAGAGCTGGTGGAGGCGTCGCTATCTATCTCAGATCTCAATTAATTTAAAATTATTAACTTGTCGCCTCAACCACCTCCTTTAAATGAAGCAGAGCATCTCCTTGAAGTTGAGCTGGGGCACTCAAAAGTACTACTTGGCGTCTTTTATAGTCCTCATTTGACCGTAAACTATTTTCCTTCCTTCGAAGAACTTTTAAACTTTTACAACCCTTCCTTTCAACATATAATAATAATGGTTGATTTTAATACCTCAAAGATGACGTACGTTCTAAGAAACTTACCTGTATAATCCACTCCTACAATTTACATATCTTGCCCCTTGATGTTACGCATCACTGCCAAATTCATCCCCATCTCTTCTCGATTTAATGATTACTTCTTCTCCAGCGCATGTCGATATGTTTGGACAGTCTGCGGCCGATGGTTTTTCGTATCATAATTTAATTTTCCAATCCTATAAGCTTCGAGTACCAATAATTAAATGCAACAATAATTAAAAAGCATTTTAATAAGCTCATTATTGCTTTTTATAACAGGCACGCCCCATTGCGCCTTGTGAAGCGAAACATTCACCCGCCCCCTGGCTTACAGATGAAATACGATCAATGATAAACAAAAAGAATAGAGCCAAAGCAAAGCTTAGAAACTGTTACACAGATTCAAACCGGGAAATATATAACAAGGTATCGTATATAACGGGAAATATATAACAAGGTATCGCAATTGATGCAATACTATGTGTAAGGATGCATAATCATGCTACATCCATAAATTAATCGAAAATGCCGATCAAGCTAAGACTTGGAAATTTTTAAAGTCTCTAGGCATTGGTAAATCGAAGGCTTCAATTTCTTCAAATTTAGACATTGAATGATTTAATAACTACTTTTCTAGCCCTTCTAATTCTTTTGACTCTCATGTCAAAGCTCAAACTTTAACCAACCTTTCTCAATTACCTATTCCAAATCTCTCCTCTTTCGATTTTACACTACTGTCGGCTTGTGGTATTCAAAGGACTATTATATCCATTTCCTCGAAGGCCGTCAGCTGTGACAGCATTGGCCATGCTATGATAGTTCCAATCATTGAGATTATTGCGCCCGTTATTATTGATATTTTTAATTTTTCCCTCCGCACAGGACCATTTCCGAGTCTATGGAAGGACGCGTAGGTAAAGACCGAAAAAACTGAATCCTTGATCTTTCTCTGAATATTGCCCCATATCCATTTTACCTTTTATATCAAAAATATTAGAACGTCTGGTCCAAGAGCAACTATGCTTATTTATGAATAAATTTGAACTATTTATTTCCTTCCAATAGGGGTTTCGCCCGGGCCATAGCACCACCACTGCACTTGTGAAAATCGTTGACGGCATTTGTTTGGGGGATGGATAACAGACATCCGACACACTGCTTGATTTTGGTAGTGCTTTTAATACTGTAAGATCATGATGTCTTACTTCTTCCACTTAAGGCTATTAATTTATCCCCTAAGGCAAGTGATAGATTTCATAGTTTTCTTTATGGTCGCCGGCATCGTATAAAACTAGATAACACATTTACTTTTTTATTGGAATAATTTATTTCTGTTTGTGTGCCTCAAGATAGCGTACTGACACCTCTCTTATTTTCTATTTTCTTTAATTCCGCAACATATAACCTCTTCCTACCATATGTATGCAGATAATTTGCAAATTTATAGACGAACCCCTTTGCTTTCGCTATCAGACTCCATAAGTCAGTGCAATGGTGACTTAGACTGCATATTAAAGTGGAGTCAAAGTATAGGTTTGAATTTAAATCCTGCGAAGAAACTATTATAGTAGGTAGTCGGCAGCTGATTTCCAAAATTAATTGGAATGAGCTACCAAATATTACTGCGTAGAGCAATATCATTTTCATTCACTTTTATGGCAAGTACAGTTACAAGAATTACGTGAGAAAATTTTCTATAAGATGCCTTAGTAGCTTTCTTCCAATTCATACTAAAATATCTCTCGCGCATTCACTTCTATTGCCTATTCTAGATTACGCTGATTTCTGCTACAGTGATCTCAACGAAAACCTCTCTTCTCGAGAGCGTCTGCAAAATCTATGCATTCGTTTTCTCTTCGGGATCTGCAAATAAGACCACGTCTCCGAATGTCGCAGAAAGCTAAAGTGGCTTCAAATATGATTACTTCGGAACTCTCATGTTTTTCATTTCCTCTTTAACATTCTTACAATCCATTTACTGCTAAAAGAAAAAAAAATCCTATCTTGGTAATAATACGTCTATCTTTCGTTCCTCTAATAAATTGACTCTTGCCTTTCCAGTTCATAGAACCTCCTTCTATGAGTACTCTTTCACCGTATCAGTAATTAGACTATGTAAACCAGCGATTTTTATGAAACTTCTTAAGGAGCATTACCTTTCTTTATCCACCGTGTAGTAGATATAACCATTTCCAATACACCTGTTATGATGTCTTAATAATACCTGTGTTGTCCCCGTCGCTTTCTTCATGTATTAATAGAGTATATTTCTCACAATCGCTTCATATTATTTATATTGTACGTATGTATGTATGTATGTATGTATGTATGTGTATGTAGCGTGTCTTATCTCTTGTGGGACTCAAGTGGAAATGTATTTACTTGTTATTACTTTATATCACTTGCCTCCCTGTGTAGTGTGTAGTATTGTTTCCAGTTTATGATGTCACAACAGCCGACACGAATATATTTTCGTTTTATTTCGTGTGCCCAGATAGACTTCAGTTGCCACAGATTTTGTTTCATGAGATGTCATTAATATTTTTTTTTATTGAATATGAATTTACATATATAGATAGCTGTGCCGGCATACGTTGCTCTGTCATAAATTGAATGTGTTGTCATTGTATCGTGTAATAGCAAAAAATATTAATGGAGAGCAACTCTTATCACTTAGGTGTATAAAAATAGCTAACATTGTGGCACGAGAGGTCTTTCTGTGTGTCATCGATTTTCTCAAAATCTGCGAAACGGATTTTCACGCGATTTTCATCCATGGATAAAGCGTTTCCCAAGGAAAGTTTCAATGTGTAATATGTTGAGTTAACAATTTATTCACGAGTGAAGCCAGGGTGGATCGCTTGTTAATGTTAAATTAATAATTATCGTCTTTCTTAAAAATAAATTCAGGATTTATGGGAGTGACGGGTAGACATCGCCGCCTTCAAATGAGAAACCGCTGGTCTCAGCTTTTCAATTATTATTTTGCTGCTGCGATTCAACAGATCTTTGCGATTAATTTTGTTTATGAATAGAAATATTCAGAATATTCAGAGGAAGGCGGGAAACCCACTCGAATCGACTGCAAAGCCGGAAATCATTAATCATCAAAATAATCTTACACAAGTATATGCTTTAATTGCATTAGAGGACAGACAGTTGCAATTGTTTAGTAAGAGCTATTGCAGCACTGCAGTGGAATTGGGTCGGCACAATCGGCGTGGTAGCCATTGCTTGTGACAGCTGTCACTTTCCGAACGTTTCGCGAGAGTCCAGTCGTCGTGAAGGATGGGGTAAACGAGTTGAATGCATCCGGTTAACTTTTATGTCGATGTCTATTGGCGTCTACATTTAACGAAAACTGCGTCCGTTCAGTTGGCAAAAGCCCGGGATTATATAAAAAAATCGCCTTATAGATCGCATCGGGCCTTCCATAAACTTGAGTTCAATTGTGTTTAAGATACTTAGTTATCTAAGAATCATGCTTCTGAATTATGTCCTCACCCGTTACAAAACTTAGTTAATTGACTACGAATGACTAGTGAAGTTGCAAGACGAGAATAGTCGACCCCACGAGCTTAATTTATTATCTCAAGTACTGGAAGTACTTACATTAAATCTCCATGGTAGGCCATGGAGATAATATAGATAGAGATGGTAGCCAACCTAAAACGCGTATGTTGAAGTTGAAGGCCATAGCAAGTGTGACTTACCCACTGTCTCTGTTTTTTCATTAATTCCTCTCTGCGCATGCGATATTGGATAGACAGAGATATAATGGTGTGTATCTTTTTTCTTCTCTACGAACTAAGACGGATGCTCGCCGTCATAGACCTATATATGGTTTTCCTGCTCTATTTATATTATATCTATGGGCCCAACAGAGTAGGGGCAATACGTTTGATTCCTCGGAAGGGTTCCAAATACATCCGCTACGTACAGAATAATAGCAGCTCACGTACCCCTACAAATGGTTGAAGTACAATTTACTTTTAATCTAGATAAAGTTACAAACTAATAAAAGAAATTAATGCTTAAAAGTTTAAAAAAAACTTACCACCAGAGGCAGAACTAGTGCATTGTTATTAAAAGATAAATGCAAGGACCTCTCATGGTCAGGGTTACCCGGCCATGATTCAAGCATTGACATGGCGGTAGGGCTCAGTAGCCGGGGGGGGGGGGGAATCCCGACAACCTGAGCGAAGCCAAATGAGCCGAGGAGACTGCTTTGTGTGCACCTCTACAAGAATTGGGACTAAACAGCCGGAGGAGGAGGTCCCTTTGCGCACGGGCAAGGGGCGAGGATGGGAACCTCAGACAATTGTACTGTCCCAAAATTGATAGGCTTATCATTGGACCTGACCCAAGGCCAGGGATGCCGCTCATATACATTTCCCCGTATAACCCAAAAAGGGACTAGGGTTTTGTGACGAAAAAATTCTAAATTTATTTCTTCAGATCCTGTGAATGTCTGAGTTGGTCGTCATTTTCAGTTCGATAATCCGATTGCTAAGCTGCAAACATCATTAATATTAAATTACACTAATTCACTCTACTGGTAAGTAAATAATCAATATTATTGAATTACTAAGGTGTTATCTCATTATTCAGCAGTTACAAAACATTTACAATTAATCGCTAAACACGAACTATCTCTTAGACGCTTATATCTAGTAGCTGCAACAATAAATAATGTATCGCCCACCACTTAATGTATACATGTCATGTGTAGGAGTTATTACAATAAACCTACTTGAACCATCAATTCATCGATCATCTCAAAACTGTCCATATATAAGATGTGCACGTGTTAAATGAAACGCTTTGTAAAAACAACTTTAAATCAAACTTGCAAACTTAAGTTTGACTTTGCAAAAAATATGTTTCAATTGTGCATTTCTTTTAAGTAGAATCTGCTCTGTTAAAACGACTTTAGACCATACCTGTAAGTTTGTACTCATTAAAATGACAGTTCAGTATGAAATCGTATATTTTTTTATAGCATAAGGGGGCAAACGAGGAATCGGAGCCTTTTTATGACTACCGACGCCCATGGACTTTCTCATGATGGTCTGTCATCCCCCCAAGGGGCTATCGGCTACTCACGTAGCTGTCGCTAAATGTCGGTATCAAATGAGCGAGAGTTATTTCCCCGGTCGTGCCGGCCAAATTCCGGCTTCCCCTGGAAACACACCGCACAAAACAAGATAGAATAGCTCTCGCTTTAAGTGAGCGGTGAGCACCCACGCACGTGCTGGCCCAATCTGCTCGCAATGCTGGAATGGGACTACCTCTCACCAAAAGTGGCAGAATGGATGTACTTATTCAATTATGTATTTTTCTTCGTTTCATATCCCGTGGCAGCATCAGTAGATCAGCTCTGTGGTACCATCTCAAATATTATAATTTATATATATATATACATAAAAGTAGCAGTAGTATATGTATACTATACTTTTATGTATGTAAAATTTCACCACATCTGATGTGAGATTACTCACATAGTGTATTATTTCTAAACTGGAAACTACAACTGACATCTATAAAAGGCTTGTAAAAAATAGACGCCCCCTGTGGCACGCCAAAATTTGTTTACAGTTTGATTGGTGTCCGTGTTAAGTATTTTTTGAGTGTGTATAGCATAAGCAACTTTAATGGTATGGTAAATAGGTATATCGTCATAAAATAAACAATAAAGGTAAACCTAATTTGTGTAAAGCTGGTAAAATTAACTGTACGCATGATAAAAGAATGTCCTCAAAGGCTGTCTGTATGTAAGTGGTAGATTTTCCTTTGTGGTCGAAATCTATACAATGGATTTTCATGCAGTTTTCACCAATGAATTGAGTGATGTCTGGGGAAGGTTTTACAGTATGCGATGACGGGATTGATCACTAGTTGCACATGAAAATGTCAACATTCTTTGCTGCATTAGGTAAAAACCGCGAAAGTAACATTATTATGTGTAACATCTTGTGAGGTTAGCTAGCAGACGTTGCTGAACAAACCACTGCTGGACAGATCTCTTTCAATGAACGCCAAGACTGCCAATCGCATGCCACTTGAATGCATCTAGGACCGGCTACTGCACGGAGATCGTCGTCTCAGCTGGTGAACGGCCGACTAACACTCCGTTTTCCTAAACGCGACCTCCACTCCTCCTCCAACCAGGAACACCACTGGCAGATGGACCACAAAGGTCCATCTGCTATGTGTTCTTCTGAGTGTGTGACCAGCCATTGCGACTTCAGCGAGCTTATTCTTTGCGTAATATCGGATATTTTAGATCCCTGCCATATGACTTCATGAATTCTATCGGATAAAAATCACCCGTCATAGTACGTTCAATTGCCCGTAGAGCTACCACAATCATGCGGACCGGTCCTAAATTAAAGGGCCATGTTTCGGCCCCGTAGGTCATCACGCCATTATATTATCACGGTTATCACAATCTATTATAGATCATTACAATAAAACTACTCTTACGGATTTTATTGCGGTTTATTCAATTATTTATATAGCCCAACATTTCAAAAGCTTTACAGCAACCATAGTCACGGGTGTACAGTCCACCACACAAACCGCGATAAAAGCCATAAAAGTAGTTTTATTGTAATGAATAACATTCGCGTAAACTTATGTCATCAATGTATAAGAGATCACTTGAGTCCTCAACTTTCCTCCAATTATGGAAAATTGCAAATATAGTTCCCATATTTAAAAAGGCGACATATATGAAGTTAAAAACTATCAACCTATATCAATCCTCAATCATTTCTCGAAAATATTTTAATGTCTTGTACATCCCATCGTAACAGCACATTTCCAAGACTTTATATACAGTTTAAGCAGATCTGTTGTAACAAATCTTCTAAGCTATTCCACCTATATTGCAAATAGTCTGGATAGGCGTAACGAAATTGATGCCGTTTACACATATTTCAGCAGCGCATTTGATAAGGTGGATCACAGTATTCTGCTGTTTAAACTGTTCAAGAATGGAATTTTTGGGCCTTTCCTGAAATGGTTGGAATCCTACCTTTATTTCCGTAAACAGCGTATTGTTTGTAATGGATATGATTCTGATGAGTGTGCGGTATCGTCTGTTGTGCCGCAGGGTTCACACCTAGGGCATTTACTTTTTATAGTATCTATATATTGATGTAGATGAAAGTGTGAATGCTTGATATTCGCAGACGACCTGAAGTTGTTCGAGAAATAAGTAGTCCACATGATTCTACCCTCTTACAAGAAGATATCAGTGCTATTTGTGAATGGTGTAGTACAAACAAGATGAAGATAAATGTTGCTAAGTGTTACTTTGTTAAATTCACTAGCAAAAAGATCATCATTGATTCTACTTACTAGATTAGAGGTTAGGTCGTTTGACTCTAAGCTAATTTTTGAAGAACACTATGACAAAGCAACAACTAAGCAGTACAAATGTTAGGATTTTTAAAACGTAATTTGAAAGACTTCAGAAGTGGCAAAACCCTACTAATTTTATACAACATATTAATTCGTTGCAACGTAGAATACGCGGCGTAGGTCTGGAGTCCTCAAATTAGGACGCAAGTGGAACGGTTAGAGCAAGTTCAAAGTAAATTTACAAAATTTGTAGCTTCCAGAGATAATAATGTTATAAGCTGTAGAGTAGATTATGAGGAAAGGCTAAAGTATTTTAAGTTGATCATGCTGGAAAACCGTAGAAAACTGATCGATACTGTAACGCTGTACAAATTGCTGCACGGTGACTTGGATTCTGCAAGTCTACTCACTAATGTTAACTTGTATGTACCCCGAAACATTCCTCGTTACCCTATTAAGAAGGCATTTACCATTAGTTGTTCTAGAACCAACATAAAAAAATGCTCTCCGATGAATCTTATAATGACTTTCTTCAATGAAATTGACGCCAATGTTGTTGACATTTACCACGATTCTATTAATACTTTCAAAAATAAGATATTCGATTGCTTATCTATTGTTTACACATACTGTAGTTTTTAGATTGACATTATATAAGTTTTTTAACTTTATATTTATCTAAAGGTCATTTCATTGCTTCTGAATATATCCAAATTTTTTATTTGTTTTCAACTAAGTATGGCATGTATTCCTAATTTAATGACATAATCGTTTAATTAATATTAATCTACCACACAACTTATTTTCTTCTTCTAGGTTTAATTTAATTTGCTTAATTTTACAATATTTGACTTTCTACTGCTATTATTTTGTATTATAATGTTGTATACACCTGTTAAGTTTCCCCACCATGGTTCAAGCTTTGTCGTGGCGGTGGAGCTTAGTAGCCAGGCGAAGTCAATTGAACCGAGGGGGATCTTTGCCTCCTCCTGATCATGGGGCCCCCTCTTCTTATAAGAGGGGGCCTCAAAATCAGGAGGAGGAATCGCTTTCGGTACCCCTCTTATAGGAAGAGGGGACCTAAGAGCAACGGGAGCTGGCGCTTTTGCGCATGGGGCAAGGGGCGAGGATGGGAACCTCACCCTATTGCACTGTCCCAAAGTTGGTGGGGTTGTCCTGTAGTGCCGGGCACACCCATCCGTGGAAGTGGAGTTGGTCCCTTAGGAGGCTGACTAGCCGTCGAGGCGCCTGATGATTGTTGCCCCGGGGCACCTCACCAAGGGCGGCACTGATGGCACTCGCGGTGGTTTTCGTGGGTATTCGGCATTATCATGTGCCGCGAGTCCCACACACCACTGGGCCCCACCCAGGGCCGATGAAGGCGCGTAAATGCGTTTCCCCACGTCAACAAAAAAAAAAAAAAGGTTAACAATTTTGAACCAAGGAATAATGTAAAACTTTGTTCTTTTAATTGTGAAAATTGTGTATTGTTAGTGTATCTTAAATAAATAAATACACTTCTGGACCGATTTAGCTACTATGAGGGCAATGGTCGACCAAAAAATTGAATAATTAATAGATGTACAATGTGTACGTTGCATTGCAGTGACAGACAGTCATCGTGGGAGTTTTTTTGTCACAGGAACTTGTACTCGGGCATCTGTCGGACCTGGTTGTACCAATGCGAAATTTGGAATCGTTCCTGGTGTGTCTCCCTTTTTCATTGAAACTAATCTCGTCCCCGATGGGTCACGCTTTTCCACTTAGAATGTTTGGGGCATTATCGTCCATGATGCGTATCACTTTTTCATCGAAACTATATGGGGCTTTTTCACAGCATAGCCATTTCCTAAAAAGAAATATAAAACCAAGACTCGTCCTTGATGGTTCTCACTTTTTCATTGAAGCTGTATTGGGCTTAACCGTAGCATAGTTCATCCCCGAAAAACATAACTTCAATGCAATTTATTAACATCGATGTTACGATGTATTCGTACAATTTTAATTTTAATTTTACCTTTCCACTTTCTGGTAAACGATGTGACACGAGCGAGTGACACAGTGTGACGGTTGAACAGTCCTCTGGCTCTCCACTAGAAATATATTTTCATGTAACGATAGTTAAAATGAATGTGAAAAACTTTTTCAATATGCAATTGAATTACTTTTTTTTGTCAGCTTTTGGACACTTTATACGGCCGCGACAAACGCTTGTCAGTTCTATTGTAATTGCAGTTATTAAAATAACACACAGCGGGTTCTGGAATTTTACGTCCATCACTGGACGCTTGATAGGTGGTTGGGTGTATCAGGTCAGCCGCCCTAGACAAGTTGCGTTTACGATCGTAGAATAGTAAAGATAAAAGTAAACGATATATGAGCTTAGACATAGTCTACGTCACACAATTTGGCGCAACGCATCGATTATGAAATTCGTAGCCAAGCGACAGCTTAGTCCAACAATCGAAACGATTTGTCAGAATGTCTGATTTCACTTTATAGAAATGGCCGCCAAGTGGCACTATTACTAACGTACCAAATGTAGCGAAAGCTGAATTAAGCTAACCTTGTAGTTTACGATACAAAATGGCGACATTGAACCAGCTTTTAGATGTTTTAGTTTATTTTTGCATAATTTAAATTATGATATATTCACAGATACAAAAAATGTCATAAGTAGAATATATTGATAAATAAAAATAACTTTTTTTATTATATAACTATAATATAAACTGTAATAATAATAATAATATTAAAACCCTTAGTAAAAAACTTATAGTCAACAAGTTACTTTATATGCATTAATGTAAGTATATTCCTTCTTTTGCTTTATAATTAATGCTCTTTCGCTCAGTGGGGAAGTCTATGTAAAGCAGTGGACGTCGTCCGGTTGATGATGATGATGATGAGAATTAATATACTATAGTAATATGCAGTGCTTTGCTGCATTGTCACCGAAATGGGCCGGTACGACCGGGGAGGTTTAACGAACTTTTCGCTTTGGTGATACCGCCTTCAAAGTGATGGCTACACCGTCGAGTTCCGTGCGGTTTGTGAGTAGCCGTTATAGTGACGTGTCCTAATAAAATGTAACGTACGGTTCACATTAATTCCGATTGCTGCTCATTACCGGACCGCGCAACACAAAGGACTGTTATGTACACGTAGTATAAATATACTATCAATACAAATATACAATGACAATTTCGAAGGATGTGGGTATCGGGGAAGACTAAGACTGACATACCATGACGAGGCACCTTGCGTAGGTGGTGTCAAGATTCTTTGCAACCAGCGTGTCGCTATGAAGAGTGTTATGAATGTAGAGAAGGCAAGGCAGGCTTAAAAGAATCATACATTACATTTGGCGTTCCGTTCTGTCTGCCTCACTGTTTTAAATTTTTGTCTGTCTGCATGTCGGTTTGTTCCTGGTAACTTTTAAAGCGCTGGAGCGATTTTGTAGTGATTTTCACTTGCAAAGGCAGTAACTTGTTTAAAACTCTACAATTTTAAATTTGATAAATTTAACAACCTAATTAAATTTAACAACCTAAGGGAGCAGATGTAAAACCCACAGGAGTCTGGACTAGGGTCGGTATCTCCCATTCAAAGTCATGAAATATGTTATAAGGCGATCGTTATATTGGATGTAAAATATTTTTCTTGTCCACTTGTCGTCTACTACCTTTTAATATGAGTGCAATAAGTCCATTTCTAGGAAAGGAATGAAAAAATTAAAATCAATTGGTGTTGCAGCGTCATATCATATTTAAAACTTTGTATTTCAAGGGGTCCAGAGCCGAAGACAAGACGGGGGCTGGGAGGCAGAGCCCTTCATTATAATGAACGAAACGCCCGCAAATAATTTGTTTCTCTTTCTGACATAGATCCCATCACCAAACACTTTATAATACGTTCATTATTTTTTTTAAATATTCTCAAGAAAGAAGATGCATGACAAAACAACGTGTGCCGGGTCAGTTAGTGATATAATAAATGTGATATACTTTACCGTCTTGTGTGAATACTTTACTTACTGTCTGTGTGCGGTCGTAAAGCAAGAGTCTAATAATACTCAGAAGGCCAGGTGTAGTGTAGACGCGTCTGCACAATTTCCAGTGCAGATGTAATTTCTTTTTGTCAGTGCATATTTACGTATTGAAATATAAAAGCGAACTTTTCGTGTAAATGAGTAAAAAAATATTCACTTTCTAAACAAGTTTGTAACATTGTCGGATAAAAACAACGTTGGAACATGGATCGGCTGTATACTTAAGCGTTTATATGTAATATTTTTAGAAATATCTAGAACGTAGTTTAAAATAAAAGTACGCATGCATAGGACGCAGGTACGTCAGGTTTTCTTTGGTATCCGGAAACACATGGTGGCGATGTTTATGATGGCGATGTTCATGGTGGCGATGTTTATGATGGCGATGTTCATGGTGGCGATGTTTATGATGGCGATGTTCATGGTGGCGATGTTCGGTAGTACTGACACGACACGATATTCTACGACCCTGCAGATGCTATCTGGCGCCTACAGCTATATACTTTTCATACCATTTCCTCTCTTCATTAAATTAAATTAAATAAAATATACACGGTTTCGACTTTTCATGATCGGTGGTACCTATTAGTCGAAACCGGTCGTATTTTGTGTAATTTAAGTTTTTCACAGATTTGGTTTTGTACAAATCGCTGTATCACGTTACGGCGATATGTACAGTACCAAATGGTGCATTTGTAAGCGACTACGCTATATACACTCTAACAAAACAATAAGTGTAACGAGTAATAAAGAGTCGCAAGGTGTTGTGGTGATCTCGAACGCCGTGCGCATCCGCGCCGCCGAGAGGGCACCGACGCACGCGGCGCTCAGTGCGCTCAACAGGTTGTCAGCCTCCGATCCCGCAGTCGACGTGTAAACAAATGACATGTTCATGTAACATGAGTTGTTCAAACTTTATAAAGTCATGTTCTACTTACTTCGAACATAATATTTTTAATACCTGCGAATAGATATTGTATATGATTTTGAAATTAACATAATTAATTATTCTATGTCCGTGTTGGTTTATCTGTAAGTACAGAGAATTTTTATATTGAAATAAATAACTAAGCTATTTATAAAACAGCAACGATATTTAAGTCGACACTTGTCTCGTCGGCTCGTGACCTCGCCTGGTGTAGCCCGGTCGAAAGGTCGAGTCAGGAATTAACAAAAACTTAGCCAGTACCTTGTAATAAGCATTTTAAGTATCGAGTTAAAACCCGCTAGATAATTACATAATGTGTAACAAACGTGAAAGTCCCAAATAATTATCGACACTTGTCATTTTAAATGTAATTGCTGTCCGTCTGAGTATGTTATACCCAGACGGGTATGTTTTGATATAGTGTTATTCGGTTTGCAAGTTTATTTATAGTTTAGTTGATGTTTATTAATTAATACTGCTACAGACACAACAAAATAACTTAGAGATTTGTTTTTACAGATATATCATAATAATTAGATTAAGAACTAATAAGGTAGTAGGTGTCGTCGTTTTGTATAAACCGCCGCGTTAAGTTATGGTCAGCCATTTTCAAAAACATTCATTTTTGCTTTGTGGCAGGTCTAGTAGTAGTCAAATTATTATTGCGAGATTCCTCAATGTTGCGGCTGACGTTTAACCTTATTGACGTTGAAGTTCTTTGAACATGCCCTTAATCACAAAAACAAAGTAATCGTCAAAACGTTGGAATTCGACCCGACGCTAATAACAGACTTCCGTTACAATCGGCCGAAGCACGTATTGCACGACGCCGACGACGCGATCTCGATAGCTAAGTCGGGCAAAAATAAGACAAATACAAAAACCGAGATACGCACCCGCCTTAAAAAGCTAATAGAGCCATCTAAAGGATAACTGTTTTTAGTCGGTAGTTGGTATCGCTTCACAACCTGAGCCAGACACACTTTCCTTTCCAATTTCCTGCTAGAGCCAATTACTATGTACGCCGCCTCGAACCAATCGAGGCGCTGAAACCTTACATGCAATAACAGTAATAACACATGACTGACAGAATAAGAAACTCCCGCACAGCTTACGAATATGAACCCGTGTTCGTATCCATAAGCTGAGAGCACAGATTATCTTGGAATAAATACAAACTCGATCCTTAGAGAGCTCTAATAATAAATTAAATTCTGATCACAGCTTACGAAAAACATTTCGAGCGCGAATCGAACCTTTCCCGTCAGAGGAAAAGACGAGGAGACCGGTCTCCTCCGACAAGGCAAAAATTAAACGAGCTTAATTATCCTTATCCACGTCGCCGCGTCATACACGGCATCGTGCACGCATTGTCCCTCTAGTGTGGTGAGGGAGCAAAAATAATCACTATAGGGTACCCACATAAATAACCCGTTACATCTCTTCCCAACTGCGGGAAAAGAGGGGGGTCTGCCCCCCTATCGTCTCCCTGAACCAGAAGACACAAAAGTCTTCGCTAGTCCCATGAACAGTAGCAGGTCCCTCCGAAAAAAAAAGAAAAAAAAAACGAAGAGGAAAGGAGGACAGATAGCATATTGAAATTGTGCGAGTGCTTATTGGCGCTAGTCATCAGAATACTCCTGACTGTTTGTTGGTACTAATATAAAAAAGACATCCCTCAGCAGTGTTACTTTGGCATTTAACAGAACATCTAAACCACGACACAACGGGGACTGTGCTTTGATTGTATGGCAGGTTGGTTGTCCAAAAAGTTGGATTAAATTATAGAGCATTGACTATTTATTTTTCAATACAAGGCTAAAACCCCTGTTCAAAGCATTAACATACTCCCAACGAATCAAGGTGCAGTCCCAATAGGTTAAAGTGTTACATGTTTTGATCCAGATAAAAGCTTGCTTAAAAATTAGACTTCTCATTAGGTCATTCAATAAAATGTAGAAGTAAAATAGAAAATTTTATAGTTGTCAATCTTTTGACTATTTTCAAGGGGGCTAACGAGCAGTCGGATACTTTTGGTGTCCACAGATAACTCTTGTACAGATACGTTGCCCTAAATGTAATCATTCTCCGATGGGGTCGAGACTCACAAAGCTCACGAAACACGACAACATAGCAGTACCCATACGGAAGTGTCATATGTGCGAACGGTACTTCCCCGGTTGTAGCGGCTCAGGCTATTGTATCTTCTTCACTATCGAAAGTGATAGATAAATATATATGATTTTTTTTATATCTACTCTATAAAGATTAGACCAAGATAACTCTGAGATGGTTCGATCATCACATAGCCCTTTTTCCTCGTTTCTGAGTTTTCAGTATCGCAACGTTTTCTCATTTATTTTGGTTGTGATAAAAATACGCCAGTGCAATTACAAAATGTTGGTAACAGCCATCATCATTTATCAAACCCCGTTCAGCCTATTGAGATCACGATACTCTACGATGTAAATTTTTTACCGCCGTACTTATGCGCTACCATTTTAATGTTGATATCATGCCATTTTCGTCTCGGACATTTATGTCCATCACGAAGTTCTCGGTTTGATTCCAGTGCCAGACCAAAAACGTAATTGGGACAATTTCTAATCAAGAGGGCTCCGTCTCTTGTATGTATCAAGGCGGTGTTTCATTTGTATACTTCAAAGCACCCCGAGAGCTAAATTTTACCCGCCTAACGTGTCTGCGATAGGCCGAATATTACTATTCTGATAGTAGATCGTATTCCGGTAGTAGATAGTTCTGATTTTAGTAGTAGAGTATTTAAGTTAAATATAAAATTTTTACTTGCATTGCATAAAACCACGCGAAGTTTATCCACGATAGGAAATAGAGCTTTGTCCGCGCATGAAATGCTGAAGATGTATATTGTAACAGCGAATTTTAAGTTATATATAAATATGAAATCCTTGCTATATCGTATTGCGTATTGAAGTCTTTGCGTGGTATGCGCTCAAATATCTAGACAATCACATATACCTTAACTTCATAACATACAAAATTCTTTCAACTCTTTTAGCGTTAACATATATTTTCGGATAGGGCGTGCTAATTGCAATTTATGAATCCTCAAAATATTTAAAGCGTGTGTTTGTAACACTCACAGGAAAATTCACAGAATTCGCTTTGGAGCACGCAAATAAAAACTTTAAACGCTGAGTTGGTGCTTCAGTCTGCAGCAATCTCAATTAAATTGTGCATTGTAATTGGCCTTAAATCCATGTTACAAGCAGTAATAGATTATTTGCAGAATTGTACGTGAACAGTCTTATCCTTCTGGGTTATCTATGAATTATTAATAACTAGCACTTAACGCCGCCTCAGCCTGTAACAAACATCCTTAATTATGTTCGGGTACTTACCTCTAGGTAGGCTTACATATGTAACACGAGGATTTCCTACTAAGCAATGTGGATTTTTTCCTTGTATAGCCTAAAAGATAGTCGTTAAATACAAAAATATTCCAAATATTTTGTTTACCTGTAAAATATTTGCACACGGTCGATTAAATATGATTTTTATAAATAACATCTTTGAGAACCAAAATTAATAATATTAGGTAGATATTTTACGTCCGCTTCGGCCTAACACCACCATTTTTATTGAAAACGATGTTGCCAATAATCTTAGCAATTTCAGATGTCAATATTCCACTGACTGTTTATTTGTTTTCTTTAAGCTTTTCTCAATTTTTATGCGAAGAATATTGTGTTTTCGAAATTTTAAAAGCATTTTTATCTTTATCCTAGTATCTGATCATTTTGATTTGCCATACACATTACACTTATAAGTTCGGTGATAATGTATATAATACCATTGGGTTAGGTATGAGAAAAAGAGGTCCGTGGTACATGGCAGTCGAATTGCGTCAGCACGATTGGGGAGGTATCTCTTACTTTTCTCACACTTTACCGCCGTAAACTGACAGCTATGCTGTCGTGTTTCGTGCGTTTCATGAGTAGCCCGTGGCCTATTCACGTGATGGGCCGAAGGTGATAAATGGATCTGTAAACGTTGATGAGCGTCGGTTCCGTATTCCGACTACTGGTCTGTCCTTGTATGTTTTTTTATAGTATAGAGGGACCAAAGAGCTATCGGATTCTTTTGACGATATGATTGATAAAATAGGTTCTCAGCCATATCAAGAATAATAAAAATCGGCGTCACATCGACGCTCGGCCTAACGTTAGACTAAATCAATGTTCGTTCTGCGGTGCTGTACTGCAACTGGCATTTCATGTGACTTAAAATTTAAGCAGTAGATGTTTTATATTGCTATTAGAAATGAATAATAATAAATGAGCATTCAATTAGGAATGCCTCATTACGTACTTCCCAGATGTTGCAGACCGAGGAGAGTTTATTCACATCTGGAAAACCGGCAACGCATCGACGAAACACCAGGATGTCTGTGGATGTTAGTGAGTACTTATTTATCATCAGGTGAATTGACTGCTCGTTTGGTCCTTATGATAAAAATCTATCAACAACATTATTAAGGAAATCGTAGCGAAGTAACTTAGACTTGGCTTGACTCTACACAGAGATTTCATTACATTTTGTAGAGAAAGAAGCAGGTCCATACAGAGATGGCTAGTTTTTATAGGATGTTTTTGTGGGCTAACAGTTCTTTTTGCAGAGAACAATTTTTCACTGTTTTTTTTTTTGGAAGTTGTCTCAACAGCAGAGTTACTCTTCGTTTCCACCTCCATTACAACAAACGTTATTTTATCAAAATAGCTATTTAATGTGACTTTAACATATCTTAATGTTTTCAACGAAATTAAATACTTCTGACTCCAGTTTCACACACAGAAGAGTCTTATCACACTGAATAACGTCTGTCAAGGCGCACGTCCATATCTCCAATAGTTCAGCCGAACTCTTACATTTCATCAGATACCTTCAATTTTTTTATTTTTTGAAATTCCTCCAGATGTTCGCACAACGAAGTATTATGTGCGAGGTACTCCGGTCATGCCAGCACTTCTTGGCTGCAATGTCACATACACACAAAGGTCCTGCTGGGTGGCATTTACTAATATTACCAGAACTCATAGTACCATATTGAAACATAACCATACTGAAGGAGAATAAAACCCTCATTATTTATTTATCCTTTTATTTAATCGTCAGAGTTGTACAACTAAATAATCACAGTTAAAACAAAACGTAACTATGTAGGCATCTTAAACAAAATACACCGGAGTAGACGCATTGGTTACAACTTTGTACTGGGATATTGTGCTCTGCTGTCTATATTAGTCAATATCTACGAGTTACATTTGACACAATATGAAATGAGATGCACGGAGCATGTAGCAGGGTAAGTAAGGAGTGCGGATTCAGGGCGTTTAATATTATAATAATACTACCGGACCAGTGTTCACGATTGCCGTTGTACATTAAAATTATCCGTAATCTAAGAGCCAAATATTTAGCTATTGAATTTCACAAGGAATATTCAAATTGAATGTTATATAAATTTGAATACTTGATGATTTGTAATATTTATCTACAATACATTTAGTTCACACAACTTGTGGTATATTTTAATGTCTAATTTTAATATCGTGAGGGAAAAGACACGAGAGACGACACAGAGCAAACGGGAATAAAAGTAATTATGAACAAAAGGTTCGTTTGAGTATTATTATTACATAATATAAAAACTTAATATACATTATTATAATATAAGAATGAAATATAAAATCGGACCGAAACGCTATATAATAATTCGTCTATGACAACTGGCAGTGTAATATTTTAAAAGAATAATCAACCTTGACTTCGGATTTAGACTAACCATTAAAGCCTACTTATACGTATAGTAATTAACGAGAATTGTTTTATCATCGAAGATTTCGTGTGCAAACTAGGAGTGTTCTTACATTTAGGACTATAGCAATTAAATAACCCAATCTTAAAAATCTTAGGCTCTCGAACGCATAATAAAATCAGTCATTTTAACACAATACAGTTTATTCTAAATTTATACTGATCCTAAATCAATTTTGGTGTGAAATAGTAAAATGGTGACCGCATTACTTTAATTACTTTACTATAAATTCTTAAAAATTAGATTTAAATTAGTGACTCTAAAGGTCGCAACAACTATCTCACCCCAAAATCGATGGAATAAATCTAGCACAACACTCTTATTAAGTTATTGATATTTTCCTAGGTGCCACTAAACTTTTACGTAAATATTTGAATAAATAAAGTGCAAACACTTATGTCTACGGTCCTTTAGGTGCTACAATAATAATTAATTGGCACAGTCTCATACGTAGACGCGCTTCGATAAAGAAATAGCACAGCCATCCCGATCGCGCATCCTCCGCCTGCGCCCACAAGCACACAGCACTCGCTCAGCTTCCACTCAGTCTTCCCGATGCATTCCATGTAGCTATAACGTGGACCGTAGACGCTTACATTTTCTAATGTATCTACAACTACACGGAGATTTTGGAGAGGAACGCCAGTCACTGTACAGTACGCTTACATTGAAATTTTGAAGAATGTCTTATCGTTTAATCTAGGGGGTAGTTTTGTAATCTATTGTATGTACATTCCCCACAACTTCACATACAGAATGAGCATTATAAACTCGGTGTCCGACGGGACTATCCCGTCGTTATCGTAAAATATAACATATATTTTAATAGGTATATTGACATGATGCGGAAGCGCCGTGCACGGGTCGCGTGCAGCTGCCGACTTATACAATACTCGTAAGAATTTATTCACATTTATAGCACACTATCTACAAACACGCGCGCCGAACACGGCCCTTCGGCAACGATCCACTTATCATTAACTTCCAATAAAATACTGACTCATATTAAGACTATTTTTTTAATAAAACTTATATCAAATATTTGGTGAAGATACACGATTAAACCTCATAAAAAAATGAATAAATAAGTATACGCCATAAAAGATTAGATACTTAAGCTACTGTATAAAATAAACTAGTAGAAAATTTGATAATAAAGCCTTTAGGTGGGATGTTAGGCCTGGGACTGAACGAAATGTAGGTGTTTTATACACAAGAAGGCTAAGAGTGGCTTGGGAACTTGGGTACTTAGGTAGTGACAATTGACTAAATTTGCGCCGTGGCAGTGGGTCCATCTGTGGGCTGGTTTACAGTTGCTCGCCCAGCTCAGGGCCGTACAGGTCGGCGAGCTTGTCGAACCGCGGGCCCCAGGCGCCCAAGTAGTCGTACTCGTGGACTTCGTCGTCGGTGCCTGTTATAAACATACGATCTTAAGGAAATCTTCAGTATTATCATCGTCAACAAAGTTTACTGGCCCCTATAACAATGTATAATAGTATAATTTTGTCTGTTCCTCAATTGTGGTGACGTATATACAAGTATTACGGTACATTATTATCATATTTCAATATACACACCATGTCTGTTCTGTCCCGACGTTATTCCGACGGAGACGCGTCACAAGACCAAGTAGAAATCAGGCTCAGCGGTAAATTGTGCTCCCCGAGGCGCATTCGTTACAAGTGTAGAATGATTGTTCCAGATTGATGCTGAGTTTTTTAAACGCTGATTATGATTAAGATTTAAGGTGACCACAATTAGCCAGCCCCCGATTACGTATTGTAATAGCTCGTCCCTCTCTCATACATCTCCTTTGTTACAGTTATTGAATTCTTTGGGTACATTTTTATGTTACAAGCTCTTGTGTTTTATAAGCTCTTATGTTTTATAAGCTCTTATGTTTTATAAGCCAGCTGACTGGACAGATGTAGTTACTTTATAGTCGCAGTCGTTTATAAGCCAGCTGACTGGACAGATGTAGTTACTTTATAGTCGCAGTCGTTTATAAGCCAGCTGACTGGACAGATGTAGTTACTTTATAGTCGCAGTCGTTTCTACTGTGATGTTAATTTTAACTTACTCGTTTACTTAATTGAAGTATCTATTAGTGGTTTCGAAATAACTAGGATTTTAAATGTACTTATTTTAAGTTTTTAGTGATTTAAGTGTACATATATATAATAATCATATGTCACGAGCTGGATTCGAACCGCTCGCCTGAAATAAGTTTTCACCTTTTTTTGAAATTGGTAAATTGAGATTGAATAATATATAATTAATGGACGCCCAACATACCAGATGCGAGTGATGACAGAGAGCCGGCGGTACTGCCGCCCCCCTCGTATGCATAATTCCGGAGGTCATCAAAAGGTGGCGCGTTCGGATCGCTGTCCGCGCGTCGCTTGTGTTCCTCGATGAACATGCCTACGTTTGTCTCCCCGGGCAGCGCCACCCCCACGGCGGGCGCGACGCCCACCATCGGCCCCACACCCAATCCGACGCCCATCAACGGATCTAAAGAGAGGATTTATTTAGTTAATAGGGTAAAAGTAAACGAACTGCGGAGATGCTTCACTGAGTGTTTTAATACATTTTATTGCAGATTTTATGTTTCACACGTCGGTTTTACTCATTTTATATCGGAGCAAGTGGCGTCTTTTACAAGCCTTAATGGCGTTCGTTTGCAGCGCCGTAGACGCTGATTGATACAAACGAGAGTGTACAAAGCGTAATTTGACTCAGAATTTATTGTGGCCTTTCACTAAAACGCGCTCTAGCTGCGCAGTTACACGCAGTACAGGCGGGTATTACTGCCGCCATCGTGTGCTTAGGTTTCATGGCTGCGTTTGAATCGTTTGAGGCGCATATAGTAGTATGCATACTACTACTAGTCCCTTTAAAATGAAATCCATGATGAGCCTAACAATACAAGCGTGAAACGTCTTGTAAATGAAAAAGTATCATAGTAACGTTAAGGGTCATAGTATTGTTCGGAGTGGGCAAAGCGTGTGACCGAAAGAGGGTAACAAGTCAAAATTATATTGTCCTTTAATCTACTTACGGACACCTATTTTTTTACCTAAGCAGTTAGGACACAATTATTTATGTAAAATAGGAATGAACACAATGAAATCTTTTCATAGCACATGAATTTCGCCAATGGGAACAATAACAATTACCAAGTGGTTGCGACCACACTATCCTCAAAGATATATTCTACATTGGTTTAAAGTAGTATGAATATAAATACCTAACAAAAAGTTCACTAAGTATTTAAGAAATGTTTTGTTTACTCAAATGATTCATTGCTACATAAATAAATAATTATTATTACATTACCTACATAATGATTAATTACTATAAACACGATAGGTAGCCAATAGTCATAAGTTTTCTTTATTGTGTAAAAAATTTGGTGTAATTCATTAAATTCTACAAATATAAGCAATGGCAGGTATACAAAAGAATACATAGTTGAAATAACATCAGGAATAATAGAATTTGATGCAATAAATATAAACATTAATATCAGGATTTAAAATTATATGATACTGTGGGAAAACCAAATACCCTTTAAGTTTGTTAATTTTGTTTATCTCAGGTCTAGGTAGATATTTTAGCTAAATAAAAATCTTATAGTTATTATGCACATGTGCATACTGCATTCAAAATATTGTTAAATTGTAGATTGAGAAGCTGGTATATCTATTTGCGCCTAAAGGCCGTCGTGAAATCTCTGAACCACATACAACACACAAGAAAAACCATAATTCAGATACCCGAGTATATACCATTAATATATTATTATATCTATGCAATAGCACGTTATGGCCTTTGGGGAATAATGTGCCCTTTGTTATAGGAACCTATCTCCTAAGTATTATGTGATTGAAGATAGAGTGCATTCACCCCAAGTAATAGCGGTATGTATACCAGAGATAAGAGAAATCATCTGCGAAATTGATTCTGGGCCTCGTGCCCGCATCATAATGACGTGACGACAAATAACTTCATTTCTTTTATTCATCGTACATGATGTAGTATGGGTACACAGCATTTCCATGGCATTATTGATTTATGATCCAGCAGTGGGGGATAGAGATTGAAGGTAAGAAAAATTGATCACATAACACCGCCGTAAAGTGACATCTTCAGTGTCTGGTTTCGTGCGGTTTGTGAGTAGCCGGTGGCCCATGGGGGGGGGGGTTGCAACCCATCGGCAAAGTAATTATGTGGACGTTCGTTCGTAGTCGTAAAAGACTCCCGATTGCTATTCTACAAAAGAAAAATTAAGGAAGAAATATTTCCGTCCACGACAATGGACTAATTTAAAATGACGATGAAACTGTAAGTTCTGGCTGGCTACCGGGTAAAGTTTTTGTTGACATCAACGTTATGAAGATTCATGGGAAGTGAATGGAGAGCAGAGTCGCATGGCATTGGTAGTTTTTAGCAATTACTAATAAGTGACCGCTTCGCAGATTTTCAGACACTGGAGTCGACCAAGAAAAAACCATTAAAATGCACCGGTCGGGATATCACCTTCACTACACGGCGATTGACTTATTTCATGACCAATCAATTAAGTCAATCGCCGTGATTGACTTAATTGATTGGTTAAGAACAACGATTTAAATACTCTATGACAAATTTAACAACATAATTTGTAGTACTTAAACTGTTTAATAATTTTCAAGTCTCAATTTCGTTGTAAGTTTACTCAGAAAGTGCTTTTGTTCATAACCGTATTACATTACTTTAAAGCATTACAGGAAAGCCAATTACGAGACAAATTTAGAGTAAAATTAAGGGAACTCTTTACGCGTTTAATTATAGAAGCGTCACTGGAGATAAAAGTAGGTATAATATTGTTACATCCTCAGCTGTTAACAGGACTTACTCGTTTATGAAATCTTGTAAGACTTTACATATTCCCCAATTAATGTTATGATGTTAGAATTTTAACAAAATTTCATAGTATATTATTACAGCAATAATAAATTTAAAAAATGTTTGATACTATAACAAATACCTTATATTATCCATTTTACATTTGAACGAAATTGAGACAGAGTGACAATAATGCGAATGTGTATGGTAGCCTGGAGTCGTCGACAGACTCTGATTGCTCGTCTGCTCCCTCATAATTGAAAGAAATTGTAGGTAGCTCATTCTGTCCTTTATTACCTTAACCCCTCGCTAACACAACACTCGACACAGTCTCAAAATAGTTTTAGTCTTTTGACACGTCGTGAAACTTAAAAATAATTGATTCAGCTATGCTAGGTGCATACTAACTCAACAATTTATAAATTTCCAATTTTCATAAGTTAAATGCAAAATGTTTATGTGTAGATAAGCTTCATACGAAATGTAGCTCGAAAATTTCTGTTGAACTCCGAATTATAATTTCTATTAGCATATTTAAGCACTTGGTGGTTGCTATAATAGAACGAAACGTATTAAACTAAAGAGATTCGTGTGTGTTCATTCCTTATAATATTTGCTAACATGCACAGACTCAATTAAAATCCTTCTCGGATTGTTAGCGAAAATAGACTTTTTATACGAAGAGATACGGGGCAAAGGAGTGGTGACTACCGCCGCCAATAGACATTTGCAAGACCAGGCTTGCAAAAGCGTTACCGTTCTTTAAGGAATAGGTACGCCGTATCGGATCGGAAATACCGAGCAAGGCAGCTGATTCCACAGTACATTTGTACGCGGTAAAAAATGGCGCTTAAACCGCATTGTTCTGGATTTACGGTCATCACGATGATGGGCGTGGAGCTAAGAGTTCTGTCGCGGTGTCTGATAGAATTCCGCTGCTAGCCTTTACCTTGTAAAGTTGCAGCTGGTTGGCTGGATTGAAGGACTGCTTCGCGCTACTGAATCCAACTTCCTTGAGGCTACTTTAGCTTTCATTTCCAAATGACCGTGGAACTCCACGTAAGTCAATATGTCAACACAAAGTATTCCGATACTAGCTGCGATCAATAGCTAGGTGTTTTAAAAACGAGGAGATACAACGAATGGTGACTTGTTAGAGGTAAACGCGTAAACTTGTGTCTTATGTGGGGGTTAACTTGGACTAAATTTAGTCCGTCCCGTTTCGAGACTTTGAATAACAAATCCTGGACTTCAGACACAATGTTCATTGACATGTGCCCGGGAAATATTGGTGCGGTCAGTGTAAAGTGTCCCCAGTGCTATCATCTGCATAACAATGAAGGCCACTAGTTTGCAGCAAGTCATTGATATGCAGAAGAAACTGGGTAAGATACGGAACACAGCCTTGGAGAACGCCGGTGTTCACAAATTTAAGGGCGGACATGTACCGTCAACCATGTACGTGATGCGGTTTGTCAAGAAGCTACAGATCCAATTGCATAATTTCCCGGGGAGTCCGTAAGAAGAAAACTTTGAAAATAGCGCTTTGTACTAAACCCGATCAAGGGCCTTCGCTACATCCAGGCCAACCGTCAATGCCGCCCCCTTGGTTTCAACTGTCTCCGCCTATTGGTACGTTAAGTAAAGTTGAAACCAAGAGGTTAAGTAAATTGGAAGATTACCAGCTGAACGTCCGCGGCAGAAGCCGTGCTGGCATTCGCTAATTATTTTATGGTCTTCTAAGTATCGCAAGGGATTTCAGTTGATGATGGGATCTATAATTTTGAAAAACAAAGGTGGTATCGCAATAGTTCGGTAGTTGGATGGGTCGGAGCTGTCACCTTCTTGAGAGAACGGCTGCACTAAAGCTGTCTTCCAAGAGCTGGGGACTACGCCAACAGAGTAGAAGAATTGGAAAAGGTGCGTCAATACCGGAGCCCACTCCAGAGCACATTTTCGCAGCACAATCGGAGTGATGCCATCGGGTCCACTCGACTTGTGTATGTCCAGGGAACGGAGTGCTTTACGAACATCGCTCTGCACTGAACATAATATCCGGCATCGTGTAACCTAAGTAAAAGATTTTAGGATACTTTCTTCTTATTAAACGTTCTTTTATAGTATAAGCCTCGTAGATTTTTAACGTCTACCGTCGTCCAGAGAAATTCAAATGAGTTTTATGCAGATGCGTTGTCCATCATTCCTCCTCCTTACACTGAGCAAACTCATCCTGTACATACATACAGCATACTTCACGGCGGTGTAATTGAGCGAGATGTACCTCCCCGGACGAGCCGGCATTATTCGGCAGCAATGCACTGCCTCTTATTAGAATCTTCCTAAAGATACTTTAATGCATTGTGCAGATATGTTGCATATTATAATTTATCCTATGACGAGGTTGAGATATATTACTAGCATAATGTAGTTTTTGTAATGAAATATTTTATAATATACTGTCATCGCTTCGTGCTTTCACACGAATAACTCCGGTCCTATTAGTCGCAGCGCAATGGTGTATGCCTATAGCCTTCCTCTGTAAGTGGCGTATTCAATACAAAAATACTTTTTCATTTCGGGCCAGTAAGTAGTTCTTGTGATTAGCACGTTCAAACAAACAAACAAACTCTTTATATTTATATTAATAGTGTAAATACAAGCAATTTTGTATAAATCAAACTTTAAAACCCTTGACAACTACTAGTAATTAAAAAGTGAACAATGTCTATATCTTATAACGATATTAAATCTTTCGATATGAAGCAAAATTGTTAGGTAAAAGAATAATAGTAGGTTGACAATTAAATAGTAACTATAAGGTAATCAGCATTACAGAATAGTCTCTAGATGTGTCGTGAATAAAATGCTACGAATAAACATTTTCGTAACAGATAGCAACGAAGCTCAACGGAGTACGAACGGAGGAGCTCTGTGTTACGAAGCAGAACCGACACCAAACAGCCGAGAGCGCCTTACTAAAATATAATAAATAAATGTCAAAGCCGTGGCGTGTACAGAATTTCTTTGTTTACACTTCAACGAATCCTTCGAACCTGTCGAATGATAAAAATTACCTCCTTCGGTAAATACATATTTATTCCGAAATATCTCGCAACATAAGTGACGGCTGCCCGTTGAGCCCCTTTACGTTATTTTATTCAGATTACTACTGTTTACAGGGTGATTAGTAATGCTATAATAAACACTGTGCAAGCTAATGAATACGAGTATAAGGTTTATGAAGTAGAGTTCACATAGTCTCAGATTTGGTATATAAAAGAATATTAGATTTGGTATGAATTTAGAATCAGAAACAGAGTATTTCTGTAATCAAGCTGTGCTTATGATCCTAAAACTAAGTTTAAATAGGAATCTGTTTAGGGATCTGAGCAATATTATGTGTCACTTACCTTTAAAAGTTAAGAATTATTTATTTATTTAGAAAGTGCTCTATAAAGTTTACACGCTTACATTGCAGTTTAGCAGGAACATGGTCAGGCAGGGGGCCGCCGATCGGTATCTGAAGCGGTGTAATGTCGAAGGCCGTCATGTCGTCCTCGCCGCCGCCCTCGTCGTCGTAGTTGATGATGTTCTCGCGGACGTCGTCGTCGGGCCCGGGGTACTTGATGTGAGCTTCTCTCCGACGATTGTAAACCACGAACACTAGTACCAGTACTGTAAATAATAATTGTTTGAACACTAGTACCAGTACTGTAAATAATAATTGTTTAAACACTAGTACCAGTATTGTAAATAATAATTGTTTGAACACCAGTACCAGTACTGTAAATAATAATTGTTTGAACACTAGTACCAGTACTGTAAATAATAATTGTTTGAACACTAGTACCAGTACTGTAAATAATAATTGTTTAAACACTAGTACCAGTACTGTAAATAATAATTGTTTGAACACTAGTACCAGTACTGTAAATAATAAGTGTTTGAACAGAAATTTCACGTGATTATCTTTCTAAATATTATACAAAACAAGCGGTAAACCCACATAGATGAACTTATGTATCACAACAGATGGAAGAGATCCTGTCTCAGTACAAGACAACATATCCAAAAAAGAAGGGATACAACCATAACTAGTCACTACGTACATATGCATATTTTTGATGGCTTGTATAAATAACACGTTGTTTTGAACTTTAATTTGTATAATACGTACGAATCTTTGGAAGAATTAGAATTTTTAAACGATTTTTTCGTGTAACATTCAGCCACTTATACCTGTAGTCCTGTAAGTTCAACGAGCCGATTTCGATTTAAATTACATAGGACCTATTCGCTCGTTAGAAGTTACGGAAAATGACTGTGAAATTGGACAATTTCGTTTGCATCCATTATGGGATAACGATCTAATCTTACTATACGTCTGTACACAGTGCAGCTGTGGCACGTTAAACAAGCTGTTAAAACAGAAGTAGTTAGCGTACCCACATTGCCGAACTCACTGTTTACTGAGATAGATAGTACCCATTTGGTAAGCTTAATCTTTTAAGTGCTACTATGATTTATAAACAAAAATATATTTACTGTGAGGTAGCTGTCATTAGACACAGTCTTACGACTTTTTTTGATCTTTGGACACAGTATATGTTCATTGCAGGCTAATAAGACACTACAATCATATCAAACTTTAAATAAAAAGTAGCCTAAGCGGATTAAGGCAAGCGAAGAGAATACGTTAATCAGAAGTAAGTTTCTTGCAAATTTATGTACATATAAGATCTCAACTTAACTCTAGTAAAAAATATTGTTTCAGCATGTTGGCCGGAATGTGATTTTCCAGAAATACAAGGAAAAACAAATTCATTACAAAAATCGTACTTAGTACGGCTGGCATTACTAATAATGTCTATAAGACTGCCTCGCGGTGTAGTTGTTTAACCAGAGTGGGAGGTTTTCGAGTCCCGGGAAGGAATAAAGTGTTATTGCAATTTCTCAATTACTTATTTCAGTCCGAAATCTGGACGTTATTAAATCCCCATGCCTCCAAAGAGCAATTTCAGCAGGTGGTTCAGCGCCTGGCTTCTCTCAGGTCCTGTACTGAATAAAGGAATAGAGGTATGAGAGTACACTTGAGATTGCGAACACACTTGTATCTAGCAAAATATAGAAAACATAAGTATATGATGTTATTTATTACTAATTGAAAAGTTATTTCAACACTTAAAGTAGAGTAAATGTGAAACAATATATTTTATATAGTTTGCGAAGTAAGCAAGGACTCTAAGAATGAGGACTAGAAATATAAGTGGATTGAATGTTATATCTTTGAATAAAAATTGACTACTGTAAGTATTGTATCTGTACAAAATACAGACAATAAAAGCATTACACAAGTTTTTGCTTTGATAAAATAAACGAACGAAGAAGGTCAGTTTTACGCAGCCCTATACCGCATGACTATCCAAAGCTATAGTGTTTTATTGCATTATGCCCTGAATGAGAGCGAACATGTGCAGATTTTACGTAAATCTACTAGTGTGCATACTTTAGAGTTTCTGTATTTATGACACGGAAAGTTTTTAGACCGTCATTTCGTAATATATCTTTCAAAGCAACATTCGACTTATTAACTCCCAAAATATTAACGACGGCCGCCATGTTTATAAGTAGGTTAAAATAATTCTTAAACCAGGAACTACTTTTTAACAATTACGTTCGGGTTACTACACGATAAAATGAAGGATAGGATAATATGTTATTTACTGATGATCACACTTAAAATAAAAACATGCAAAAGAACAATGACGGTGCTCACCTAAAAGCAAAAATAAACAGACAATGATAGCTATAATGAAATCTCTGGAGGGCATGATGATTCCCGATGCAAGGAGTTCTAGTTCACAATCGTGTCCAGTGTAGCCGAACGAACATATGCAGTCGTAGCGTCGAGCTGGCTCCCGGTCCAAACAAGTGCCACCATTGAGGCAAGGATTTTCAATGCACTCGTTGACGTTGACGCACGTACCACCGGCACGTATCGATCCGCCGGGACACCTATACAATTTACTATTTACCTCTGCATCGTAATATTTCCGCGCGCACTGAGCCCCCATATATAAGCATGCACTAATGTCTAATACAACAGGTACATACGATACATCTATAACATAAAATATGGCGATATGATGAGGTGCATATGAGTGGTCTAGGGTGATGTGTTAGGAGACACGCTGAATGGGCGACAAAGTAAATTGCTCACTCATTATTATAAGGAGGCAGACGAGTATCGCCGCTAGCGCCCCCATGCTGAGTTTGAGTGTGCGACCTTCTTGCACAAGTTCACAGTTTTCGCCCCAGAAACCTTCGGGACAATGACAGCGGTAGCCAGGCTCTCGGTTGACACACGAACCGCCGTTGCGACAAGGGAAGTAGAGGCATTCGTTTTTGTCTATGCAAACCTTTCCATCCGGTGACAAAATCAAACCCTCACCGCAGCTAAACACCATATGAATATGTTAATTTTATATACACACTATAAATAAATTTACTAGAAGCATATAATATTATTTTTAGTAGTTTATAATTATTATATTTTTAGTAATTAATAATATTAGTACATAAAATATTAATATCAGTATATTCTATAATTATATAGCTACAATTAAAATCAAAACTCAGTGCGCACTGAAGAATGAAACATAAAAAAATCTATGTTTTATGTCAAGATCAAAATTATTAAAATGTTTCATATGTTTCGTAAAAAAAAACGTTTACTTACGTGCATTCATACTCGTTCCAGAGATCAACGCATACAAAAGGTTCGGTGCAATGAACATTTATACAAGGGCTGTTAGAAGGACAATTACGGTCCAAATTTCTAGCCATAGTCGCTTGACCCCATTGAGTACCATTCATTGCTGGAGGTAAAGGCAAATGTTTGCCTTCTAATCGAATATCATCTAAACAGCCCTTTTGAAAATCTGCATATACTTCGAAAGTTCTAACACCGGTATATTCAGCTTTTCCTCCTGCATAAACGCCTTCTTGTTTATCTACAAGAAGCCATTGGTGTCCTTCGAAAGTAAATGTCTCATTATACCTTCTCCCTTCACCGCCGTCAATTTCTAGTGTAGCTGCACTACCATATCGACTCACTCTGGCTATATGCCACTGTCCGTCATCAACTGCCACTGAATTTAGCCAAACATCTCTCTCTTCCGTTCGTAAAGAATTGAGATTATATCTAAAGTGCAATCGTGAGTCTTTAACTTCAAGAATACCATATTCTCGATTATGTTGATCACTAACTCGGAATAATTCACCGTGTGGCTCACGAGTTCTAAATCGAAGCTGAATCTGCGTGCTGAATCTATCTGGTTCGAAACTTAAAGCAAACTTTACATAGCTTTGAGGTCGAAAACTGGTCGGTGTCGTCGGTAAATTACACGACGGCCCTGTCCAGCCTGGTTGACACTGGCAGCGGGCTTCCGAGAAACTGCCAACACATGTGCCGTGCTCCCAACATCTTGATGTTGTGTCGGCTTGATTACATATTTCTTCTGTTTGAGGACAACCGGCTACCGAGTTTCTTGATAATCCTGGATGAGCCAAATCGTAAAGTTTACTATTATGAACTAAATTTCGTATACATCCATCGAAACCCTTTCCTATGGGCATGTACTGCCAGTGATAATGTGTCGGGTCAAAATGTTCTATGTATAGTCCACCTATTTGTAACGGTGCGTTAACATTTAAATATTCATTGAAGGGTGGAATAGTTCCCGAAGCCTGACATGTTGAATCATCGAACTCAGGTGGAGTACCATCTTCCATTTCTTGAATGTCAGCAGATTTGCAGTAGTCAACAACCATTCTCACATTTTCTGTATCCCAAAATATATCTATTCTATGCCACTCGCCATCATCTAACGATTTTTTGGTTTTAACCCTCAATTCTAATGTGCCTGATCCGAAATCTATTAGCAAACGAGGATTACCTCTTTCCAGTTCTACAGATATGAAATCAGACACCATTATTTCTTCTGGCTCCGGTGGCACTATCGGGCCATTGTACAAAAGCACACCTTCTGACTTTCTGGTAATGAATTCAAAACTCAAATGAGAGCTGTCACACATTTCCAAAGACGGATACCATGCCCAACCAGTACCTCTGAAACTCCTTGATGTTTGTTGACATCTTGGTCCAGTATAACCGGGAGGACAAGAACAAGTCAGTCCATATTTACCTTCTAAACATCGTCCACCGTTGTAACACGGGGAGTTGCGACAAGTTTCTGGTTGTGTGAAATTTCTAGCACCACATGTACACTCTGCTATTACGTCAACGCGCACTCCTACTAATGCAGTTTTATTTGCATTTACCATATAAGGCAAATTACTAATGTCTAAAACATTTGTGCACGAACCTTCACACATTTGATTCTCATAAATACATTCGTCAATTCCTACCATTGTTATATTTATGCCTACGGCTCTTTCTATTTCTTCTCTGTGCATTAAGACGATACCATTTAAACGGATGGGTTTGTAGAAATGGGCACCATGAGCCGAGAATCGAATATCTGTTACAGGTGGGCGTTTCTTTCGTAGTTGCACGCTAAATATATCAATGTTATCTCTTTCAGTATTTAGTAAGTCTGCTAATTTGTCTCTAAATATATCAAGCTTGCTCCTTGAAACACTGAGCGTCTTATAGTTCCACACTCTAATAAAATCTTCATCGGAAATTCCAGACATACGAATAGATCCAGAGTTAATGATTGCCTCGTGTGATATTTCTCTCACATATACGGTAATATTTGCAGGTACATCTGTCTGTGTGTGTTTACGGTCATAAACCTTAAATTTAAGGTGATATCTACCTTCTTTAGTTTTGTGTTTCATCTGTATCATTCCAGTTTCTTCGTTTAGTGTAAAATTGGGATGCTCGGAACTTTCCCAAAAGAATTTTTTGTCTGGTAAATCCCAATCATCTAAATCGTAGACATAAACTCGACCGATTTCGGTATCGGGTGCTAGTCCTTGATAATTGTATACTAGAATATCTTTAGAACCAGGTTGCATTTTATTGTCATTCACATCTCCAATAACAACTGTTAATGTACTAGTTCCTGTCATCGCTGGATTACCATGATCCTTGATAATGATAGGAATTAGATATTCCTTCTGCTGTTCTCTGTCAAATGATCTGAGAGAAGATACTATAGCCATTCCATCGCCGTTAGCTCCCTTTTGATCTTGTTCTACTTTAAAAGACGCTCTTATAATATCATCCGCACCAGGATCCAGTCTGAATTGAAATGGCGGTCCATTACTTTTTGATCTGTCGTCATCGTCTGTGGCCAATATTTCAGCGACTTTTTTTGGTGTAATATGTTCAGTCAAAACGGGTCTGTAATCTTTTAAAAACGTTGGTGCATTGTCATTTATATCTTGAACAATAACGGTCAATGTTGCTGTTGCCGTCCTAGGAGGAACCCCATCATCGATTGCTAAAATTTTTACTTGATGTCGAGGCGTGTCTTCTCTGTCTAGGGATCTTTGAATACTAACAGTCCCTTCTTGATTAATAGAAAATTGTCTTTTTCTATCTGATGATCTATCTATCGCATAAGAAACCTTACTTTTACCGCCCTGATCAGGATCAGTAGCTTTAAACGTTTCAAGACTTTTTCCAACTTCAGCATTTTCATAAACTGATACTTCTATATTGGCGCGTTCAAATTGTGGTTTATTGTCATTTATATCTCTAAGTTTAACTACTACCCATGAATACGCGACATGGTATTTGTCATTATCATTATCCTCACCCTTATCATTAACTTGTATCCTAAACCTAAAGCCGTTACTTTGTAACTGGTCCTCGTAATCTAATGGCTGAACAATTTTGAGCGAACCTGTGCCATCATTGTTTCTGACCATGGTAAATTTATCAGCACCATATCCACTATTTTCTATCACTTTATATTGAAATTTGTTAGTTTCGTCTTCGTCGTGTACAGTTACAGTGAGTATTGGCATTTCTGGTAAATTGGTTCCATCGGTTTCATCAACTTCTGTGAACCATTCGTCTTTCGTAAACTGTGGAGGCATGTCATTGATGTCTTTCACTCGTATAGAGGCTGTCCCTGTACCTTTTAACCCTCCTCCATCCGATGCAACTATTTGTATTGAATAATCAGGCGTTCTTTCACGATCTAAGCAACAGACTGCAGTTTTTATGACACCTGTTTCGGGTTCAATTTCGAAAATTGGAGATCCAGTTTCTTCTTCTATAACATTTTTTTCTATGGAATACCATAGTTTTGCATTATTACTTTCAGCAGGATCATCATAATCTATAGCCGTCATCGTCATAACAACCATACCAGCAGTACCATTTTCGGTTACATTTCCAAAGTAGACACCTTGAGGGAAAATAGGGGCGTTGTCATTTATATCCTTGAGGTTAACCTGAACATCAGCATATCCAACTAAACCTTCGCCTCCTTCATCCTGAGCGAAAACTGTGAACCTCCATTGCGGTCTTCCATTAGGTTGATCACGATCTAAAGGCTGCAAATTATTATTTAAATTGAATGTTATAACGTTGTAAAAGTATACAAGTTATTGAAATTGAAGAGACTAACCTTTAGGACGAATATTTCTCCAGTGGTTCTATTAATATCAAACTTGCTATTGGAAGGGTTATCTGGATCGATACCTTGACCAGTAAGGAAATATACAATGTTTTGTTGCCTATCCTTATCACCGTCTGTGGCTGTCACCTGTCGAATTTACAAGACTATTATAAATAAAACCCGTACGTTGTTCATTTTATGATATGTATAGACATAATAAAATTGCTTTAATTATGTAATACATTTAATTGAGTCAGCTGGTAGCTTAATTATTGTCGTTATGACTTTAAAAATACGCATGTTCTATAAGGTTTTCTAAGAATATGAATCCTTACTTATGAACTCGCCAGACTCACAGATTGCTTTGGAGAACAACGTGATCGGGTGGCGAACACAATCATTAGAATCTTGGCTCTTTTAAAGATTCTCCGAGAAATTCGAGTTAAAAGAGATAAGGGTTCAATTCAAAACGAAAATGGTTCATAATGCTGATACTTATTCATCTTAATCACAATGATAATATAAGTCTTATTCATAGACAAATGAAGCACAAAAAAACTATTTTAAAATCTGGCAATCTACAAATGAAAATATTGGTTCTATACTGGCTGCTTTATTTTTATGCGAATGTTATCAGTAACCAATGATCTGTTATTAACTAACTATTGATGGTCCGGGACCATCAATAGTTAAATTTAATATCAAGAATATGTAAAGAAATTGATACTGACAATTTCGGCAAAAAAAAATTGATACTTACAAAACAATGATTATGTCATAGAAAATCAAGGCTATGGCTAAAATTTGGAATGTCAAAGCTTTCATTTATAGATATAGAACCAACAAACAAAAAAGCAAATACACAAGTTTCTAAAATTTTTTTTTTACAAAAGTCATGCAAAGCTCTCACTGGTTACCTGTTTGGCACGGTTGTGTAAATATAATAATATAAAATTAAAAATGCATATTACAAAACACAAAAAAGAAAAAACACCAATGAAGTTGAAATATTTGTACTAAAATATTTAAACACCATTGGTGTTTTTTTAATATTGTAGTAGAAATTAAACATTTGTCCCTCTTTGTTTGATAGCAGTAAAATATAAAAAAAGAAACTTAATATTTGAAGTTTGATTGTATGATTTCATTTTTGGTGAAGAAAATGTTACATACATTTCCTTCACCAAAAAGATAGAGGATAGTAGGTATGAAAACAAAAACAAAAAACCTGTATAAGGGAGTGAGGATAGGGGCCGGTCTCTTCTAGCGCTTGAGTGAAGTAAGCACTGCGAGCGAAGCGTGGCGGGAGATCGTTGATGTCAAGTACGTGCACCACGACGCGAGTAGAGTTTTCGTTTCGTCCGTCAGAGGCGACCAGCGTCAACTCGTACTGCATACACGCTTGTATTAGCTCATGCTCATGCATTTAAAATGGTCGCACAAAATGTATTTGACGGTCGCACAACACATTTGTTTAGCAGAAACGGGGTATCGAAAACACGAAAGCGAATAAATACTGACATCGAAATAAAAAGTGAAAAGTGTTCATAAATTAAAAGGAATAAATAATCTTTTCACGGCAACATAGACACCGTACTATAAATAACAGACGCACTGTGGAGCCAATGGTACAATGTTCCATTTTTTAAAACTGATAAGAACAATGTCCCAATTTTATGTTCACGTTCGTAATAGATATGTAGTAAATTATAATAAAATAACTCAGTATTCTTTATAATATATTATATGAATGATTAACATGAAATGATGTAACTTAACAAAATAACTACCGGCAGAACGAGTTTGTGAGCTTCATAGGTTTTTATCGGCACGTGATAATAATTCGTTATCGCCCATACATAAATCTGTTGGGAACATAAATTTTATTGCCAAACATAAAATACCAACTGGCTGATATAAATTGGAGTGCATTTGGACTATTACAATTTGTTATCCATTCTGAAACATCATCTCAACACCTAAGAACACAAAACAATAAAAAAGTCACAAAGAGAGCAATTACTAGCAAAAATACATTTTACAGACAAAAACGACAATAGCATGCATCAAATGACTCGAACAAAAACAACTCTATTCGATTCTTTGTTGAAACCATAAATTGAAAAGTGATGAATATTCAATAAAGAATCGTATGAAGACATTATGAGACGAGTCGGACCTGCAGCACGCGTTTGGGCAGATTGCGATCGTCCTCCTCAGTGATCTGAGTGCGATATGTAGGTCTCTCGAACACTGGTGGATTATCATTGACGTCCTTCACGTGGATAACCACTGTTGTATAATTCTCTTTGAGGTTGTCTGATGCTGCCAACTTCAACTCGTACTATCCGTGCAGCATAAAAATATTGTTATTTAATAATACAAACTTAAGCCTTACCTTTAAATAATTAGTTTTATGTTAGAGAAGTTAGACGTGGAAGAGAATACATTTGTAAATTTAATTTGATTATAGTTATAATAAAATCATCAAATTTACAGGTTTACCAAAACACTAAAAGTTTGAAAATCTTATTGGGATGCTTCGCTAAGCTATGAGCCTCTTGATGTTAAATCTTTTAAATAGCATTAACTCGGAAAACAGAGTGTTGTAGCATCTTAGCATCGAAGCTTTTAAAGGCGAAACAGTATGTGCTCCGACTCAACGAGTTATTGTCGTAATATGTTCATGTCACACTCTTTATTTCCTTGGTCGGTGGGAGAATGTTTGTTTTAAAAGTCGTTGCACGCACATTACAGGAGTTGCTTTCAGAATTGTACAATTTATTTAGAGACTAGGAGAACAAAGATCTTATTAGAATATCTTATTTGTTAGTTTACTTTAAAATGTGACATTTTCATAAAATATGATGTTTTATTTTAATTATTAAATAGAAAAATAACACAATATTGAAAAATTAATTATAATTTAATTTCAAAATTATTATTTCTACCCTCTTTATTTATTTTTCATCTGGTATAGTATCACATTTACGCACGTATCAACTTTAGACATAGCACGTACTAGCTTTAGACATAGAGAAAAACAAACCCTTTATATTTAATTTATTTATTTTTAAAATGATTTCAAAAATTCTTAATCATTACTTTAATAGTACTTTCGCAGTTCACTTAATAGTGGCTTTAATAAGCTAGGTAGTGTCTATCAGAGTATCATTTCTATCTATGTCGTCAATAATACAATATTAATTTGAAGACGAAAAAATAGCCACAACTTAGTGAATTGTAGACTGACCCGTGCCCTTGGTCCATTTCATTTAAATTATGGTACCTTAGATGGGCCTATTTGCCCCAGTGAAAGCCTGACATACTATATCACGGTACGTACACAGATGGCAAAATGAAGTTTTTGGCTTCACGTTTACTCCCTTTGTTGCCTACTAGGACGATTTGATTCCGTGACTTTATGGCCGAAGGGAATCTGTGTAGTTTGTAGTCATATTTTTTTCCTAAAAAGCAATTTTATTAAAAACACAATTTAAACTAAACAGTATTTAAAAACAAAAGAAGTTGGGAGGTTGTGAAAGAATTCTCCGATAGTGGAGAAATCTAATTTTTGAGTATTATTATTTATTGCGCACTAGAATCATCAAGAAGACAATTTCATAAAAATATTACTACTAATATTACGGGCATTCGGGGCCTTTTCATGGAATGGAACAAAGTGGTTCAATTATTTTCGCTATGGATGTATTTATTTGTTGAGATTGAGAAATCAAGTCTTTCAGATATTTATTAAATGTCTTTTATCCTAATATTTTGTTAATTATTACTAAGTAATTTGCGTTTGCATAGCGTTTTTCGACTGGTATAAACATGTAAAGGTTTTGCTATTTAACACACAATCCTCGCGCACAGCACAGATGCACTAAACTTCAACTGCCAACACTAACTGCAGAACTCCAGTTGATTCTTACGGAATTCTCGCATGAATTCTAAACGAAATAGGACAGACTGCAATCCTAATGTCTCATCTCTTATATCCCGTGGCCACCATTTATCCATTCCTATGATGCGGCACTTGCCTTACTAATGTGTAGGCATTTACTCATATATAAATATACAGATTTTTGGTTTACGTATCATTCAGATGTATCCCGTCTAGCATGGACTATATTAACATAGCACACGATATAGACAAGGGGTTTAGTTATTACAGATCTGAATGCGCGTCGATTGTCACTTCCAGGTAATATTTATCTCACTTCACTCCCTGGTATAACATCAACATAAACGTTAAAATAATTCAAAACTGTAAATTACAAAACAACTTACTCGTTTCCTAGTTTCATAATCGAGCGCGCCGGCGACGTAAATGGCACCAGTCATGTTCTTGACAGCAAACGCTCCACCTATGTTCCCGCTCGTGATCTCGTATCGAATACGCGATGCTGCAAACAAATTTTCAACTTAAAAATTTCAGAAAAACGTCAGAACGTCGATAAAACCCAGGTTTTCAACTCATTAATTCTTGAATTCGTATTAATATATTCAAAGTTCAAGTATTGCTGTAAATACCTCACTCAGCAGAGGAATAAATAAAATATTTCGCAGAGAAATCTGTAAAATATTAAATTAGTTCAAAATTGAATGAAATCCATTGATAAAAGCTGGTGTAACTCTTGTAACATCAGCTTTCCTACCAGTGATTTTTCCAAATAAAAGAATATCCTATACTAGCTTGTTACCTACTGTACGGTATGCCATTGGGAAATAGCTTTTTCTTGATTCGTAGAGTAATGCATGTATGTCACGAATCCCATTCAGAGCCGAACCAGCTTTTGGGCGGCGTCGAATGTTTAGCCTATTGAGACCCCGAGTGAGCCGCTGACCGTCTATGGCAAGGTAGCTCCGATCTAGTTGCCTTACGGTGGATAGCTTATCCTTGACAAATGATCCTTCTCTTTGGAAAAGATGCAGGCAGAAAAGGTTCCACGTTAGGTACCTTTTTGATTCTTTACATTAGAAGGAAATATTGATTGAGTAAAAAATAAATCTTACTACTCGTACGAGTATATTACGTTGTAGTCGAGTGAGTTAGAAACTTATAACGTATTGCGATGATAATAATAATCTTTGGATTCATCATACCACTACCCCATGGAATTGTGTCACGAGTAATAGTAAACAGCGAAAATATAGTTATTATTATGAATTTTAAAAGTCTCATGTGTTTAAGATTTTTGATATATAAATACACATAATACATAGAAGAATGTCGGTCGGGCGGGATTCGAATTCGGGAATTTGCAGTGTTTGCAGTTTTTCAATTTTAGGAGCCTTACTAAAAGAGTCATAGGAATAAAAAGCACAGATATGTGTAATTATTCGGATATACAATTATATTTCCAAAAGTGTAAAGTTTCCCAAAAATGAAGTGATTTAAAAAATTATAATATATGAATTATGTTCATAATAAACTTAACAAACTTAAACTACGTGCAGAGCTTGCAGGAAATATTGCACAAACTAAATGAATCCTCCTGACGTATTGGTCTTAGGATGAACTTGGACAAGACAAAGGCCATGTTCAACGAACACGTACTCCTTAGGCCGGTCAACGTCGATGGTGCTGTTCTCGAAGTCGTCGAAGAATACGTCCACCTCGGGCAACTTACTGCACTTAGGTAGGTATAACTTCGAGAACGAAGCCGACAGAAAGATTCAGTTGGATTGGACAGCATTCCGGAAGCTTCGAATGTGAATTCTCACATCGCCTATACCGTAGAGCTAAGAAAAAATTCTTCAAGCAATGTGTTCTCCCCGTGATGACCTACGGGGCCGAAACCTCTTACCGAAGCCTTTTAATTTAGGACTGGTCTGCAAGTTCGCGGTAGCTCAACGGGCTATTGAACGTACTATGTTGGGTATTTCTCTGTCCGACAGAATTCGTAACGAGGTCATAAGGTAGAGAACTAAAGTATCCGATATCACGCGACGAATAGGCTCGCTGAAGTGGCAATGGGCTGGTCACGCACTCAGAAGAACAGATGGCAGATGGGACAGTAAGGTTCTGGAGGGGAGCCCGCGTTCAGGAAAACGAAGTGTTGGTCGACTGTACATCAGGTGGGAAGTCGATCTCCGTGCAGTAGCAGGTCCGGGATGGATGCAAGTAGCAGGAGAACGGTCGTCTTGGCGTTCATTGAGAGAGGCCTATGTCCAGCAGTGGACTGACAAGGGCAGATAGTGATGATGATAATGACGGGCGTAGTCTGAAGTTTTAGAGAGGATGTGAAATTTGTCCGAGCTACACCAGGCACAAAACGTAGTATGTAATAAATTAACTTCTTAATATTTAATCACTAATTAGCGTTTATTCAAATTCTATTCAAGTATCTTATCAAATGTTAACGATCTTGAACGTTTCCTTAAATATTTGAAATCTTTTACCTAAATTTTCCGTAAAATTTCCAGGTTTTTACATCAACTAAATTTATTACCTTTATCTCGATTTATTCATGATCAACATCAATAAAGAAAAAGTGTGGATTTTCCTTAATTTGTTATTGTAACATAATAGCGCAATGTTCAAAAAATTGTATTCTTTATAATGATCTGCTAAATATTATTGTGTTTCAAACAAATTATGAAAAATACAAACATGGAAGGGCTTTTGTCGAATTAAAGAATAACTAAAATATTGAATTCGATAGAAGCACTTTCATCATGGCTGTTCCTACACATTCCGCCAGGGGAGGAACCACGGGATCACGGTATCATCTAACCTTATAGTTCTCGTCAATACAAACAAGCCCAAACGTGATGGGATTGGCATATTTTAACACATACTTCTCATGACCCTCCGTCTCGGTCATCAGACCTTGGATATCATCGTGTCCTACAGACATTGTCAAGACAAATTAAACGATAGGGATAATTTATTAAAGGGTTCCTACTAGCATCTACTATCTTACCTCTTCAGATCAGCCGTGCCATAATATTGGATTGTCATATAACGGCCGGGAGGTACTTTTGCTCATATGATACCGACTTAAAAGTGATGACAATGCTATTGGAATTCGTGCGGTTTGTGTCCCGCTGTAGGGTTGGGGCGAAGGAGAGAAACGCGAATAACCAATAACCGTACGGTTGTTAAAGCGCGTCAATAGTCCCCAAATGGTTACGATTTCTCGGTTCCGTATTTATGCTATAAACAACGGGCGTCTTTAGTCGTCGAAATACTCCATTGTTGAAATAGTATATTATATATAAAAATGATTATATTTCCTAGGACCTAGACTGGGTTACAATACTTGCAACACCCAAAACACCAAGATAAAGTTTAATGGTATTTACAAATCACAGAAGCACACATCCGCTCACACATCAACACAACAGCGGGTGGTGCCCGCAAAAAATTGCCGTAATCACACAAAGTTTGCAAAAAGTAAAGCAAACGAATACTCTTTTAGTGTAAAACAACTTTGATTTACATCTGATTAAATCGCTCACGCAATATTGATTTCGAATAACTATTCAAGTAGGCGTATTCAGAGCTTTTCAACCTTCTATAATAGGCTCATGAGGGGTTAATACTCGTTGTTCGATACGATCTGTCTATTATAGGAAGTGGATAAAGGTACGTTAATTCGTCTATGGGACAAATACCCAGGAATGGTGCTACCATCACGAACGAATCTTGCCTATTAGATGTAACCCTCTTGAGTATGATGGTCAAATCTCAATGTCTACTTCTATTACCCGCACACTGCAATTAAAGTAAAATTTAGCGAGACCATTTACAGACCCTCATGATGGTTATGACCAGAACAGATTTTCATGATCAAATTTATTTTAAGTATGCGGTTAGCTCATGTATAGGCTATATAATGTATGTTTAATTATGAATAAAAATATAGACAGGGATTTATTATTTTATTTTGAATCCACCACAAAAAAAAATCATGACAAATATTTTTTTTTTTCAATCTAACTATATATTTTTGTTTCTTACAAAATACGATAGAAGAAGAAAATTAAGCCGTTTTAAGTAAGCCGTACTAATTACATTAAATTTAATAAGTTTAGTACATTATGTAATAACAAGAATGAATAAGTTTATGTAAGATCTGGGAAGGCATAGTTCTATAAATTACTATCATGACAATGACTAAAGCTAGATAAAAGATACAGCTTTAAGATTGAAAAGTTTGAAAAAAGACTGGAGCGACTTCTCTGGCGAACATTGTCTGCTCCTTACTGTCTCTTATATAAAATTAAAGAATGGGGATAATAAATTTAGTTCAGAAACGTCAAAATATACGATTTTCTTTCATTTGGCGAAGTATTCTATAGTGGAGGACGGTTGAATTAAGCGGTAAATCACATAGGTACACATGCCGCGTCATTTCTAAGTATTCTATTTAACTGAGTATTTGTGGTATCATGTCGGATTTATCACAAATTAATTGTAATGGCAGGAGCTTACAGGTTAATGCAATTGTTCTAAGTGTCACGATAGGAATAGCGACATAAATATGAGCACCACAGATGTCAAAAAGAATCATAGATTATCGAGACACATAAAGACTTTCGATAAATGACATTTCCCGAAAGTGTTTTTGTATCGAGATAGATTAAAATTTAATTCATATTTTTGAAACTATTTACTGACGTCGAAAGTGTTTATGTATCGAGATATATTAAAATTTAATTTACATTTTTGAAATTATCTACTGACATAAACACTTTCGACGTCTCGATACATAAACATTTTCGACGTCAGTAAATACTCGTAATTTACATTTTTGAAACGTTTTACTGAGGTGTTAGTTATGTAATCGGATAACTTAATTTATTCACTTCGTTTTTAGTTCTGTGCCGCATAGTTTTTAGTGCCGTGCCGCATAGTTTCATTGCAATGTTAACCAAAGAGTTGCCTAAAAGTATTGTTAAATTAAGTAATAGATAAGGTCCACCTGATTAGGTTCCCATATAAACAATTAAAAATTCATTGTTACTCCTATCGAAACTTATACTAGGTAAATCAATTGAAAACTGCTGACAGTTTGAAAGAGAAACATTAACAGTTTGAATACTGTCAATAAGCAACTGTACACATAATTAACTTCTGACTGTTACAAAGCTGAACTATCATTAGCTCAGTGACTTGAGGTGATATCAGAAGCACATATTCAAATAACATTATAAAGTTTAATGTTTATTTAATTGAAGTCAGTTAAAATTTTTGTAAATTAATTTCTGGACCAGGCTTCACTGAAGTGTACCCTATATTTGCTTAATATTCTGAACTACATTATGCAATACCGATTTCGGGAGCAGTATCTAATACGCTTTATAAAAGCAAGCTAGAATTATAATATGATTTAGTGAGGCGCACGATGAACGATCTTTTCATAACAATGAATGGTTACGATTTGATGCTAGCGCAAGCGGCTACTCGTACCAATGCCTAATATCTTTCACAGTCTTAGCCCTATAAGCTAATGCGATCATGCTACGACCTCACACTTAATAGTTGTAAACTACAGAAGTAAGGTAAAACACACGTTATTGTAGGAAAAAAAATCACAAGAAAGGACATTGTTTAAATGAGCCTTACAGCCGCTGCCGTAAATACGTGTACACGACCTAAATAATAAAATGAAGGACAAAACCGGCATAATCTGTACACTTTTTCACAAAATAATACGTAAGCACAAACTTCGGCTAGGTTTGGTTATTGTTATACACATCAACCTCAATTCAGTGTAATCTGTTTTATCGTATTTTAGTAAGTGCTCTAATTTGTATTCCACAGAATAATATTATGTTCAGATTTAATCACAGGAATTCCTTGATAATTTATTGGATTTTGAATACTGATTAGGGTATAGTTACCCTATTATATTGATAAATATAGCGAATATAGTAAAAATTAGAGAAGAATGTCATAATTTCTGTAGGAGATGGCACAATATTCGGTTTTAATATGGGCATGGAGAACGTGAGGCCTCGACGAAGTCGTAGAATAATGAAAATTCGATATACATTGAGTCAAATTCACATTACAGCTCAGAATCAGAAACTACGATTTACTGTTTATACTTTTTGTTTTACTGTTTATGTTTATGGCTGTCAGCTGCCCTTTAATGATGAAATACTCGTATTATCCAAGCTTTCTCAGTTACTAAATACGACAAATATTTCTGATATGATCAAGTGGAATATTGAATGTTTTGAAATGTAGTATGTTTCATTAGGTTAACATGTTAAAATACCAACACATAAATAGGAAAATCGAATTATTCCAACGTTAATGGAATGTACTTTGTCTGTATTGATTGATCCATGTGCCTATATAAAAAAAGTTTTTAATATGCCATCTATAATAAAAACTTTAAACATATAAAAGTAAAAAGGGGTACTAGGTAACAGAACAGCAAAAGTTTCCTTATGGTTCTTACCACAGTACTAGGCTAAGTTGTGTGCTCCACAGATATTATATTATTATTATTATTTCCGTTTCAGATGATGTTTCTTAGAGACAATCAATGCAACGAAGACTACGTGATCGTAAATGAATATCGACGCCGGTAGACGTCGTGACTCATCAACAACTAGAGGACACACGAACGCGCTGCTCTGCCTTATGTAATTTACACGTTGAGCCAGCGAGAGTCCACTCTCACAAACTGTACGAGACGCGATGACATACCAACCATCACTTCACATCAGTGTAATTAGAGAGACAGGTAATTTCCCAGTACTTAAAGTCTTTGTTATTTTTACAAAATTTTATTATTCAATTACTAAAATATCAAAGAAAATTCTTTGAAAGGGTCTTTAATTAAATATTGACAAAGTTGTCAGGTTTAAGGTGAACTTTGATATTCGAGCTGATTCGACAAACGATTACCAATAATCTAACATCTGTTTTCAATATTCAATCTACTGATGGATTTGGGGCTACCGGATATAGTATTTACCCATATTCTCGATGCATCGCTACATAGAATATTGAAAACAATCGCTAAACGTTATCACGGGCGTTAACGTTATGTATGGGCTTGTTGAATTTTGATTTCATTTAATGTATTTTTTATAATGTATATTTTATATCATGTGTATAAATGTAGCACCTTTGTACTCATGTTTACAATAAAGTTGTGAAGTTTGTAAATCATAAGTAAGTATACATGTCTGTCACAAGAGTTTTCTCACATTCGGCACAAACATTTGTTTGTGCTCCATAACATTAGATTTAAACTAGAACTGAATTCAAAACTAAAGTATAAATGACTCATACAATTCTCATGTACATGTAAGTTAATTTGCAATAATTACAATAAAACTACTTTTACGGATTTTATCGCGGTTTATTGAATTATTTATGTAGGCCGACGTTTCAGAAGCTTTACAGCAACCGTGGTCACGGGTGGTGTTACTGTAAAATCACTGGTAGGTAATGTCTAACATTCGCGTAAACTTAAGACATCAATAATTTGCAACAATAAAGTAAAGTTTAGAAACGTGGTACTGAAAGTTTCTTTTAAATCAGAACAGTAGTTTCTGAGATTAGTCCATTCACACAAACAAACTTATACTTTAAAATATTGGTAAAGATGTTAATGAAATGGATATCGGAAATTAATCCAATGTAATTTAGGAAAGTGTTTACATTGTTTTCATCATTCTGTAGGTTGCAGTAAATTATTCCATTCACTAATGTACTCGTATTTTATGCACACCATTAAGATCCTATTAACGCTATGTACGCAGAAGTTCGTGAGGATGAATGGATATTTGCTACACAAATCTACAAACTGGATTTCTCCAAATTTTACCATAACCTCTGCCGTATTATGATATAAATAACTGTCAGAACACGGTAGTGACCCCGCCAAGTCGAACAAAAAGCGGCATGCATGTAGCATCCTTTCTTTAATGCCATTCAGGCCATTTTCGATTGTTATTCATAATTATGTCGCGGATAGAACTTGAAACCTGAAATCACATAAAACTACTTATATTACTAAAGAAATCGCAGTAATTAACCTTAGACTTGGCTTGGTTTTGCGTAGAGATTACTTTTTATAGAACACGAAGCAGCTCAATCAAGACTTGGTTAGTTATTTACAGGATGTTTTGGGTTGGATTATATTTTGTAGAAACACCCCATAAGGAAATCATTTACATCACATAGTATGAATCAGGATGGATGGATTATTGGGAAATTTCATTTTGGCATTACTAAAGTTATTCTAAATGTCCGACCTCCTTTACTGGTGAGTACATACTATTGGCGATAATGTCCAAGTAGATACTCAAATTATATTCTCCACGAGCTCAACGCCTACATATATATATAAATCATATAAAACAATGACGTGAAATTTCGCGGTCCATTTACAAATAAATGAATCAAAACCAAACAGAAGGAAATGCGTACATATGTTATACGCATACGCGTGGACCATCAAATATTTGAATTTTGCTAGAGGTAAGGGAAAAAATAGAAACGAATATCCGTGTCTACTACCGTAAACAATATAGGTTCGAAACAGTTTCACGTGACACGCGATATCGATACTTTTCAATCTACTTCTGCCATTTCCTTTCCTTTGGTTGAATTCCAAAAATGTAAATTGTAAACGTCATGAAGTGATTACAGGATTACTCGCCGCACCGTAATTACTTTGAAATGTTGTAATGGTAAAATCATAGTAGTAACAAGACGTTATATCTAACTTCGGTCCACTGGACATGGGCCTCTTTCAATGAACGCTAAGACGATCGATCTCCTGCTACTCGCATCCTTCCCGGACCGGCTATTGCACGGACATCGTCTTCCCACCTGCTGAACGGTCGACCAACACTTCGTTTTCCTAAATGCGGCCTCCACTCCAGAATCCCTTACTGGTCAATCTGCCATCGGTTCTTCTGAGTGTGTGACTGGCCCATTGCCACTTTAGTGACCTTATTCGTCGCGTCATATCGGATACTTTAGTTCTCTGCCTTGTGAGTTCGTTACGAATTATGTCAGACAGTGAAACACCCATCATAGCACGTTTAATAGCCCCTTGAGCTACCGCGAGTCCAAAATTAAGAGCCCATGTTTGGGCCCCGTGGGTCATCGTAGAGAACGCATCGGTTGAACACTTTTGTCTTGAAGCCCTGCGGTAAAGATACGAACGCCGAAATGTCTGTGTGGGGGCGGCCTAAGAATACCCCCACCCTCAATCCAAGCCCAGGGCGACGTAAAAGTCGTCAAAGGGTAATACCCTGTTAAGATCTAAGAGGCCTCAGTGAGCTGGTTGTATGATCTCCTGTCTGCTTCATGGTGACAGTAAAATAGACGGGAGCACCGGACAGCCGTAGCACCGAGTGAGTGCGGTACCATAAATCGGATCGGCGATAGGCAGTAGTGGTGGTCCAAAACCTAATCTGCGATTGCCAACCCGCCTGCTCAGCTTTGGCAATTACGAGCATTTCCTTAAATGGACGACAAATTTTAAATTTTAAAATTAATTAAAGTTAAATGAGAAAGTAATTCTTAGCAATATCAATATAGGTAATATGTAAGATGTTTTGCACATGTTAAAAATTTTAAACATATTAAAAATAAAATCTATGTTATGAACTTGTAATATGGGTGTATGTGTTTAAAGGGTTAAGTATTCATTGAATAAACTCAACAGATTTGATCGATTGCAAAAAGTTATAGAATAAAAACAATCTACACAATATTACGAGTATATAGATGAAGAGGAACTCGGATGAGAAACGAAACACCCTAATGGTCTAGGTGAATGATATACATAATATAGTATGTCGTGTTTTAGAGAATTGCTGGGATATTTATGTGCTCGAGAAAATCCTAAATAACTTCTTAAACAACATGTAAAGTGCCGTGTCGTGTTCTTCAGTACCGAGACCAGCTGGGAGAAGCATAAATGTCAAGCTATGCATTAGTTACTTATTTGTTGCAAAATTTTCTGAAAGCTAAAAATGACATTACATAAATTACAACTCTCCGCGATTACATTTCATTTACTCACAAGAATTTATTGAACATTAATTTTGAGTTTATCTTAGTAAGCATTTCATACCCAACGTAGCTTAATCCACTATAACTTACTTTGGATGCTAGAATTTCTGAAATAAGCCTTGTGAGCTCCATAAACTACACACGCTGTATATTCAGGTTTATTGAGGGAGAAATTGACTAAAAGACACGTACGCCGAATCACTTTAGAACGACGTCGAACCTTAACACAAATTGTACTATACAGAAAACAGCACTTGACGCAAAATTTTTATTATCAGATAGGGCTAACTTTAAAATTAACTATTAGATCGTGATGTAGGGTATTTTCTTATGCATTAGTTTCATTGATACTTCCGTCCGGTGCGACGCGTGACGGTACATACACTCATTTAGTACCGGCTCTAAGAAGTGTGTTAGACACTTGTTTCGTTAGATTTATTAAACCCCGACGCAAACGGGCCAACAAGAAGATACAAAACTCTTCCCTAGTCCTAACTGTTATGGCAAATGCAATCGTGTCGCTAACAGTAGTAGATTCATTAAAAAGAAATTTGAAAAAAGTTTCGCGTGTGTATGTGTGTATCTATATGTAGCATCGTAGCGCCCAAATGAGTGAACCGAAATGGATAAATATTTTTTGCGAGAAAGGTCCCAAGCTAAGGACAATCGCGAGTGTCCTTAGCTATGTTTTATAGAAATTCGTGCAGCTACTTGAAAGTAATCTCGAAGGTTTAGTTGCGAAAGACTCCATCGTAGATACATCATTATTTTTATAGAGGAATATTTTTATGCTGCTTTGTGTGAACGTGGCGAAAGCAAGCTCCTTCAGTTTTGTAGTTTTGTGATAACTTAAAGGTGTTCTTGAAGCCTGGTCACTGGCCTTTATATGACAGCATTAACTCCAACCCTTTTTATGTTGACGGGGGGAAACGCATTTACGCGCCTTCACTGGCCCTGGGTGGGGTCCAGTGGTGTGTGGGACTCGCGGCATACCATAGTGCCGAATATTAGAGCTTAATGAAAATTAACAAGTATAGATTTTAGAACTTTAAACTTTAACATGTCAAGTCTATATTTTTATCGCTTGTATAGAATATTGCTGGTGTCAATAGCGTCGAGACTTGTAAGCGAAATTGGCATGACTGCATTATAGCCGAATCGGGCCGACACGGACGGGGAGATACCTCTTGCTCGGTATCATACCGCAGTAAATTAATAGCTGCACTATCGCTTGTAAATATCTTAATGGGCATTGGTAGGCATTATAAAAGTACAATTGCGCGTTACGCAAAGCCCCCTATGAGTAAGGATACACGAGTGCTTATGTCCTTATCCCAATAGTACATACTTAAAGCTATTGGCGACACTCCTGTCGGTTATTGATCTCCAGTTCTCGGTTCGATAGTCCACAGACGTGACTAATACTTGTCCTCAGATGCCAAGCATGTCCATGTTAAGGTCAATATGTGATGTACACCAAGGGATTAATTATATTTGTGTAATAGTAGTAGTGATTTTATTATATCAATTTAACCAATCAATTTTACCCAAACGTGGGTTACAATATATGATTTTGTGAAATTTACGATGGTCATGGGCTGATAGTAATGAATTTAAGATTTTTTGTTGCAAGGGGGAGGTAATAGTTTTTCGTTTAATTACACAGAGTGCAATTTAGAATATCTAAAGAAAATTGTGATCCAAACACACTTCATGTGCTTTTCTTTTTAAACTTCTGCATTTATTTCATGAGTTCAAATAGTTTTGTAAAGTGGCAAATGTATTTTATTGCAACTCCTTCCAAACCTGTTTTATTTAAATTGCCCTGATCTCTACTAGTACTCCTAATCTAATAGAGCCGGAGACATCCCAAACAACGATAGGCATTGAAAAGAAAGCCTATTTCAATTGGAGGATGGAATAGATAGAACGGCCAGGTTGAAATATGGCCTGATGTGCAGTAAAGTTTTAACTTAAGCGGCGGCGCCATACTTAGTTTGTGCTATTTTCAGAATTGGCCATCTAACGAGAACTATGGTTCTTAATGGCTGACATACGGACTTCCACGAGAATAAAAAACTTTGTTGTGTTACGAATGCGAACCCGATATCCAAATTGATATTGCTACACGAGTATACATGTTTCACTTAAATGTTTTCTGTCTTAGGCAACCATAGTATTAATTCGCCTGCCATATGTATATATTTTTTCACACAATAGCATACTACTTTGAAATGCATAAGAACTAAATGCAAAGGGACTACTGGCTCGAACGTAAAAAATATGTTTGTATTGAATAGTCCATTCGTAGAGGAAGGCTATAGGCATATACCATTACGCTACCACTACGAAAAGCTATTGGCTATTTAAGTGAAACCGCGCATTGATGCTAGTTAATAATAAAAGAACCGGAATATGAATAATCTACCTTTCACATTTCGAAACGACACGCCTCTTTAATCTCCTCGTCAAAACAATGGCTACCAGGATCGGCCTGAGTGTATTGTATGCAAGTCTCTCTTATGTGAAATATTTAATTAAGACTACAGTGAACTGTTAGTACAAGTGATATACAGAACCGCTCATTCGGCTTACAAATTATTATTTGTAAGCCAAATGAGCAATGAGCAGCACAAATTATTAACATATTGCTTATTACGGCTGTAGCACGAACTAAAACTAAGTTCAACAGCAAAGACTTGTTACGTGGAGTCGAGGCTATACCAAGAGGAAACCTATTTAATCTGTATAATACAATGACATACAAAAATCATTTCATTTCAGTCATTGACATACAAAAAATACCATGATATATAGTCAGCGTCTCGATGACGTCCATATCAAAGAAGTGCACATGTCAAATTTTGCACTGTAAAAACCCCTACAAACATTACGCGCGTGACGTATGGATTGACTTTACAAAAAATATCCTCAAATTGTATATATCTTTCAGATTGCATCCGCTCTGTAAAAACTATTTAACCAATATACATATTCGCTTGGTTGACTTTGCAAAAAAATGTACTTTTCCGAATGCTTTAGTTTAGACAGTTCAGTGCGAAATCGCCTATTCCTTATTGAACGGTCTGAGCCCACCACTCATTCCTGCCACTGCTACTCCTGGGTCTCAAGGAGCGGCATCCACTAAGAGCCCATTGATATGATCGCAGAGAGCCCGAGGGAAAAGCAAAAACTGTGTTGGGATCCTCAACTAATTTAATTATAAGTAAGTAGGAGGAGCAGGAAATAATTCCTAAGTCCCTCCCTAATCAATGTACTTGTTCCTATGCTTGTTCATATTTTTAATTTTTCTATTAACATTAGCCCTAGTATTTGGAAAGTTGCTAATATTATTCCCTTACCTAAATACTCCCGCCCTGAATTTAGTCTCCGATTATCGCCCACACTCACAAATTATGTAACAAAATAAAATATCGTTAGTCCGTTTCAATCAGGTTTCAGGTCTGGCCATAGCACAACCACTGCTTTAATTAAAATAACTGATGATGTTCGTCATGGCATGGATAATAATCTTTATTGCTTACCACGTTTACACTATTAGACTTTAGTAATGCTCTTAATGCCATCGATTTTGACATACCTATTAGCATTTTAGAATCTGTTCACGTTTCCTTCCACAATTCTGTAGCTTCCTAGTTGTCTCGTGCCCTACGCGACACAGAGTAAAAATAGCAGATAACTTTTCAAGCTAGACCCCTATCACTGCCGGCGTCCCTCAGGGGTTGATTTATCTTCACTTCTTTTTGATATTTTTATAAATAATATCTCTCTATTTCCTCATCATTTCATTTGTACGCAGATAACCTGCAAATCTATACACAATCCTGTTTAGACACCCCGCACTGTGTTGTAGACATCATTATCAAAGATTTGGACCAAATTTGTAAATGGTGTAAATGTCATGGTTTGTTTTTAAACCCTGCAAAAACACAATCTATTATAATTGGTAGTTCCAGATTGCTTTTGAGAATTGACTGGGAGAATCTTCCACCGGTACTGTTAAATGTAGTAACTATTCTCTTCAGTGAATATGTGAAAATTCTCAGTGTGTATTTAGACCAAAAACTGTCGTGGGTATTATTAAAAAGCCTATGCCATTTCCTCCCAATCCCTACGAAAATATCTATAGCCGAATCGTTGCTGTTGTCTATAACAGATTATGCTGATACTTGGTTTGTGATCCCAACCGAGCAACTGAACAAGCTAGAGCGCCTTCGAAATATTGCTATATATGAAGATATTATATTTATTTGCTGCCAGTAATATTTATGAGACAATTTATTGAAAGCTCGTATCGGGTACCTTGTATTTTTGTAAATCAATGCATATAGGAACTAAAATCATCAAGGACTCTAACCGACTCGCGTAAAAATATTTAACGACGACATGTGAGGATTACATTGACATAACATTAGCGAAATAAAAATTATAGGGATATAGGTAACTTAAGTAGGAAGATATACCTGATTAGATCCTGACCTTAAATGCCTTGTAATCTCGTGGTAAACGTGTAGAAACACAGTCGTGAGGTCTTGAGGTCGTGGATTCGAGTCCCGGTTTGGGGCCAAAGTGTTATGGGGATTTTCCGATCTCTACTAACAGTCCGAAGCTAGGAAATTTGCGGATTGACACCCAGTGCCTCGGAGAACACGTTAAGTGTTCGGTCCGGGACCTGATTTTGAAACACTTGAAAGGATGAAGTCAGAAAGGCCCCTAAACATCATTTTTCATTCAACCTCGTTGCAAATCACGTTTAGACAAATTAAAAGTAATATATTGTTCCTGATAATAATATGTAATGTAAGTAAATTAGTTATTGTACATAAAACAATAATTTACTAGTGCAATTAATTGAATTATTGAAAGGGCAAATTTATTTAAACGCGTTAAAGTCCGTTATGTCACGAACAGTGAAATTGCAAATGACATAAAAATTGGATTTGGCATGTTTAAATTTATCAATATGAGCACAGATAGTCACTGCACGGTTTTACGCTTATGTGCGTTGAATCTGATAGCGGAAACAATTGTCCATCCAACGAATTATCTTTCGACCGGTGCCGAATTCCGTTATCCGTAAATCGGGTAATCACGTGTGTAACTGGCGTCAGAATTCATTGTCTTGTTTTAAACAGATAAAACATCAGAAAATTATCTGGTTACCAAATAGAAGGTAAATGAATACCAAAACGGTCACTAATTATTTATATACACATATCACATCAAAAGGTATCCGAACCAACACGGGATTCCTCTCTCAGATTTTCGGAGTACCACACACTACTACAGTTTCCATTGTTTTCTAGTTTAGGGAGATGAAAAGGGAGCAGACCCCCCTCTTTTACCGCAGATGGGAGAAGATGTATCGGTTTGAGGTTTTGGTTTTATTATATTATGCTATGTTGTTGTGTATAATAAAGACGTAACTTTAATCCAGTGTCTCCATCATATGTTGGAGAGCCATACTATGTAAAATACTCTAAGACGGAGGTCCAATTCGTCTGAAAAAGAGGAATAGTACTGTACTGTGAAGAAAATATCGAACACTGCGCCGTTCGGCCTGTCTATTTATACCAAGCGGGGCAGACAGACACCCACTTACCCTGGTGGAGCAGACAGATATCTTGGTGCAAGATCAAGCACGAGTTCCAGCCAGAAATATAGTCATTTTAAACTCCAACTCTACCTATATTCTTTCATAGAGTACCTGTTTTATATCGTACCAAGGGTAAATGTTTATACTAAACATAAACGTATCTTCAAAAGTATGATATTAATAATTACTGCCGCAAAACATTTTCCCTACGCTATAGCATATATTGAATTTCATACATGTGACATTTCTATTTAACAACTACAGCTAAATAGATTGCTAGGAAGACAATTATATTGCTGGTGAGCCATTTTAATATCATTATGTGGAATTATCATCAATGTAGCTGTTCGTCATTTACGCGTTTATCATATCAATAATTTATAGTTAATGATAAACTAATGCTATATTATATATTATGCTCAATAACTTAGATTAGAGATATACGTTCAATGCGAATATTTGTTTTTAGTATGTGAAACCGCGTAACACAGTATTTATATTAAAGTTAACATAATTTGTTAATCAAATATACAAATATTTTACAAGCGCGTAATACGAAATACACATTCATATTTAGGAGAATGTCTTGTAAACGTGGAAAACTCATTTACGCGCCTCAATTACGCGCTCCACAGCAGAGTTACCCTGCATCACAAGCAATCCCCCTAAATTTGGGACAGTGCAAGGGAGTTCCCAACCTCGCCTCTTGCACCGTGCGCAAAAGCTTACTCTTCTGTCCCCTCTTCTTATAGGAGGGGTACAAAGAGTATCTCTTCCTCTTGTTCTTTAACCCATTCATCTCATAAGAGCATCCCCCTCCGTTCAATCGCCTGTGCCAACTGCGCCTATCTATTGTAAATTAAATTGTTGGAAATTATAAGAACGGAAGAGAGAACAAGGTAGTCAACAGTTTTAGATTGATCGAGTTGAATATTATATTGTGTTCTAAGATAAAAAAATTCCCCCGAGACGTATTTATTGCCTGGTACAGCGGCGCGGCGGTTGCGATATACAGGACAAACAAACATGTCAATGAATACATTTTATTTCGCTAGGCCCCGCCACGTTGCGTAACTAAATATTCTTATTTGAACAAAGGTATGACTTTGTTTTATTGATTTCCTGTTTGGACGGACATAGATTGAAAAAAGTTCGTACGTTAACTCAAAGTGAATATTTGAGAACAATAATTAAGTTAAATACCATAAGTAAATAATTTACAATAATTTAGTTTAAGTATAGTAATTTATAGTATAGTAATAAACATAATTATTATTTCTTTCGAGATATAACATGAATTTCCATCAAGAAATAATAATAAATTTCATCTACTAAATTAAATTTATTTTATTAAATTGAGTTATGTATGAAATACTTTAATTTAAAACTTCAATAAATTAATAGTTTAAAACACGAAACCACTTTGTGACCGGCTGTCCGAGAAGCGGGCAGAGGCCGCCATGTTGTGGCACCGCGCGCCGTGGTCTGGTGGCGAACTTAGCTGAGCGAACAGAGACATTTACGCTCGTGGACTTTCCTATCACGCTAAATGTAAATTAATTTTTTTAAATATGATTGCACTGTAATAAAGCATCAAAAACCTATACTAATAATAATTGACTAAAGGGCTTGTTTGTTTGCAAGGGCAGGAACTGCTGGCCCTAATTAAAAATATAATTTTGTGTTGAATTCATCGAGGAAGGCATAATGGTACAATGGTCCACGTATATCGATTACTAATACAATAACAAAGGTCAAGGTAATGACGGACGAACTGATGGGATCGGAGTTACGCAGAGGTGGTGCAAGTTCAATGTATAGTATTGATAATTAATAATACATCTTCTTTTTATTTTCAAATAATAACTATTTTATAAATACATAGTTATTTTAGTAAAAACTATTTTAACGAAATAAAAAAACTACCTACCTTATTAAGTTCTTGATGTACGTCACTTAGTATGTAAACAATGTACATTTTTGTCTCGTCTCTTAGTTAGCAATTTAAAATGTCGACTATAAATGACATGAATCTTGGTATCTCTTCTTTTAGTCATCCATCACACCCAAGTGATTTTTTTTTCAGAAACCACCGGAACGTGCCATCAATGCCGCCTTTGGTAAGGCCTCCCGGAACAACAGACTGTACATCAGGGCACCTCGACGGCTAGTCAGTCCCTTAAGGCCCTGACGCCTCCTCCACACATTAGGAATGTCCCGCACCATAGGAATACCCCACCAACTTTCGCACAGTGCATTAGGGTGAGGATCCCATTCTCCCTCCATTGCCCCGTGCGCAAGAGCGTCCTCCAGTTGCTCTTTTCTTACAATAGGGTACATGGAGCAAGCCCCTTAGTTCATTTTGTTTTGGCCTGGATTCACTTCAAGCTACTAAGCCCCACTGTCCAAGTACCTACTCCAACGTGATCCAGAAACACACAAAACACAAGGATAGTAAACGAGATCTTTGTATGTTATATTGCACGGAGATCGTCTTCCCACCCGGTGAACGGTCGACTAACACTTCGTTTTCCTAAACGCGGCCTCCATTCCAGAACCTTACTGGCCCATCTGCCATCTGTTTTTCTGAGTGTGCCAGCCAGCCCATTGCCACTTCAACTAGCCTATTCGTCGTCTAAAAACAAAACAACGTCACTTCCAAGCCATGCCTTGGGAGGTACGCCCCGCTGAAGTACAAAATTAAAAATCTTTTTTGGCACTCTTAATACAGGTTCGCCTCCTGCTCTAAGAAGCTCGACTGTAATTCCGTCCTTCCTCGGAGCTTTTTCCCCTTTGAGCTGCGCAACAGGTAGACTAAACTCACTCAAGCTGTCGTCCGGAAGATCGTCTGACAAATGTCGTGTTAGGCTTATACGTTGCTTAGGATATCGGGATGAGGAGCGTGCGACGTATACAATTTACCATAGGAAGCTTCGACCTCAGATAAGATCCCAGGCTTAGAAGAAACGGTAACCCCAGAATCAGTTCTTCTAAGTTCCTCCACAAAACCATCGACCCTCTTTTCTGCTCAATCTCTTCGGTAACCCGTTGTGTATTTCAGCTAGAAAAGGTCTCCGCGTATTAGTTGGCGGATTCGCTTTGAAAGAAGCTTGACATCGGCAGACGTAACGTATTCGTGTGCTCTGCGCTCCTTCATAGCTTCTCACCTGAGAGTTTAGTTCTCTTGCTCATATTACTCCTACAATATCCCTCACCCATGTCCTGCATGCAAATCAATCACGCCACTCATGGCCTCGTCAATTGCCTTTGTAGTTTCCGTTATATCTAGGGCATCGAACCGGTTTTTTAATTCCAGTTGGAATTCTTCGGAACCTACCACGGTTAGTCGGAAGTTAGGCCGGAGTACAACTGTACGAAAGCGTGTCCGATTAGTAAATCGGACACGCTTTCGTCAAACGCCTACATTCAGAGAGCCTTTAACCAGTCGGTAATCACTTCCGGTTTTTCAAACCCGTTGTTCACGTAGACATCCTTAAATATATGCTTTCGGTCCGTCATAATAAAGTCAACCTCGTTCCTTGTCACAGTATCGGGGCTTCGCCATGTCTACTTCCTATGGGGCTTCTTAAAATAGGAATTTATTAAGAGGAGGCCCGTTCTCGAGGACGTTTACCAGCATTTGCCCCCTGCGATTTCGACTTCTGAATCTATGTGGTCCCAGACTCAATTCCCCCATAACAACATTGAAGAGGACCTTACAGGTGGTATGTAAGGCCTTTGAGACATCCTCATAGGTTGTCACCACGTCGACATCGGAATGTGTCAAGGTAGGGGCGTATACTTGTATCACTTTAAGGCCATACCTTTTACTAATTTTAAGGATGAGATACGCCACGCTATTCGAAACACTAGAGATTTCGACGCCACTGCCTATGGGGGACTTATTCACGAGGAATCCCACACCACCATGTGTCGCCTTCCCTGAAGTGGAATAGGTGACCCGATGGCAGAGTTATGGTGTCCTCGCCTTGAACTCGCCAGAACGTGCCATCTGATTTTTCCCAGTCCCACCTCCAGCTCAACCAAATTGTTATCTAGTCTGAGCATTCCTCCATTATACGTAGCCAGGTCAAGTCGGTGGTAGCGA
>JAFELO010000362.1:150333-166113 GCA_017140195.1 Eumaeus atala | reverse complement strand
AATCCAGGAAGAAAGATTACTCAGTGATTTGGACGATAGACGGACAGATGGTGAGATTTTGTCTTTAGTTCGGGTCGATGACAGCGGAGCGTCACGGTTCTTCCGGAAATCGAGACTGTGAATTAAGACGAGGATCAAAACGTTTGGTTTGCAAGAGACCTGGAGACGTACCGGAGGTCTCTGGGAATGAGGTGGAGCCAATCATTGTAATAACATCTGGGCGAGCAATATAATAGAAGTGGAGGTGTTCCACAGGGGTCAGCACTTGGACCGCTCCTGTAGAACATCGGATACGATTGGGATACGATGTTCAAGTATCGAAAGAGAGGTAGTATGCCACCGCATACTACCTCTCTTTCGTGCTATCCCATCTCCTTCGTTGGGTAACACACGGCGCACATCGACAAATAATCAGCAATGATTCGCCTCAAATATTTTAAGACTCCATGGGAACGCAAGCCCTCTTTTATTATATCTCAGGGCAGGGAGTTAAACGCATTCGCTATGTACAAAGACACCGCCAGACACACCCTCCTCTACTGCAATCGACCGTAGATGTGCGACGGCTCCTATTGTGGACCTACCTGAACGAAAAACCCTTGGCTTTACTTACTTACTTACTACTTAGGGTTATACTTATACTTAGGGCAGGTTCAACTGACGTTAAATGTTGTGTAATTCACATTGTTATTATTCGTTCCAGAATCTTACACGTCTGGTCTAAGAGAACGATTGGTCTGTAACGTGATGGCTAATCATCCGGCCGTCCATTTTTTCGGAGCAGGACAGGTTTTTCTCTTTTCCACAGGCGTGGAAAGCGACCTCGTACTAGAAAACTCGAGAAAACTTCACGCAGTCGCTCTTCCATGGCTTGTCGTGCTAAAAACCACACGCGCCCTGGAATTCCGTCAAGTCCAGAAGCAGTGTTTTTGGTGTTTAGTTTTAACATCACCCGTTCGATCTCTGTAGACGTCACTGGCGGCACCTCCTTATCTTCATTTGCTTTTCCAGTGGACATAACCACAGATGGTGACCACGTCTTGGAAAAAGGGCAGATACCACTATATTTCTAAGTTGCGGCTGGAGACTCTGCGTGATTGGTGGAGCTGCAGGGCGGAGCTTATTCCGAACCCATTTGTATGGTCTTCCCCACAGATCACGATCGAACGTGTGGAGCCACTTTTGCCAAGCCTCAGCTGTCGCTTGACTTATTGCATCACGGTATTTTGTATAGAGCGTGGCCATGGTATTCAAGTCTGTCACCCGTCCTCTGCGGTATCGCGTGTAACGACGCCGTGTCAACACACACACATCCCGCAACTGTGTAAGTTGTGGTTGCCATCAATAGGAATTACGCCGAGGCCCCGATGTCTTGGCGCGTGGCATAGCCGCATCACAAACTTACGAAATTGCTCCATTAAGCCACTTCGCTCCTGCTTCAACGTCACACTCTAAAACGAGCGCCCAGGACTGAACAATAGATGCCTCAAGCAGCAACTCCTTATTCATTTTTTCAAGGCCCATCTAGGTCTATTAATATCCCGCTGTGTGTAATAGTTCACAGTATCCTCAGAGTGAATGTTAGCTACAATAAACGAAATGTATAGGTGGTTAGCTAACATCTCCACATTCTCAAGGACTTGCCAATGTATGATTCTGCGAGCAACAGAGGGGTTTGCAAAGGTTAAGTCCACAATTGAACCTCCCACTGTCGCACACAGGTATTGGATTATTACGACTGTCATATTTGTTTCCTATGTTTATATTTGAATATCAAGCCAGTTACCGAAGGTAAGTACTTGGCCTGAAAACAGTTCAGTCTCGGAAACGAAACAACAAATAGCCATCACGTAATGGAATAGCTCTGTCGTAGTATCGGCGTTTCGGGGAAAACAGTAGTCGTTTCTGAAATACTGTGATAGCATATATTTTTATGTAAATAGCATACCCATAACGGTGGGAACTCTAAACGCGATAATAAGGGCGAGTAAATTTTTCCCTCTGAAACAAACTTTTCAGTGTTTTGTTTTAGAGTTAAGGAGAGAAAATTACACTAGAAATGGTATTTTTTATACAAACATATGTTCAAAATTTAAAAGAAATTGTGAGTAATATAGTATATAGATATTAATACACAATTTGGGTTGAATTTCCAGTATTCTCGTAAAATATTTTCCTAAAATATAACATTGTCCAGAAGAATCCCAAAGGCTCATTTTATATTCATCCTTATTTACATATAGAATGCGGGACACTGTGGTGAAACAGCTACTTTATATGGCCCTTCTTTAAATAAATTTTTGGATGGCCATTTTATTCCAAAATCTCTAATGATGATCGAAAAAGTTAACAATTAATATTCTATATACCAGTAGTTGCTAGTATTTTTTAGTTGATACCAGTGCAAAAAAGACGGCCTTCGCGCTTCGTACGACTTATCAGTAATGTTAAAACGAATAGCAAAAAAATGTTGCTTTGTTAAGGCATGACAGCTTGGTTTCCGAAGTTAAAACTAGAGTATATGCAAACTGAACTGCAAAATTACATGGTTGTTCGCCTTGTGCGGTCTGCGGTTTCTTGGCAAGGAGTGTATAGCATATAGAACAAGCAATAATTAAATAGCTTTAGTATTCTACGAGCCGTTAGATAATTTGTGTATCATAATACATTAATTAAAGATTGATGGTTCAGTGTTCACTCTCAGCTCACATTTCCTGCGCGACACACATATACATTTCTAAGTAATCATTTCTGTTGGCAGTTCACATGACTGCATTTGCTTTTTCTTCCATAGTTTATGTTCACTATCACAAGTCTTGTATTATTATGCTTGCCTATACTTTATGTTGGGTTTCATAAAATTAGCAATATCTGACAATTATAGAATTGCGACTATGTGGACAATACAACAATGTATTGTATCAAGATAAAAATATCAAGATAACTATAATAAGTCCGCATTAAAGACGTACATAAAGTTATGTGTGTAAGGATGACTTTGCAAAAAAATATGTTTAAATTATACACATCTTTCAAATGGAATTTGCTTCGTAAAACATACGTGTAAGGCTGACTGCAAAAAATATGTTGATGTACAATCACGGATGCTTTACAATTTTATGCTGCTTTATAATATATGTACTTTGTAATTTACTTATAAATTAATGTGATAATATAATTATTGTTTGTGTACGGCCTTGTTAATGTCAACTCAGTAATTGATTGCTCGTTCGACTATTATTTAGTGGCGACACGAGAGCCTGTGGAGGGGCTACGAGCACTCGTCACGCATCGGCATCACACACGCATTCGCCGTCGCTGCACTCCGATGTAATCATGTGCACGTGATTCGTGTTTATAATGAATAGTTCTCAAGCAAGGGCGGTACGACGAAAATATAATACTGTGCTAGTTTTCTTTAACACTAAACCCACAACTTCGATAAAATATCGGTTGAGTCGGAGGTAAAATAAATATCATGATATCTTCCTTAACCATACAAAACAGCCAGTTCTAATGAAATGTTGATTATTGGTAGATTGTGGATTAAAAAAAAGTATCTTGTCATAAATATCAAAAAAATCAAAGAAAGAAATTAGATATCTATGTTTGAAATGTCTTCAGTGCAAAATAATCTTAATCTTAGAAATAAATAAAACTCTAATAATATAAAGAAAAGTTTGTTTATTTGAACGCATTTTTGTTGAATAGTCCCATTTATCGTGGAAGGATATAGGCTATATACGAGGGTAGATTTTTAAAGTACCAGTACAGATTCATTCAATTGTAAAAATCAAATCCGCCCACATTATTTAGTTCAGTTCATACTAGTCAATTGTGTGAAGTTAGAAGCGTGTGCGTTAATTAGTTGTGATTTTATAATTATTTTAACAGCAGCAGCGAGCAGCGTGCCGTCATTAATTACCTCCATAAGAAGGGGCTATCACCGGAAGCCATCCATAATGATATGGTCAGTACTTTAGGAGATTCTGCCCTGTCCTATTCATCTGTCAAAAAATGGATATCAGAATTCAAGCGTGGTAGAGGGAGGTGAAAGACGAACCCCGCTCTGGAAGGCCTACGAAGTTGTCTACTGACAACATATACTGCTTTCAGTTGAACAGTAAAGGACGCGATTGACTATTTCACATTACCGTTTGAAGTTATTTGAAGCCGATGCAGACGATTTTTTGAATTGATTTGTTTGGATGGAGGAATCATGGATTCATTGCTGCACGCCAGAGAGAGAACAACAATCGGAACAGCTCCACTGTTTCGGTTGTTGTTTGTTTCTGGTTCACCACCCCCTACTGTGTCGATTACGAGAAGAAATAAAAGAAAAGCGTCCAGGAATGCTCAGAAGAAAAATCCTGTTTCATTAAGATAACGCCCGTGTTTACAGGTCTGTGCAATCAATGGATGAAATCCACAATTGTGGCGATGAACTATTACCGCATCCGCCTCATCCACCTGATCCGACACCGTCAAACTTCTATCTGTTTCCTAACCTAAAAAGCACTTGGGAGATCAAAGATTTCCTACAAACGACGAGTTCAAGACAGCAGTAGACGCATATTTTCACTCTAAGAATCATTTCCTTCAACGGTAGCACGTTAACCGAATGCTTCGAATGGAAGATGGCAAAAGTGCACCAAGATGATGATTATGTAGAAAAATAATAATATAACTGAAATAGTATGTGTTTATTTTCTTGATTAGGCCGAATACTTTTCAATTCGTATTATTATTATTATTCTTATACAATGACGCTACAATTAACAGGTCCGGTGTTACGCGGTTTAGGCCGCATAGAGATGTTATTAATTTGTGAATGTACCGCTTAAAACGTTACGCTTCCAGTCGTACTTGATCAGTATCACTTCTCATATTTTTTTCATACAGCGAACTTTCGGACTCTGGAACAAGTTTCTGTGCGTGGTGGAGTATTTGTCCGTAACTCCATGCTCTCGTTTCAGCGACGATTAGAAGTATTAATATTGCTCTGCTGATTATTATCTTTCTAAAGCGCCTAAAACTAGATGATTTGAAGCGGAGCAGCCTGTGACGCAATATCCCAAATTAATTTGCAGACGACATTGTTTGAATGTAATGTTTTGTTACATTCTATAACAAAACTAAACGAACCGTTATGAAATTTTAAACAAGATAAATTGTAATCTCGGTAGGGACATCTCGTTTTGTTTCAAATATTCTACAAGGGGTAAAGTTGGAATTACAAAATCGTACCTTGTAAATCCCCATTGAAACTTCCTAAGTGAACTATATGAAAATTCATGACTAGTCATGAATTTTCATTTCAATAACAACAAGTGTTTTATTGTTGCTGCTAATTAGTCATTTACTTAGATAAATAGGTATAAAATATACATTTTATACGCTACTTAGCACATGACTAAGCTTCTGTGATGAGATAACAACAGCAACACATCTTCAAGCCAGTTCCCTAAAGTGGTGAGATAAGTCGGCAGATATTATTGTTAATATTTTTTTGATGCCAGAATTCTAAACGATTATGATAATTTTTCTTGTATCCCGTAAAGTAGGTTATCCGTACATTAAAAGCTAAGCATTTCGAGTAAATATAAATATAATACACTTTCGTTTTGTCCGTTTTAACAAGGTTACAAGAATAGAAGCGGATCAGGTTGAAGCCAACATTATTGTTTTACAATGTTAAGGATATATTTTTTATACATTCACTATTTGATTGATTTTTTGAAGGAGGTAATTTGTAAGAGTTACCACGCTGGATAGGAGACGGTAGTGCCATGCATAGCGCATGATATGACCTTTCATGCTTCGGAATTGGGCCGGCACGACCGGGGAGGTACATTTCGCTCACTTGATACCGCCGTAAGGTGACACCTATGGTGTCACGTTTCGTGCGGTTTGTGAGTAGCCGGTGCCCCGTTGGGGGGGGGGTAAAAAGGAGCGCAATGCATCGGCATAATTGTCAGCATCGGTAGTTGCTGAAAGGCTTACATGTCTCGTTTGTCCCCCTATACCATAAAAAAATCACATTAACATGCAAGAGTTAGGTAATTAGTACAGGTTCTAAGTAAAATAACGATATTTCAATCTCTGAACTTAACTAATCCTCCATATATTTATTACATATGTTGCGGGATGTCGTCAATAAAGGCCTAATATAAAATAGGCGTTATTATTATTTTAACACTGGCTGCTACTCTCTCCGGCTTGTTACTTACAGGTATCGAGTTAGTAGATATTTATGTGTCGTGTTTACAAAGGAATTGCCTTGATAGACTTGTTGTTCATACAGCCAATTTTTCTTTTTAAGATGTTTTCTTTGAAGATGCCCAGATGTTTTAAATCGTTCGTTAAATTCTCAATTATGGAATCCATGCTAACATTATACGGACTAATATAAATAATTCTCTTGGGTTTGTGTATGTGAAAACCTTTTTATTGGAAATGCTTGGAAAGAGCAAGCTGAAATTTACGATAGGCACTAAGGTCTGGAACTTATTGAAACTTGAAGAAGGAGTCGGACCTGCACTTGGCTGTTTTTTTTTTTCAATGTCCACTTACACTAAAACACCTCGATTTGAAATAGGTTCAAAACATGCCAGTTCTATATGCCATTCATACATTATATAATAAGTAGATCGTAAGCCCAAATGATCATTATACATTATTCGTAGTTATACATATTTCGTAGGGAGGAATTGAATTATCAGAGCAGGATATGTGCGACCGTAATTGGATCGAAATGAACGCTGAGGGTGTTCCCGGCTTTTCTATAATTTATATGAGCTGTTCCAATTCCAGGTCGGCAGTGCCTGTAAGATCATTGGATTGTTATAACTCATTGTTCAATCGAAGTGCTACTGAAAGTTGTGGGAGTGTATGAAATATAGCTACAATACTCGTATTATTCAGTCTGAATCTGTTCATACAAATTGTTCAACGGTTGTTGGGACGTAATGTACATTTTAGAACTGAAACATACAAACAAGGAAACAGTTGACGAAACAGTTCGATGATGTAGTATTGTAGAATAGTGGGATTTTTTTTGTTGCTGGACACCTATGGCTTTTATAAACTCTCCAAAAATTCGTAAAAAAACTTAACCATGTATTAATCAGGATTACTGTAATAGCCATATGACCAGGATAAGAAAATACGTCACATTTTCACAGTCTATGAGAACCAAATCGGGTAGTCTATGTGATCGAAATCTGGCACTTTACGTGAACAAAATCGGGTAGTCTATGTGATCGAAATCTGGCACTTTACGTGAACAAAATCGGGTAGTCTATGTGATCGAAATCTGGCACTTTACGTGAACAAAATCGGGCAGTCCACGTGAGCGAAATCGGGTAGTCAATGTGAACGAAATCGGGGGTTTGCTGCTACTACAATTTCAGTCACGTTTTCACAAAGTTCTGTCATAATTTATCATATTAAGTATTTTGACAGATTTCAACTTTGAAATCAGCAGAACTGGAATTACAAATTTACTACTAAACAATTCGGAATCAAAATTTTATTTTGGTATCAATGAAAAGTAGTGATTGTTTTGTGACTGAAATAAAAATTGTATTACTATTAAAATATAGAGCAGTTTTAAACTAAATGTAATAGAACAGCTATTCTTGTCAGCTAAAATATCACAATGTAAGAAGATATAATGGCATAATGGCTAAAGTGTAGTCTCATGACTAAGTAGTCTTTTATAGAAACCACACAACAATGAAACTTGAACTGAAGTTTCATCGAAGCGCCGGACAGCAAAAAACATTTTAGTAGGAACTAGTATCTAAGTTCCAATATCAATTATTCCAGATATAATGCTTACAAGTGCTAAGCATACGTATTATATAACAGTATGACCAATCATATAGATAACTTGTCTAAGGTTCTTAGCACGCAGAACGTATGAAGATGTATCACAGAGACTCATATAATCGTCATTTGACTTGCAAAATTAATCTGCACAATGGATATGCATACATAACGGTTTTTTTTTGTATGTTTTTCATGACACACTCTCTAAGCACTTGCCGCTGGTGTTGATAATGAATACATTTAGGCTAACACAACCTCGAAGGGAAATGACACAACGTTCTGCTTTTGTCTACTTATATCCAATTATTGTAACTAAATATAGATCCAAAAATAAAGAAGAAACAATATTATATATTTATATTATAAATGTGTCTTATATTTCCTCAATGTTTTATAAGATGTCTACTCATTCTACAAGAAGGATATCCTCATGTCACGGTCCTGGTAGGCGTAGTTGGATCTCCTGGGGTACCTCGATGTCTCTGGTAGGGTCGAAGAATAGAATGGGTATCGGTGCGGAAGTGAACAACCCCCGCTCACTTCCCAACCGATTCCCATCGGGTACATAAGAGAACAGGTTACATAAATGGTCGAAAAAATACTTCTAAAACGTCAGCGTAACATAGCATTTTATATATAAATGATAACAATGGAGATGCTATATCTTGCTCTGTAACGTGTGCCAAACATTGCAATGACGCCGGGCATTCGCATTTATCCTATACGGACAAGGAAGTGGTACGTGATAGATCCTCGTAGTATTTAGCAACTTTGTTTAGAAAAAAACTCTAAAAAAAATTACAAATTTTTTTGAACAATATAAATACTGTGGCCCGCATTGTAGAGCTACTTTTATATTTAAAACAAAGTTTTCAAAAGCTTTCTATCTGTATGCGATGTTTTCAAATTATACTAAACGGATTTTCATGCGGTTTTCAACAATTGACATACCGATTTTCGAGGAAAGCTTTCGTGTATGATTTATAGAGGTAGCAATTCGGCAAGTGCCACCTACTATCTGGGATCGCTAGTTAATTTTAAAATGTTTGACGATGGCAATAGTTTGTGCAAATTCTTAAGTATATTCATCGGAGAGTAAGAGAATAAGAGTATTTATTTGCTGGAATGTAGTTTAGTGGGTGTTACAATGATATCATTTCTCACATTCTGCATATGGCGTGCAAATAATTGTGTATATATTAAACAGGACAATTATTTAAGTGTATTTCACAATTTAAATAATATTAGGGATTGACATGCACATAATAATTAAACATTTATAATCACAATAAAAGTTAAATAACAAAATTATCACGAAACAAAATAAATAATTCCAAACTAGATACATATTACAATATATTTTATTATTTAATTTTTATCATTTAAGTATTCAAATACACTATAATATAATTTAATTAGCAGCCATTCAAATAATTGCTTTTTAAATTTTGTTCCTTGACTTTATGTAGATTCGTTAATTTTACAAATCTATTTTGGACCATTTGTAAATAAGCTGAAATTTAATATACATTATTAATTAATATATAATGTATATTCATATATACAAGAAATAAGCTAAGCCAAATGATATTGAAATAAATAGGTAAGATTCAAATTTAACATATAATAAATGCAAAAAGAACAAGCTAATATAGTGAAGTAGTAAATATAGGTATACGCATACGCTTATAACAAAGTTGATCGTGTTACATTTTTTTCTCTTCTTATACCAAACAATTTAGATAGATAAAATAAAACTCAGTTGAAAGTTGGGTGCTCGATTCGTTGCTATATTATATCACAAGATTCACAGCACGTGACACAGACCTAAACCGACAGCCTCGCAGATGAAGCGATATGGCAACAAGGTACTCTTAGAAGGACGAAATACCGGATATATGAGAAATATTTGATGGTATTCCCAAATAAGATCTTTAAAAACATGATAACGGATATTTTATATATACAGCATTAAATAAGCATTAGTATCTATTAGGAAATCTAGCCTTCACGAAAACTTTGTGCCATGTATGCGAGAAGGTATCTCCTCACTCCGATTCGAGTTACAATGAAACCATGATACAAGTATTTGCTATACAAATGTATTATAAATACAAAATTTTCTTCTTATTTTATTTGAAATTTCCTTTGATTTCTAAAAGTATCGATCAGTTTATTCCATCTCATTAGAATACAGAATCAAGCCGTTTGTATGTCAATGGATATTAAATTCTTTTGCAACGAACAATAAGAACAAACCTCTATAAACAATCGGTATTACGGCCAAAAAAGGCAATCAGGCCATAACAAGCAAATGTTGCTTTTATTTTAATATTGTTATTGGCAGTGTTCTTTTGTGCACGAATTCTTTTGTGTAACATTGACGATGTTCCCTAACCAGATTCAATAAATGTACGTTTCAAGGATGGAAAATATTCATAAAGACGGAATAAAAATCCATGTTTTCTAATTTATGTTTTTTTAACAAAGTTTGTAGACAATTTTAAATAAATACAGCGTCCAAAGCGAAGAAGGATCTTCACTTCAGGTAACCTGTATAGTTTACATATAATATTTGTTTTCTGTTAGATATTAAAGCATGACTTTATTATGTTATAAAAAATTATGTGTGTATTTATGGACACGCATTAGAAATTATATTTCTTCAGCGTAACAAGGTAAAAACCATTAAAACAATATCTTTGTAGAGTAAAACAACATGTTAGTGTCGTTTTATTCTATAAAGATATTTTTTCTTACACTGATTACAAATAGCAACTTCGTTTAAAAACTAATAAGTTGTCTATAGCTAAATTCAGGGTGTCTGCTTTTTGTTTACTCTCATTATTTTTCTCTCGCGCCAAAAGAAGTATAACTTCCAAAAATATTAAGTTAACATCAGAGCCACTTATCAAGAAGTCAATACGTGAGACCATATTAATTGTACAGAGGAAGTCCAGCAGGAGCAGATGCCGGAGATCCTCAAAAGTGTACGAAGCATTTCAATTCGTTTATAATAAGGACCACCTTAATGAATGAATGAATTACCAAATTCATATAAGGACTAGCAAACTAGCCAGGACATATATACGCACATGTCCTGGCCAGTTTGCTGATGCTGGAAAAAATCAATAGCACTAGCGAGAATTACTACACTCTAATGTATGAGGTATGTATAGGTAGGTAGTAATGTATACACAAATGAGGTATCTGTCAACATCTTTAATATAATTAGATAAGTTAGCTACTAAATGCAGGAAAAATGTAATTCTCTCAGATTGTGGTGAGCAACCGGCCCTAGTTTTGCCCAGGTGCATTAAGATTGTTTGCAAAATATAAGATAGGCTCCCTAACGATCATAGTTACCTTGTTCAATTGCATTGCCGGAAAATAGAAAAAATAAAAATCACTGATTTGTGATTGAAATTATTAATCATACATAGTATATAACACAGTTTTACACTTTTATAAACTATTTATAATAATCACATTAGAATATAAATAGAAAATACGAAACCAGCAATTAATCACCTGCAACAAATCCAATAAAACTGGAATGTTGAATAACCGCATAACTACTCGGCCACCCCGGTATACCGTAACATTCAGCATTTAATGTAAGCGCGCCAAGCTATGATTCTTATGACACATCTTTGAATAGCTCGGCGGTTCTCTACTATAACATCTAATACTCATGTTTTGTAAAAAAAAAACAATCCTTGTGATCACTCTACAACGTGAATTCTAAAAGATCAGAAATTTTGAAGGACACGATATAAAGGCTATGTAACCAAAAATACTATTACAAAAGGAAAATATTACGTACGTACATATTAAACTTCGCTGAATTTAGTGTGAAAATAATTTTCAGAAAATATGCGCACCGCTTGATACCGGGAGAGAAATTCGCAACAGCCAAAGTTCAAAGACGCATCGCGTCAGGGCAAGTAGCGGCCGACCGGCCTAGGTAACCATGTGGTAATAATTTCAAAGACTATTAGGTCAATTTTTTTCACACATTGGGAGTCAGAATAGAGTACTGGTTAAACGCTCTATGTTTTTGTACAGTGTATTTCAAAACACTCTGTGTGTTATCTTTAATTTATAAAAAAACGAAGAACTCGTTGCATTTTTAAAATGTGCATGTCGGCTATCCACAGATAAACGGAGCTGCAGGCGATTTTTTCACATGCAAATTATTTTATTGTGTACAATATACATTTTTGTATTGGAAATTATTAAAATAAAAAATTATTAAATAAAATGTATTTAATTATTATATAATAGGAACAGGGCTAATCTTTACGGATTTTGATAAAGAACGAAGGATATAACAAGTATCCGTTCTAATTAACTGTTAACTATCATTTCCTATAAAACTTTGTCACCAGACCTCAAAAGTTATGTCACGTCGGACATATCGAACTTTTGTAACTTTCTCGTTTTGTTCAAGATTTAATTTGCTTTATAACTTGGACATTTTTGGGATTGGATAACAATTTGAAAATTTTTAACTCTTCGTTATCAAATAGTAGCACCACTCCGAGTTTTCACCCGCGTAACTGCGGTTCGGTCGCACGAGAGACTTGTTAATGAGTGTTTAAAATCCGTTGGTGATTGTCTCACTCGGCAAATCTTCTGTTCTCTGTTCACACGACGGCGCCTTTTACGCCATGACGTCGTCGCGTCGTCAACGTATGTCAAATGCTTTAAAAAGTTATTGTTCGTACGGGACCTTATTATTACCGATATAAAGGGACGCCCATTCTGTCGTGTGTGTGGCCCTTTGCGGAACGTTGGGAAGGAGAATAGTGCTTCTGCATAGCCGTGTGGATATTAATCGGCGTTTGTAGTCACGCTATGGCTTAAATCGCTCCATTGTTCCTCTGAGCAAAAACAGACCTCTGAACAAAAAGAATAATCAATAACCTAAATTATAATTGAATTTCAATCATATTATAATTTTATGACGGCCTAATGCGAGCTAGTGGTGCCTGTCGCTCGTGTCAGGCCCAATCGCTCGTAAACAATGCAAAGCCAAATAGCATTATACCTCTTACTAATAAGACCTTACTATACATGGATACCTATATTTTTATAGTATAGGAGGGCAAACGAGAAATCAGAGACTTTGACGATATTGTGCAAGAGGTAGCGCCATGCTGCATTGCAGCAGAATCGGGTCGGCATGACCGGGGAGGTACCTCTCGCTCACATGATACCGCCCGTTTGGGAGTAGCCGGTGTCCCATTGGGTGGAGGGGAAGGAGGGCAACGCAACAGTATAGTAATTATGTGGATGTTCATTGGCGTCGGTAGTTGCAAAAAGGCTCCGATATCTCGTTTACCCCCTATTCTATAAAATAAAAGATTACCGACGGCCATGGACATCCAAATATCTGCGTGCGTTCTCGTGTCTTCTTCCACTCCAGTAGGCCACCGGCTATCCTCAAATCGTGCGAAACCTAACACCTATGTAATCACTTTACGGCGGTGTCATGTGAGCAAGAAATATCTCCCCGCCAGCCAGCGTGCCAGCCCAATTCGGAAACAATGCAGCATAGCAACTACATCTGACTAAAAATATTTGTCATATCTGTACCAATGTTATTCGCCACTCACGTAACACGTTGTACCAAAGTTTTACTAATACGATAATTAATTAATCACTACTAGATTGTGGTTTATTATAATTAACATCAATACTTTATGATGGTATAAGTCGTATTTGATTTACAGATTTTGTGTTCTGTTTAATTATATCGTCTGTAAATGTTATTGTATGATACTAATAATCCAATAATACATATTGTACCAATAACGTATGTTAAATATCAGATTTCATGTCACAACTCACAATTAAATTATAATGGACACGACCGCGTTTTACAATATTTTAATAATTACTTACAGTCGCGCTCTGGAAAAGCCGCAAGCAAGCAAACAAACAAGTAGCCTTTTGGTAACTGCCGACGCCTATTGACATCCACACAACTGACACTCATACTCCATACCACGTATACGTACGTCTTATTGCTACTACATTTAAGGTACTGCTAAGAATACTGGCGTTATAATGACACACGTAGCTTTTATAATTTTTTTTGTATTTTTATGTAATCGTTGTAACTATCTTTGGGTTAATGACGTTCGAGAAGTTTCGGTGTCGAGAGAATAATGTAACGTTTCTTTACTATCACTGTAGAGTACGAGAGCGAATATGCGGACATCTTATTGGTTAGTGACTAACATTAAGAGCAATCAGCATCACCAGAGGTTACGCGGGGTGCTCCGCTCTATCTGAACACCTTAAGCTGTCTTTCGGACCTCTGAGAAAAGCCCTTTTTATATTGAAAATTTTCTACAAAAGTTATGTTATTAACTTGACAGCCTTGCTAAAAGAGACGTCGTTAGCTATAATAACGACCCGTTATTACAAAATTAAAGAGTGATATGTCGGACATTTGGTTCTTCAAAATTGGCGATATTTCTTCGTAGACAATCCCCTACACATAATAATTTACAACGCTTGGCGCGACCCTCAAAGAAGAAATTAAAAAACTGAACCAACATATTATCTGAATAACAATCCTTAACGCTCAATACGATAGTTAAGGGACAGTGATTTAGATAAATAATAATTTTAAAGTGGAGGGAGCGATTTCCCGTTAGTCCTATTGCACTTAGACCGTGACCGTTTTACATTTTAAATGACTTTTGTTCTTTGCGAATAAAAATTTCGAGAGAAAATACAACTCGGAATGAAATTGTACGTTTCAAAATTCAGTTCATAGGTATTCTAAATCCGGGCATTGCAAAAACTTATACTGTAGTGTATCTTTATCACGATAAGAATATTTTAGGTCATTCGTCAAATAAAATACCATTTTCATTTAAAGGTGTTTAAAATTGTGTTTTAACGCGGGTCTTTCGATGTTTCAATGAAATATTTACATTCGTAAACTTGTTGAAAATATAGTTGTAACTACAATATCAAAGATATGGACGGAGAATATTATTCTAAGTACTTACATTCATCGTGATCTTTGGCGGTGACTGTGAGAACGGTATGTTGAATGTCTTCATTTTCGTCAACTTCAGCCTCGTATAACTCCTTGTCGAAATATGGCGGATTGTCATTCTTGTCAGCTATGCCGATGCGGATGAACTTGGTCACTGAAAAGAAAACAAAAATTATATCTCTGTTACGATATCTGTAGGCCTGACGTCGGTGACGTAAAGTTGGCACTCTGGTATGTTACACCGACGTAATCAAGCAAAGGGACGAGCGCGGGAGAGCCGGAAAGAAAACGGGGACCACGTCTTCACATTCCAGCGAGGTCTTCAGAAGTGACCATGTAGTAAATACTTCAATCGTTATCGTAAACTTAATTCTCTATCTGACGCTAACTTAACATCTTACTCCATTTTACATTAAGTATCGAACCGATCATCGACTCATCCAGATTTGATTCTATATTGAATCGATCATAAGAGTGAATTATTGTATAATACCAAAAATGAACGTTATTAATAAACGTTAAAATAACTCATAGCCATAACAAAGAAACTGTATATTTATTTTAAAACCATCGATAACATTAAACAAAAATGACATATTTTTTGCTAATAGATCTATATTGTGACGGTATAATGCTCTTTACAAAATTGGTTATAAAGTGTATAAAAGTGTCACGTAATAAAATGATAATATTTACAATGAAAGTATATTCAATCTCTGTCTCTTTTATGATTAAAAATTTGGTAATAATCGCATCCTATCTTGATGTTGATATAAACAAAGTTTTCTTTTAAATATAATATATAAGATTAGCAATCTGTCTCGGCTTCGTACCGGTGTTACGCAAGATAAGGCAAAACTTCATTGATAAAAAAAAAACACAAATATTATAAATTTTAATTTCGGACTCGTAAACATCTAACGTTA
>JAFELO010000362.1:115814-142707 GCA_017140195.1 Eumaeus atala | reverse complement strand
AAATAAATGCACTTTTTTCTCCGGAATCATCTTTTATAATAGAAAAATACATCAATAACGTTGTTTTTATATAGATATATAAGTTCATGCTTCTATGCGAACTTCTTTTATTTTCGAATTTGAATAGAGTAATACGGAGCATATCTGTAAACACAATGTCTCAATGTATAATTCCCGTTATACGTCTCAAAGCGTGTTGCAGCGAAGCGCTTACCTAACTTCTCAAACTAGATTAAAGCTTAAACTTGTCGGAAACAAATATACCGTGAATTAAGATTTCATGTAAATAATTTTGGAAGGATACATTAATTCCTTAAAAAGGCTTTGTTTACATTTTATTAATTCTGCCTAGTCACCAAAGGGGACATGTAATGAGCAGGGGGAGAACTACTTGGAAGTCTCCAAATCTCCAACTCTTTGTAGTTGCCAAATGGATCTGGTGACGCCATGTGGACGTGCCATAGGGCAATTACAGAGAATACCAGAATTAAGAAGAAGGAAAATGTGGAGAAGCTCTACCGACAATAAACTAATATTATAAATACGAAAGTCTGTATGTTTGTTCTTTTTTACGTAAAAACTGCTTTAATTACAATTTGTTAGAGATAAAAATTATAATCTAGATTATCATAAAAATAATTTATACCCCGACAAAAATAAAAATCTCTTGGAATATATGTACTTAATACCCACTAGATACTAAAATCATAAAACACACATATATGCTTTCAAGAGCATGTAAAGTTCTGAATAAACGCTTAAACTCACTCTCAGCTTAAATTACTCACTAATTATTACGAAGCTGAGCTCTTTCAGTTTTTAATAATTTAATAAAAAATGACAAGTATAATTAAATCAGATATGTCGTAAAAGTAAATATCCCTGTATTAATTTTGATGTTAAATATGAACGCTTTGTCATGGTGAGTTGTATTTCCCCCTAGAATTTTTTGGAATATGAGTCCTGTGAGCTCCAATGGACCTCAAGTGTGATATAGACAAACACAAAATCTTAAACATGAAATTTCTGAATGTTGTTATGTTCCTAAAATTATCTTGTTATATTTCATTGGTAATAACACAACCGCATGTACTTATCGACACTATCTCACTATCGTTTTTTCATTTCCCAACCACACGGGGACTATGTGTATTTTGAAATATCTTTATCGCCTTTTACACTTTTAACATTGCGGTAAAACTTTTTTCATGCTTTATAAATATAATATTCAAATTTCTCGCTCGTTTCCTAAATCATATTGAAAGATTATCTAAAGTACATTCGTCCGCTTTAATACGAATAAAGATGGCAGCACAGTGCTCCTTTTAAGTTGTACTGAATGGAATGAAATAAATTGTAGCAATCGATACAAAAAGCTGGAGTAGTAGAGTGTCAGATCAACCTTTAATTACAAATTTTATATTCAGAAAATAAAAATATTTCAATTTTAATTTTAAAATTTATGGAATCATATCATAACTGGTTCGGCTGATAACGGATCTTTTTGGAGTGTGGAAATTCCCAAATACGAATTGTTCCGCTATTTAATTATTTTGTTTTGCTTCCTATTTATTTTTACAGATCAATTGCATTTGTATATCAGATTTATAGATTTCAAGTCCAATTAGTGATGGAAAAAGAAACACAAAACAATGTTTCGATATGGAATAATTGTTGCTTATTGTGAATAAAATTTTTCCGACAATACCGGTGACGCGTGCTGCAAAAACTCGTGAAATCTTCACCGTTTCTGCTGATTGTCCCGTTGTTTTTTATTGGAGGAAATAATGTTTTGGAATTGACAAATACAACAAAAATGAGAAAGTCGCGCACTTCTTTGTACATATATTGTTGACTCTATAAGACACTATATTTTGTCATGTAGAATATAGTATAGTAGAATATATAATAGTAGAAGTGCGAGTCGGAGTCATACACCAAGTGTTCCGTACCAAAGTCCTGCAGCCTGGTGACAAGACAGACGAACAGCGGGGACTCCAACTGTATCCATTCGGGTACGGAGCCCCAAAAATATGATGAGTAGAATCGTGTTAAATAGCAATCGCACACAACACGTCACCACAGGGCAACGCTTTAACGTCCTATCGTTGCGCACCTTACACTTTACACTTCAGTGTCATTAGTTCATAACGAGTATGTCTAACTTTGTTCTCGTTCAGAGATGACATAGTTTATTGGTTCCTATATTTAAGCCAAAGACGTACTCTAATGCTAATACATTCCATGTTATATGAAAAATTACATTATTTGTCAAGAAAAAATGAACAGTAACACAATGGGTTCATGAATATATCCAGACAATATTGATGAAGCTTTTATATTACTTTACAAAAGACTATATCCGTATGACAAGACGATATATCATGCAGAGCGAAGTTTACGTAAGAAGCACGCTGACAATAAAAGGGGTAAGATATTGGGTGTCTTATGCTTTTACATGAATATCTTACATAAGTAGGCTCTAGATTGTTCCGATTTGATTAACGATAGTCAAAGAGGTACAAATAGAGCTCGAGCTGAAAAAACGTATAGGTTTCAAGTAATATGATTTAAGAACCTAATACATAAATCTGTCACCACTGAGTAAAGCTAGTGTATCCATTATAAGACAAGTAATTTTCTTTTATATAGAAGTAAGGCAGACGAATAGTTATAGTGGTAAGTTTATCAGATCGAAAGGAATCACTGACGCTCCCAATATCTAGAGAATACGTATTTACACCTAGACTTCACGGCAGTATGTAAAAAAGCGTAAATCCCAGGTTTCGACGCGTATATTTAACTTTTTTCAAATTTAGATCGACAGGTAAAGATGAAACAACGTACATATTTGACGTTTTCTTTGAATTCCTAGATTACCAATGCCTACGTAAAGCGTGAGCGTGCTACAGAGGTGATTGGCGGTCATTAGAATGTTGACTCTGTAAACCAAATGGTGCGGTGTCATAGAGAGCGGAGCGGAGCCTCTATTTGTTTTACATAGTCAATGTTGTAGTGACGTCATTCACTGTTTGCAGCCGCTTCATACACCACTATAGTAGGAAAAGCTGAACATGAAAGTATATTCCTATATATGTCCGTATGGCCAGATGACACATGGATGCTTTACGGTAATTTTCCCAACACCTCTCATAATAACATCCGTACCTACTCTCCGAAACGACGAGAAACCAATGCCTACGGTTCAGGCAGGTATTATTTCACTAGACGACAAAACTACTACACGCATGTTACATAAAGGAATTACATATTTTTACAGCACCTTATAGTTCACGACTGTTCACTTATGTATGTGTGATGTTATAATGCAATTCAGCTAGCACATGAATTCGTTTCTTCCTCTATTGGCTGGTTCTCATTAACATATTATATAATCCGCTCTGTGTCAGACTTGATATTTGAATTACAAGCTCCCAAAAGCCTTTGACTATGGATACGTGTGCCACGAACAGCTACTTGACATGTATGCATATATAAAGTGACTGCTAGCTCATTGCACCTAATTATATTCAAAACCATTTGGTGTTTTAGTGATGTCATGTAATGGAAAAACTAATTTTTTGTGTTTTATAAATAAAAGCGTGGAAAATGGAGTTGAGTGTTGACATTAAAATTGATGTGAATTTTATAATAAAACTGCTTCAACGGATTTTGTCGTGGTTTGTAAAGTATTTTACAATCTCTATAATTCAGAAGCTTTACAGAAACGCCGGGGCAAACGAGCAATCGGAGCCTTTTGATGACTACCGACGCCCATGAACATTCGCATGATTGTTACGTGATGCGTTGCCCTCCTATCATCCCTCCTATGGGTCTCCGGCTACTCACAAACCGCGCCAAACGCGACAGCGCGCTGTCACTTTACGTATCAAGTGAACGAGAAGTACTTTGCATAGGAGGATGTAGTGTCATAAACCTTACATGGCACTACCTCCAGCTATGCAACATGGCAGTATCTCTATCAAAAGTTTTCTGTATGTACAAAAAATTTAAAGAAAAATATAATAGGATTTTAAGGAAACAGGTACTACACGTACAGAAAAAAATTAAAGAAAATAAAGTCACTTTGTATGTATGCCTGTTTTTGCTCGTCAATCTCCGGAAATAAAGGATGGATCAAAATTAATCTTTTTTTGTTGTATACCTACTAAGACGGGAGCGAACGGGTATATAATAAGAAATGTGTGAACGCAGTCGCAGGCACCAGCCAGTATAAAATAATACAAGTTTAATTCAGTACTTTTGTATATTTTTTATGTAATTCATAAGAATTATAATAATTGATTTCTTGTCGAAATATATTAACATGATTATTGTTTGAAAAATATTCATTCATAATACTCGTATATTCATTCATAATACTCGTATATTCAAACCGAATTACAATCAATACAATGATTGTTGGAGAATTAAATCTCGGACTTCTAACACTTTGTACTTCGTTAAACTCTTTTTTTGGTTGGAAAAACAAAATATACTAATATTTTCGGGAACAGTTAGAACTGAAATGCTGAGTTCCTTTAACAAATCTCAAGTTTTGTTAAACTGTAAAATCCTCATCTTAACTTAGGGCCGAATACAGACTTTTAATATTTTGATTTTTGTTAATAGCAGAACAGATTTTAAATGGTGATTGTATACCAAAAATAAAATATTATATAGCGATCATGATTAGTAAATATGGACAGCCATGAATGATAAGGTACATTTCTATGTTTACAAGGATATAAGGATTACGAACTACGTGCAAATACTATTTTTGCTAATACAAAGAGTTGTAACATAGCTAGTCCCTGTAAGGTTAATAACATGAGATTAATAAAAGATGGCATATGAGTTAATGGTTCTAAATGTTTTTAGTATACCCTACTAACGTCATAAATGTAAAGTATGTGTATGCGTGTTTGCTATTCTTTCCCTCCACAAAAATACTGTGCGGACTTTAATATAATATGAAATGTGGCTATGCATAGCTAGTTGCACTTCTGAATGTAAACTTGAGCATCAGCTGTCATTATTTAAATATTTACTATCTCATGACATTGTCTCTATCAGACAGATTGAAACCGATCTCATTAAATTATCATTCAAATGATCTGCCATCGTTGCTATTAACGAAAGACACTAAATCTTTTGTCTTCGGCTCTCTGTTCAGTACGATTTAATCCAACAGCAGGGTTTTAACCTGCCAGATCAAGGAAGATGCTCGAGATACCATTAAACAGGTTTATTTTTCATAAGCGGTCGTATCGTTATTGTATTTCAGATTATTCTGAGCATACATTACATTGTCCGGCATTGGAATGTGCCCGAAGTGGCCATAGGCTTGCCACCTATGACATCATGTGCCTCAGTACCTTGGCTAATCGTGGGTATGTTAGTATATCTACTGGACTTACGAGCTGTGGATGTGCTAGCACACCTCTGCATACCTCTTCAGGGATAATAGGCGTGAAGGTATTTTTAAGCGGTCGTATCGAGCAGTTTTTATTTAATTTGTTTAATCAGTTATAAAGAATTCATCAAGTTTAGAGCTATATTTAATGAAAATATTTAATCGTAATATATGTTAGTAGATAATTAATTAATTCCACGCTTGCATATCTGTGTAAGAAACTCCTACGAGCAAAGCTATCTGGTTGTTCAACACACATAGCTAAGTCACCGCGGACCATACATTGAACAACGATGTAAGTTTCAGTCCAGTATGTACCCTAGTTTTATTTTCAGAAAGCCAAGTTATCTTGGAATGCGGAAGGTTGGTCCCTGTTTTATATAGCACTACGACTTGGATACTGGTTACAGTAGGGCAGCTCATTACCGTTGCCAATAGATATTATATCTATCATTTTTCCAACCCTCTCATTAAGCCATACGAATCTGACGGATCGTATAAAATACGTGAAAAATTTGTACTTCTCAATTTCGCCAGTTCTATTCGATTTCTTCTATAATTAATTGTTAAGGTACACTGCATTGACGTTCCACACTTAGATACGGATATCTTCTTCGAACTAAATTTTCATAAAAACTGTAGTATAGGCATATTACAGTATCTTTTCTCTCTCGCGTGACGTAGGTACGTTTACACTAGAGAGAAGAGTTCAGCTAAAAATGTCGTTGGGAAAAATGACACAGGTTACGATATAATACCTATACCTATGCCTGTCGGAGAGGACCCTCGCTAATATGATACCACCGTAAAGTGACAGCTACGTTGTAGTGGTTCGTGCGGTTTGTGAGTAACCGGCGCCCCATTTGAGAGGAGAGCACATTTGTACAGCAATTATGCAGATACTTTACGACGGTATCATGTGAACCTGAGGAACCTCCTTGGTCGTGCCAGCTCCATTCAGTTGCAATGCATCATGACACGACCCCTTGCTAAGAACTCGTCTAAAGATAAATTTAATAGTCAACGTAGACATAATTTAAGAGATAATATCACAAATTATTCAGTAAACAAAATTGTTTGTGGTATGAACGGTATCTAGTAAATTATTCAAATTTATATGTTGCTTTAAAGTGAATCCAAATATTACAGAGAAATATGTTACATCTTAATGTAACAAGACATCAAGTCCGTTCTGTTTGGAGACATGTTACGAACTTGCTCATGACACTTTCTGACATAATCCTGTAATAAATTGTCTTTTATTAAGTGAAAAGGTGTCTTTACCTACGCCCTCAATTGTGTGATAAATTTACGGCTTTCCTATTTCCATTTATCCAATAATATGCTCAAACCATTTTATTGTTAATTTGTCAGACAATGGACGAAACGCTCAAACAGAACAGAACAAATAGGTATCAGAGACGTACTCTGAAATATTTATCACGTTACAAATAATATATTCCGTCGATCGATCTTGAATGGGAGACAATTGCAAACAGAGCTCATAAAATCTTCATTAATTCTTCAACCTCGTTGAATGTGGCTCTTGGATTTATTTTTTTATGAATTTCTACGGCTTCATCGTCATAAAATAATATACTTTTTTAATTTCGAAGACGTAAGAGGGACGTCTTGCTCGCATAATACCGCCGTGCAAAGCGGCAGATACGCTTACACGTATCGTGCGGTGTGAGTTTCCGGTTGCCAGTTGAAGGGAGAGCAGTGCAGCAAGTTTGCACATCAATTATGTAGATATTTACGGACGTCAGCAGTCTTCAGAACGCTCCATTTACTCATTTGTCCCTTGAAAAAATCACACAACGATAAATCTGTATTAATAACGAACGACGGCGTCGTAGAAAAGTTTCAGTGGTCCGGGGGTCTCAACCGACCCGAAAAGTAACAAGTGTGAATAAAAAAAAATACAATCTGTGGATTTATTACGAAGTATTTATTTACTCAACTGTACTTAGTGACTCTGTGATAAAGAAAACTATGGAGAAGATGTCTGCATACCCGACGAGAACTAAACCTAATCAGCATGTGTAGTTCTGCGACTCTTACTGGACTAGCGCGAGCGAGCTAGGAGAATGTAGTGTCATGCACCATGCACGGCACTACCTCCTCCTGTACAGCATGGCACTACCCCTTCCTAAAAATCGTAAAACATATAAGGATAAGGTTTATTATCAATTTCATATAAACAGTTTGTACGCAAGTGTGCCGTATCAATTATATACTGTGTCACAATGTTTAATAGAAAAATAAAAAATAAAAGCAGATTTTAAATCAAAATAGCATAACAAGTAGTTTTGTATGTAGAATATTTTTGGACATCGGTGCCGTTGCTTCATACGTCCTAAAGTAACATATGATGAGGTTTTATATGCTACAACAGTGAGAATAAACGACGAACAACAATTTTTTTTTATAAATTTAACAAGCTGTTAAATTAAGGTAAGAACTAAAGCCTTTATAAAACTTGAATAATTTGTAAAATCACTGAGACGTCAAACCAAAGTAAACCGTTTTCTACGCTAGGACCCTACTAAGATGGCCATTTGAAATAAAGTGCTCCCAACCAGACTCCTGTAACAGTGGAAATTATCAAGAGGAACTATTCTACACTACACAATTCTCAAATTTACGGGTTATGTTTAGTAATTACCAGGCCGATTGATAACTGGCCGAAACAACGAACTTAAAAAAAGATGGGCAAACAAAATTTATTCTATTATATTCTATCATTTTTTCTAAAATGGAACGCCAAATTTGTATTTATTCGAACTGATAGAATGTGTGTGTCCTACAACTTTCTGCCGTAGATTTTGTCAACAGTGGAAAGAAAAGAAATTCGTGCGGTGATAAAATTTTAAGTTTTAAAATGGAAAAACAGCAACCCAGATTAAAATGAAGTTAGACAATGTTTTTGGTAACACTGCTCCTGCATTGAGCACAATTCACACCTGGATTTTAAGCGTGAGAGACTGAGCTGCGAAGACACGCAACAGGTCTGGCCGTCCAAATGAAGTCACGAATCCGGACATGATCAAAAGATTAAAAAAATCGTTTTAGTGATCGGCGCTTAAAGTTGCGGCAGATAACAGAGATGGTAAACATTCTCTGAACGCGTTACTAACATTTTACATCATTATTTGCGAATGAAAAAGCTTTGCACACGATGGGTGCCGCGTTTGCTCACTGTGAACCAAAAGCAACGTCGAGTGGACGATTCGTCGGAGTGTTTAGCGCTGTTTAAGCCTGATACTAACGAGCTTTTGCGGCGTTATGTGACAGTAGATGAAACGTATATCATTATACTCCTGAAACAAAAGAACAATCTAAGCTGAAAACCAGAATGCGGAAAGAAACCTGCACCGAAGAAAGCAAAAACGGGTTTGTCGGTCGGCAAAGTGATGGCGACTGTTTCTTGGATTACTCGATGATTTGTTTAAGTGGATTATTTGCAAAGAGGAAAACAGTAAATGGAGATTATTATTCAAAAATTTTGTAAAGAAATACGAAAGAAACGGCCTCATTTAGCCAAAAATAAAGTTTTATTCCATCACCATGACGCACTTTTGCACTCGTCAAGGGTTGCAGTTGCCAAACTACATGAATTGCGGTTCGAATTGTTACCGCATTCCCCCTACTCTCCAGATCTGGCCACGTGGTACTTCCACTTATTTCCGAATCTCAAGAAGTTAGGTGGCCGAATATTTTCATCAAATCATGATGTCGTTGTCGCCGTAGACGCGTATTTTGAGGGGTTAGAGAAAACATTGTATCAAACTGGTGTTTGGCATTGGAGAAGCGCTGGAATAAATGCATCGAGGTATAAGGAAACTACGTTCAAAAATTAAATTGTGTTAAATAGATTATTACAGTTTTTCATTGTCGTTTCTGATACTTATCCAGCACGTAAGGCTTTCATGCAAGACCTTATCCACACTAACCGTGCCCCGTGGTTCTACCGAAGTAAAACGTACCTACGTGATCCTACCTCCTCCTACGTTCATCCTACATACCACTCACTATCTACCTCGTACGTTCATCCTACATACCACTCACTATCTACCTCGTACGTTCATCCTACATACCACTCACTATCTACCTCGTACGTTCATCCTACGTACCACTCACTATCTACCTCGTACGTTCATCCTACATACCACTCACTATCTACCTCGTACGTTCATCCTACATATTTTTTTCGGGTTTTTATAGAGCAATTAAGTTTTTCTATGTTGTTTCAGATTATGATATTTAACCGATTTTGCAATCTTGCACGAGCAAAGATTTGATAAGAGCGATTTTAAACGATCTATAGAAATTTAGAGCGAATCCCGAGGAATATTTATGTGTATAACCTGGCCTAAATCTGTGAGCTAGTTATTGAAAGGAAAGTTATATGTCATATCTTAGTTATTGTATTTATTACATTCTTGTTAATATTATTTATTAATCTTCATAAATAGTAATCAATTATTGTTCAGCAATGGTAAGATAGAAGAGGACTGATATCGTTAGATTTCTATCATTAAATTCAATTAACAAAAATAAAACAATAAAACATTTCCTTCAATAATTTATCCGACAATTTTCATTTCCCGTTACTCTGAGTGAAAATATAAAAGAAAATTTCAAAGCGAAACTTTTGAAGTTGAAACATATGTTGCCACTGGCATAAATCCGTGTAGTTGAGTATTGTAAGGCTCGATAGCAATTGTTTTGATATTAAAGTGTACGTGCATACATTTGGCTCCAGATACTAAGCCCGTATACAGGTTTTGCAATGGAATATAACGTATTATTCTGAATATAAATCTTACAGATTTCGCAGATAATGTTCTGGGATGTATTCCACGTTTTCCTGATGCATACCACAAAGTGATAATCAAAATTGTCGATAAAAATCGGTGCCCAAGCTCCAAAGTTGGTATCAAGGGATCACTTCGCATTATCTTCCATTTAAAGCGGCTAATCTTCGTTGGATTCTATTACAATTATCTTCTTCCATTCCCCATGGTTTACTTTATTTAAAAGGGGTCGCCTTTGTTAGCTTTGTATTAGTGGTATGATAGTAATGCCCAGCGATTTTCTTTGCGCCTCCCGGACCTAATAATAAGAGGGGGGAAATCTCACAATATACTACATACAGTAAGACATTGCTCCAGATAGGGGCAATGTCTTGCTTTACGCGAATGTTATTCATTATTAAAATACTATCATGTTTCTCTTGGTAAAATCCATCTAGAAAATTTTAATAATGACAATGTTGTGTATATATAAATCACAAAAACGTCAAATAATGCAATTAAAGACACAATGAAAATTAGAGCTTCATTTCAGTCGAGTCGGGGCACAATCGGGCTAGTGCTTTTATGGTCACCGGTGTCAAGTGAAGAAGGCAAAGCCTCTATTTACCAACGCAATAGAAAGCGAATCTGAAATGATTGGCGTCAATAAATATTCGCAAAACTAGTGGCAAGTCTTTTAATCTTCGAAATTCTTTTTCTTTAACGCGTTCGGGCTTAGGCTGTAAAGCATTAAATAAAGCTAGAAACATATGAGGAATATGAAGATAAACCTCATAATCTCATCAATTTCACATATTTTGTGTTACAATATTAAATGTCTTCTGCCACACACATTAAGGAAGTAATTAACATTTTTTGGATATAATGTAAATGTTTAGAGGGGACACACTAAAAGCAATACGTTTCAATTCAAACAATTGCTCCCTTAACAGAAATCTTGGGTTCAAGATGTTTACGGAATTATTATGACGACGGTAAGTTTTCTCACTGCGACGATAAATATTTATTGTTTTCTAAATACATTTTCATTTAAGTAAATAACCGACATAGAATAGTCTATTTACACTGTGAGGTATATATTTTCTCTTACAAAAAATTTTGAGAAAGAAAAAATACTTAGGATTAACTTAACCTAAGGATTACTGCCAAACAGTATAGATAGTGTGAGTAAAATTTGGGCCTGCTTATCATTAATTAACAAAACACTTTTAAGTTTTATTCAAATGTTCATGAAAAAATATTAAATTTAATATAAAAATGAATCTGTGTTTCCAGTATTTGTGTGGTAGCGTATTGTTAATTCAATTTAGTCGAATTTCACGTAGTTATTAATGGTACTTGCGGAAATGTTTGTAACAAAAATGTATTGTAATGCACTCAAATAATTAACTAACAAGGCACGGGTGCTTTAGTGGTCGCCTGCACAGGATGGCGTTATGCAACCTGCCATCATGTTTTTGCGGTCATGAAGCTGAAACCAGAAACCATGTACTGTGTGAATATGACTTTTTGGCAATTGAGGACATTTGCGCATACATGACACACGAAGAGGATAGGTGACGACGTAGCTGCTACGATATAATCAGGACTCAGGAATATATATACACTAGTGTTTTATAAGATAAAGTTATACGCGTGAGTCACCTAATATTGACGTAACAAAGTTCAACCTACAAAAAAATCAGATTTCTTATGTTTACGCGAATGACACTGTCATAAAGATACTTTTACGGCACTTTTACGCGATTTATTAGTAAAGAGTACTTTTATAACCCCACGACTAGTTCAGTGTGGCTACACAACAGCCGCCCACTCTCCCGGGGGTAATAAGGAGCAATACTCCATTCGGAAAATGATTTTTTACCTAAAAACAAGATCAGAGACATGTAGGCACTTGTTACGACTTCCAATAAGTAGGTATTCTGTCCCATAATTAATGTGATGCGACCGGCGTGAAGCAAACAAGTCGCAATGAATTAGGACGTGGTCTCAGAAACAGCTTAGAAATCCCTTTCAATGAATTATCATTATATTAATATTATTTATTATGATTATATACTAGAGACTAGTAAGTCATTAATTTACGCGACTCACTGCACTTAGTGTTTTAGGAAGACTCGTAAATGATTATCTATGTTATAGGACCATTCGACTGCTACGGAAATATATCGAACATTTGAAAAGGTTTTTGTTTCTAGCTCGCAATTATTAATGAACGAACGCAAGTAATCGACGTTGACATAACAAAATGTAGAGTGCCTTTAACCAGAAATTCAAATTGTACATAGCAAAAATATAAAAATCTCATTTTATTTTTCTCTCAATTTATATTTACAATATTCTAAGTTATGCCACATGTATCACTTTTTAGAGATAGTTCAAGGAAAGGGAGCTTTTCTTGATACGGGAACAAAGAAGGAAAACGCAGTTGCGTACTAGATCCCTAATTTTCTTCCGTTGGGGCGACGAGCGACACGACTCGAAAATCATCCAAGCTATGCGAAGCTGACATCTTTATTGGATTTCTGTGACCTGTTGATGGTGTATACTGCAGACTTACCGGCTACATTCAGTAGTCTAAAATGTTTTGTTAAAGTCACAAATCGTCTACTAACGAATCTTAACAAATGACCCATATTCATATTTCATAAAAGTACACGTCTAACAAATGATCATACATACAAATAATTTGAAACAACAATAACGACGATGAGATATAGGCTTAGGCCCTAATTCACATATTTCACTCTAATAATATAATAGATATTATAACAGTAAGATGTTAAATTCGCGAAGTCGTATAAATATGAAGTAACAATAATTGCTAACATTAAAAACCAATCGCGTTCAAAGTTTTCACATACAAGCAATGACCGTGTTAATAAAGCGTGAAAACAAATCTGACACTATCCCCGTGGACGCTTATCGTTACGAACGTTATCTCGTGGCATCCCAAACGGCCAACAGGGAGACATTTACTTTTTCCGCCGTTTGAAAAATGAGGCGGGCAAGCGATTGAGATAGTGTCACAATAACGCGGTTGTAAATAGCCTAGATTTATTACTATTGTGGGATATCAATATTGTACCTAGATACGTGCTGTTTGTCAAAACCCAGAATATTTTGAGGGGGTCCACCATATCCGCGCGTGCATAGAGCACCCGACAGCAACTCACATGACGTAATTAATGAATCCCAACACAATCCATCGATATGCCAGACGTGTGCACCACAGAACAACACCGATTTACATTTTATGAGTATTTCACCAGTTTCACCACCGTATAAGGATGTAGGCGAGCGAGCGCCGCGAACACCGAGACCAACTGCCGCTCGCGTCGACAAGCCCGCCCCTTGGACCCCCGCCTCATCGTTCATGAAAATGGAAAATATCGCCGATACTTTCTCATGTTTTTAAAAGTTTCCATTGAGGCTTCCAATGAACGTAAAATTGTTAAAGTATTTTTACGAAACTATTGAAATGAATAAAATGTTTGAAATTTTTATTTTATTCTTTTATTTTCGAGTTTGATATGTACTTAATAGAAACGTGAGAAATTCTTGAAATTTCAAACAAGTTTTCAGAGATTTTCTTTATATAACGTAACACACACAATCAAACATTCGAAATTATGGGTGTATGTATATTTAATTATTTATCAATATATACAGTTTTAGAAGTACCCAAATTATACCTTTCCATATTTATACTACACTGTATATGAATATGCTTTCTCCCGTAGTCGAATTTAGTATATTTGAAAAACTTAGGCAATAGAACGTTATAAACATATTTTTATAATAATACAAATGAGCACTTTTCATTTCTTGTAATCAAATTCAATATATAATGTCATAATTTAAAGAATGTACTAAAAATAATAATTAATTATTAAAAAAAATTGCTGGAAGAGATACGACTGTTCGCCGCTCGTCTTGCAGTGATTTTTCATTTCTTGTAATCGAGTTCTATATAATGTAAGAATTTAAAAAATCTACTAATTATTTAAAAAATTGCTGGAAGAGAGGTAGAGAAGAGATTTTTCACTGCTCGTCGTGTAGTAATTGTAAGTAAATCGATATATAAGTTACAACACAGATAACGTTAAATGCTAATACATCTTCAATGATGAACTTTCGCTCAATACTACAAGTTACATGATTTCACAATCTGAGAGCGAGAATAATCGTAGACATAAATCGCTTATATTTTACAAAATAACCGGCCAAGTGTGGGTCATACTCTCCCACCGAGGATTCCGTTTTCCACTTCTAGGGGAAAAAGAAATACATAATCTATGAAACATTCCACAGCTTATATCACGATTCATGAGGTGACAGAAATACAAAAAGACAGTCAGATGAACAAGCAGACAGTGAGTGTAATCTCAGAATCGGTTTTTTTACCCCTTGGGTACGAAATACTGAAAAGACAATGCTGCTTGCTATTGCTATTATTTTATTCGATTATGAAAGAAAATTATCAGTACTCCTACCTACTATGTAAAAAATTGAACATTTGTAAAAATAATTTAGCTGAAAAAATACATGAATGACTCTTTTAAAATGCTTTTCTGTCAGTCTCGGCTCATCGTTAGAGTCGTTTTCAAGCAAAACAATTTTTAAAGAGATGAATAGCTCAATTTGGTCAGAAGTGCTCGTATTATCTTCTAAACGAATCTCGGTAGGTAGTAAGTAAATAAACTACAGCAATGAAAACGAGCAGCGATGGGACAGCCGTAAGATATCCGACGCTGAAATGGAGATGGCGCTCTTCCGTTTTCGGGCTAAAAAGCGAGTGCCTGGTCTCGACGGGGTTCATGGTCGGGTTTTAGCACTGGCCATCAAGCATCTTGGAAATAGGCTTCGGGAACTGTTTGACTGCTGTCGGCATCTAGGAAATTTCCCGACGGCTTGGAACGAAGGCCGTCTATGCCTTCTGCCAAAGGGGAGTCGGCCACTGGACACAGCATCCACTATCAGGTGCTAAATGAAGCCGGAAAGACAATGGATAAATTCTTGCATCACGGCTTGTTCGACACGTGGAAGAAGGTCCGGGACCGAAACTGGCCGATTCACAGTTTGGTTTCCGGGTCCAAAGGTCGATAGTGGATGCTCTGTGGCGGCTTCGACTGGTGATATTGGAGGCGGAACGTGAGGGAAAAGTTATAGTGGCGGTATCCTTAGACATCGACCACATTTCAGGGTACCCCTGTATTTCAAGAGATTGTTAAAGGACTATTTACTAGACTAGTTTTAGGAACGTGAGGACTGAGGACCGCAACGACTCCCTGGTGGAAAAAGTGGTCATTTGGCTCAGTTTTGGGTCTAACACTCTGGGACCTAGGATATGGCTGGGTCTTGCAAGGTTGTTTCCCGTCCGGGTCGTGTCTAATTTGCAATACTGATGATACCCTTGTTTTGTCCCGGGGTAGGAAATCTCACGAGGCATGGTCTCGGTAGCGTCATGAACTATAGGTCGTGCTCCAAAGGCAGGACCTCGCACTAGCGAATATCCTCCATTCAATGCTCGAGAGTGATGGGTCCTGGACGGCGGTGGTCTCCTTTTGTAAGAACGTGATATCCTGCAAGGAGACAGCGGAACGTATCTGACAAGAAACGGTTGACGAATATCGGGTAGGAGCTCACGAGAGGCGCTATTTGCGCCTTCCAGCGTAAAATTTCATAGCCGATTTTCGAGGATGGGCACCTGATCCCGTAAGGCTATAACGAAGTCGGGGAAACTCTAATAGCCGAAGTGGCCCCTTTTGTGGAGAAGACCGGTCCCACATGGGGCGGCCAGTCGCTGGGGTGTCCTGTCGCTGATAGATCCGGGACACCCCGTCATAGCGGCCGAAGGATGTCGCAGTGGATTTTATTGGTTAGTGGCACGTTTGTCGTACTGAGACCGACACACCCTTCCGGCTCATCCAGGGTTCATTGGAAGATACATGAATGCATTTTCCCTGCGTGACAAAAAAACCCGTAAGATATACGTACGCTTCGCCTGGGTTCGATCCCTACTCCATACACATCTGATGAAAATTAAATAATTTGCTATGTAATTTTCATAGGTTTACCATTATGTCCATGATAATGATATGGTTCGAAATTTGAAACAGGTAAACCAACAAAATGTTAAATATATCAAATTTATATTTGTGTGCTTAATTGCCATTAGCTATTATTTTAAAATAATTAAAAACAAATCATTATGTGTACTACAAAAAATTATTGGAATTATTTAAAAACTCTCGCTGTAATAATTAGCATAGAAAGTATAGCTATGTACTAACGTTATTACTATTAAACCATGCTCAGGCGTTAATTACTTTTCGAAACTAAACAGACAACATAATACTTGTTAAATTAACATATTTTTATTGCAAATTAGGTATAATAAGGCAAAAGAGTATTTCCCACCAACCGCTTTTGCTCCTGCCTACATCACGTTATACGAAGGACACTCAAGACATATCGCACGTGTTACTTGCTGAGCAATGCTGTCTTTTCCGAACAATGTTGAACGACCTCATTTGTGAGGATTGACAATACTTGGACAGACATCTGAGCCATTATTATCAATGAGCGTATGAATGACGGGATGACACTCCAACATAAGTTCATTCTGCTTCTCGAAATATCGAAAATGTCGGGTTTTCGTAATAAATTAGTCTAGTGTCAACTACGGGATGAACAAGTTGTCCAAAGAGAATCAGTGCCATAACTGAACTTAAAAAGCCTTGCGATCGGCTTCCGAACGGCATATAGCGCTGCTGGTGCTGAGGTACTCACGACTTTACGACTTTACGACAACAAATACTTTTACCTCTTTCAACCATGGGATGTCCTCAGGGATAATATAGCTATTGGGATCCATATAATATGGATCCCAATAGCTATATTATCCCTGAGGACATCCCATTGCAGAAACCCTTTATTCGACCGTTACTATGATAACCAACGAGAATCCGATGGAATTTTCGTTGCTAGGTGCTGTAGGTATTAGTGAGCTCTTAGCAGATCGTGTCGACTAATACGCAATTCGCCATGTCCGTAAATCGTAGTATTATGTTGAGCAATCACTATTATTTTTTGTAATTTTAGTTATCTTTTTTAATTAAAAAAAACACGCTATATTAAATAAACAACGCATTTATTTTGCTGAGGCATATCGCATGAAAAGACAAAGTAACAGCTAGTTATCTCATAAACCGGCGTATGGGAAATTGTGTTCGTGCAACTTTTCCTAGGAGAACTGGCGGATATCGTACACTGTTGAATAAAAAATGATAACGAAGTCCACTCTATGTTATATTCAGACTTCTGATTTAAATTTGTCTCACGCAACACTTATCAGATGAGACGGAGACCGCAGATGAAACCCAGTGCCCGAAAGTTATTTTTTTGTTTATCGTAATCGTTACGCATGTAGACAATTTATGTGTAAAGTAACCAACAAATATAATTCGATTTATTACATTTGTTACGCTAATATGTTTTTTTTTAATAGAATCGGGGGCAAACGAGAAACCTGTGTCTTATTACGACTACCAACGCCAATGCACATCCACATAATTACAATCCCGATGTGTTGCCCTACTTCCGCCCTCCTCCCCTAATGGGCCACCGGCTAATCACAAACCCCACGAAACGCGACAGCAACGCTGTTACTTTAAGCGGTATTATGTGAGCGACAGGTACCTCCCCGGTCGGGCCGGACCAGTTCCGTTGCATTGGAGAATGTAGTGATCTGCACTATGTATAGCAATTCCTGCTCCTATGCAGCATGGCACTACCTCCTCCTAAAATTGTCTGACAAATAAATTATGATATTCTTTAAAAAGCTTCGTATAATAAAACAATTTGAGAAAAGGTCACCTGAACTATCACTACTTCAGGCAAAATCATGAATTAATGTAATGCCCGTTACTTAAGTGGAGGACTTAAGTGCATGGACCTAGGAGCCCGGGTAGACTCCCAGACCTATGTTGGACTCGGTCATTGAGTAGCAATACCAACTAAACCCCTACGGGAGCCTTCAGCCGCTATTAGTGGAGGGTGGAGGGTCCCAGATCTGCAGGCAACAGGCTGGCCTCGGCGAAAAGGCCAGACTTCACCTCCTCAGGGACTGTCCGGCTACGCTATGACAGTCCCCACGACGCCGTGTCTAAAGTGGACCGGGTTCCCATCCCGGCCCGACACGGAACATAGGGGCACTACTGAAGGCGCTGCAGGTAGCGCCTCCTTCGTACCCCCATTCGTCGACGGTGGAGGTCAGGTTTCCATCTGACCCCTGCTCTGGCGGCATGAAAAAATAAAATAACAAATTATATCTATGGATCCTCGAAGACTTTGTTGACAATGGCATGTATGAAAAGTGTTTACAAATGAAAAATCACGTAAAATAGAACGTGATAAAATGAAAAAGTTGCTAACGATAATAAAAAAAAAAAAACAATTCACGGACATCAAAACTAACGCTTTAAATGCATCTACTAACAAGGACTCTTCAAACGATAGCAATTATTTTAGTTACATGGAGTCTACACAAGGAATATTTTAGGATGCTACAAGCTCGCTAAAGACTGCTAAAATATAGTGATAAACATGTAAAATTTTTGGTTCCTGGGTCCGACCTAAAACTGCGATTAGGAAGTTATAACATTTTCAGCATATCGGAGTCACGTTGTCATTGGTATTTACTATATCCTACTTGAATAAAAGAGCGAGAAAATATCATGATATGTATTTATGCACTCACTAGTGCACTGATATGAGGGATATTTGCACGGGGTTGCTGTTACTAGTGGTACTGTAGATTAGTGGTTCCTGCGGTTACCATGCGGAATCATGTTATAATATTTTCCTATTTCGCCCCTTAGAATAACTTTGAAAATCCAACCCGATTTCTAATAATCTTTTCTTAGTGCTCACTTACATCATGAAAGGAACCTCTGCACCCAATTGCATGTTTCTACGTACAGTAGTCTCGTCTGAGCTTTGTTTGTTAGTCAGTCAATAGTCAAACAGTAACGGAATGATATACGCATACTAGCTGACCCGGCAAACGTTGTTTTGCCGATTTTGGGCGTACCCTTGTCACTTAGGGATAAAAAATAGATTGTAGCGGATTCTCCGACCTGCTGAATATGCATATAAAATTTTCTAAAAATCAGTGACGCCGTTTCCGAGGAGTACGGTAAATGACAACAGGCACCAACGTAACACGAGAATATTATTCTATATATATGAACATTATTGCGTAGAGGTCTGTTAATTTTAATTATACTAATTTCACATGAATGTTACATATAATTATATTCTAGCTCAACGGAATCGCGGTTTATTTTGGAGATAATTTGTCATCTCAGTCCATCAATGACCATGGTAATTGTAAAGCTCCTAAAGCATCGGAATTGTAAAATACTTAAATTAACCGCGATAAAATCCATTATATAATAATAGTTTTAGTATAATATTATTGTTAATTAAGTAACCTACAAGTTACCCTCAAGAATAAAATAAACGTTTTCAAAGAGTAGATATCTACGTCTATCATTAAACATTTCTTTCGTATTTTATAAGAATGTTCAATGAACATCTCATTATAACATTGAGCAAGCCAATTTCTATATTTGAATTCGAATCAGAGGAACCGCTCTTATTTTATTTTCAACTCGTACAAGAAAGATGAAGAATGACGACCTTAAGGGGTACGATTTTCCTATCAAAATTTACTAAAATATTATCTTTTACTGCGATGTTTTGTAAAATTCTAGAAATAGCTGCTTGAGACCGCACAGTACCAATATTGATTTTCTATAAAGTGTAGACCTAAAGTAAATCAACAAGAGTGTAATTTGATTAGAATTATCCAGTATCCTAATATTTTCAAGTAATTTTCAACTAAAATATGTGTACAAAAATAATTAACGAACAAATTAAAAGTGATATGTAATCAAACTCAAGTATTTTATCTACACAATTCTAAATGTAGAAATAAATTGTGCGAAATGAATTGCTTAATTTGCCACAGAATTGTACAAGGTAGTATTTTGTACTTAGTACGCTTTGAATAAAATGCCTAGGGTCTCTGAAACGGAAAGGTTGATTATACTCACTGCTTATAGCGGTGCTGTGGCTTTATTTATAGAACCAGCAGTCCGTTCCGGATTACCTCGGATATGTCACAAAACATGGCAAAAATTTATTGATTTACAGACACTTTTTACATTACAGATTTTAATTTCGGAGTTGTAAACATTACACGTTACCGTGATAACAAATTCAATTTATGGCAGAACAACGGGACAGTCGGTTGTCCATCGACAGGCGTCGCCAATAATCTCTGCAGGTGACAGCAGCATGTTTTTTTTACATTTTCGGTTACATTATCGAGTTTTCATAATGAATAAAACGTTTTAGAAAATTTTATATAGCATATGTACATCACAGATAGTGTATCATTCATCCAGTAGTTTAAATAAATAAACAAACAAACCATCAAATGTTTGCTCTTTGTAGTATAAATTAATTTATGGTAATCTCATTATATGGTTAGTTTATTAGGTTTTTTTTTCGGAGGGACCTACTACTGATTGGCGGCGCTTGTCCAGCCTTAACAGTTCGAATGAGTACGAGTTTATTAGGTTATTAATTATTAGTTCTCCACGGTGATATCTGGATAACTAATTTACAAGAAATCTCAAGTTTGGTACACAATTACATACCTAGAAATTATGTTTATTTATAGAATATGTAAGTAGGCACATGGTGTGTTATCTACGAATCTCAACGTCTCTTCCTAATGTCGTTCCTTTTTACATAAAAGTAAAGTGTGCTACGTCCTATCTAAATACAGGACAGTAGTACCAATCTAGGCGAGCGTAGCGCCAAGCTCTATAATGGAGGGTACTACAAAAGCTCAACTTTCCCAAGGCTGCTTCTACAATTTCATTAACGTTTTCAAGCTTTGTCCATCGAGACGTTATTTTCCAGCAGTTTTTATATTAAAACAATATAATCTTGCAAAAGTTACAGTAAGCCGTAAACAAGTGGGTGTAAATAAGATATGGAACGTCATAAAACTTCGCCACACCGCTCGCTCTCTTTGCCTCGCCATTGCTTCCCTTATATTTCAAAATGATCATCTTTAAGCTGTAAGCAAAGTTATGTAAAAGTTGGAATAAGTTGTGTACATAATTTCGACGGCACATGAAACATGTCCTTTTTGTGCGACCTCACTTTCGATGAAATAAAGGAAACATATAAAGAGTAAGGGAGGAAATCTTCTCACAAACTTCGCGATACAATTCTCTTTTCTTAGTGACTAGTATGTAATAATAATAATCATTATCATCATCACCATCATCATTATTAGCACTTATCGGTCAATGAACGACAAGACGACCGATCTCTTGCTACTCGCATCCATCCCGGAAATTGATAATAATAATAATTCTTGCATGAAGAATTAGAAACAATGTTAAGATTGCCGGTGCCTAGTTCTATGCTCTATGACTTATCATAGAGCATAGAACTTGGCACATCAACAAAAAGGCGATCTTACCACATCAAGGGGCCTCTACCAGGCAACCAGGATTTAAAAGAAAACAGAATATGAAGAGAAAGAAGTACTTGGCAGAAACAGTATTAAAAAAGAAAATTTGGATAAATTTTTTATCTTATTTTATCAAATATAAATATATTTTATATTAATATTGCCTATTAAAACTTGTAATGTATGTATATGTGTACCCACATACCCATGTTGTGGGTACCAATACAGCCTCATGGGATGATTATACGCTCGGGCGAGAGACTAGGTTTGGGTTCAAAAGGAGGACCGACCCCCCCCCCCTCTCCCAGATAGAAAGGTGCATACCAATAACAGTGTCATAGTGGCTAATTCGAAATGAACGAAACAGTATGTCCGTATTATAGACCGAAGTAGCAACCACATGGTTCATTTTAATAATGCCAGTGTCTTTGGTGAGTAATCTCACTCAATCTTGGATAAATTTTCTATTATTAAGTCTAATCCCCTCGATCCCCTCGATCGAGGGGATTAGACTTAATAATTTTAGAGAAATTTTTAGATGAAGAAACCTACACACATGTGTGTTATCCACTTGCAGAGGAAATAATGTTTTATGGTAATGATCAATTCAATCAACGATTATAAAAAAGTGGGTGAAGGACGCTGGTCCTGTTATCGCGCCTTGAGCGTTTTATGAGAGAGCGGTGGCCCATTTCTTTTTTAGTGTTCCGCAGCCCAATGGCAAAAAGCCCTTATAGTTTTGTCAAGCCCGTCTGTCACAGACGTAAAGACATAAGGACGGACCAACCGTGCCAAATTTCAAGCATACAGTACCCGCAATCCGAGATTATGGATGCTGTATGTTTGATTATGCAAATAGATGTATTTTATAACTATTTTATTATTTCTTCGGAATCTGTGAAACCGAAAATTCCAATATTAACATTATAATAATTGAAGGAATGAAAAAGAACGCGCTAAAATATGATAAGGGGGAAGTAGATCGGAACTTTACATTATTTCCTATGAATAGGAAAGTATAAATTTTTTTTTTACTGCTTATTTTGCCCTTTGATTTATTTTTTTGAAACGAAGGTCGTTTTTTACATTATTTCCTGTGAATAGAAAAGAATAAATTAAAAAAAAATACTGCTTATTTTGCCCTTTGATTTATTTTTGAAACGAAGGTCGTTTGTACACCACAAATTTCTCTTAGCTCATAAACATTAATCTACATCAATATTCAGCAGCTTGAGATGCTAAGGCCACCTCGGTAATGATAATATATTGCAAATTAATGATTGAAATGTAGCGTCATCTCTCTAGTTACGCCTTAGAAATGTCTTTACTAATAAGATTAATAACACGTAATTAGTGATGAGTTGCGTTCTCGATTACCATACATACTTGATAGTAAAATATACTGAAGACTTGTATAACATTTACATTTCTCATTATAACGACAAAATATACCAATAAAATTGTGTATTTATAAAGTAGTATACAAGAGTTATGTCTGATCACCAAGAGTGAGACCCACAACGCTGGCGTCAATCGAGAAATAAACTGTTGCGTTTAAGAGGTTTTGTACGAGTTTATTGGACTTATTGGTGACAATTAAAGAGGGAAACGCTCGCATAAAAATAATACCTATTCAATTATTTATTAAGCTGTTTTTTCCTAAACGCCTTAACTTATATTGCATAACCAAATTCTATGTTTAAACGTAGTTAATGTAAGTAATTTACTAAACCCGAAATCAATAACTAATTTTAGCGTGCGGTTGTTAGCTTTCGTATATAAAGCCATAAGTCTTCTGAGGATGCAATGTTGCGGTGACTGCCAAGCGTTTAAGTAAGGTTAGTTGCTCTTGATCTCAACGGCCAGCACACATTTTACCACTATAAATTTCAGGATAAGTAGGTGAAAACATATATGCCAGGAAATTGTTGGATGCCTAGGCTTAAATAGGACAGCAACGACGCCGAGAATGCTAATACCTACCAAGGTTTACAATTAAATGTTTGAAACGTTAAATTTTCTTGTTTTATGACGTAATTAAGTTGCCTTTTAATAGCACTCTAAAATAAAGGGTATAAATTCGGTATAGCTTACGTTCTAGAATATTCAACATCAAATATACTCGATGGTGCTTGATAGATAGTATAGTTATTTAAGCATTTCAAACTTCAATAAAATGTCTTAAATTTTCTGTTGCGCAGTATTGCGAAAAATCTCTATATTGAATTTGAAAATGGGGGAAGATATATTTTATAGGAGATAGAGCATGCATAGCAGTATAGTCAATAGCTACAGTGTGACGTTTTAAGGGTTCCGTAGTTAACAATGAACCTTTACAGTTTTGCCCTGTCCGTATTTCTTTCATGTTCATCCACGGCTTTAACGGCACGGTTAAAAAACTAGTGGTACCACTAGAAACGGAATTTCTCTAGGTCAGCTAAGAGTTTGTACGAGAAGTCAAATTAAGTAGTTAATATTTATTGGCTTTTAGTTAGTACATGATATGGAACGAACGGTCTCCTGAAGTAAAAAAGAAACTACGGATATTGCGCGTGACACGACACGCACGAAGCCAGTTTTTAGGAATTGAAATGGCTTTACGAATGGAATTGAATAACAAATAATGATGTGTAATTTTTATCTTAGTTGCATTTTTATCTATTAATTAGCCAGTAACAGTTATTATCATTCCAGTGACACAATACGATGATTTTAGCCATAACCGATTTTAATATCTACAATCTAGTAACTTAGGTACGTCCTCTAGCAATTTTAATATAGCGTACATTAAAATAAAGGCAGCGAGCTATGTGCCGGCATACGAATTCCATTCATGCTGATATTCCTGAGACCGAGAAGGTCAGGTTGTGATCAGTGAGCTATTCTAAAGTCTCCTTTATATCTAATTATTGAGAATATGAGAAATCAGAGAGAGAGAGAGAGAGAGAGAGATAAATCTGGGTGAGGAAGACTTATCGTTTGAAATTCCCAATTCACACTCCCTATCAAATTAATAATGAGTAAATGTTTACAAACCACATGTGAGAATTGACTCATCATAAAGATAGGTTAATGGTTGACCCAGTTCTCGAATTTTCAGTACACTTAAAGGACTAGTAGCACTACTACTAGTAATATGAAAGAAAATTAGATAATACACTAGACCTGGCTTTGTCATGAATCTCGATTTGTCCTCTCGAAGCCTCAGGTTGCCTCTTTTGCACCCATTGTTTATCTTACCCAAGTTTACCGAATTACGAATTACTCTAGTTGCCATGTGCACGCTTGATGCTTATCTGCGACTCAGCCACAAAGCTCGTAAAAGCTTCATGAAAAATGCACTGAGAACTCGTATGGCAGTACGATATAGAAACTGCGGAGAGAGGTTTAGCTACTATTATTATATAAAATCTTTCTGTATTTATTATACACTAAAAACAAAAAAGGACAATAGGAGAGCCTACTGTCATATGTCATATGACAGTAGGATATCCTTCTGTATTTATTTATTTAATAATTTATGTACACAAAACAAAACACATTTTAAATTCTCAGATACGAGAAATCTACATGGGAGCTACTGATTCCATGATGAAATGTCTTCCTGTAGCCCTGTTGATGGAAAACGTATACGCAATCAAGGTGTGTACATTTAACAGTAACTTAGAAAGGTAATATACATTTAGCAATACAAACATTATATAACACATACACATATACACATATACATACAATTATAAACACAATAGATACATTACATATTATGCAATAATGAACATACTCAAATAATAATATACTACATTTATTTAATGTAATATCTAATTTAGGTAGGGTTTTAATTTAAGATTGACTTAAGTAATAATCTTTAAGTTTTTTCTTAAAAAGTGTAATTGTTTTACAGTCACGAATTTCATAGGTCCAGAGTCTAGACGAATAAATTCTAAATGAGTAGGAATAAAAGTCAGTGCGATGGGAAGGAATGTGAAGAAGTGTACGTTTATGCGGTCTACAAGAGGAGTCACAAAGATGAGTAAAGGAGAAACGCTCACGAAGATATGTCGGAGAACGAGTACTGAAGAGAGTATTGAAGAGAAAGCACAGCATTCGAAAATTTCGTCGATGACGGATTGGCAGCCATTGTAATTTCTTACGAAGGTGAGTGACGTGATCGTATTTAATTCACTACTACTACTACTAATATTAGTAGATCACTAATAATAATAAATTTCTCTATGGAAACTAGCAATCTACACTGGTATCACGGAATAATTCTTTTACAAATTATACACTAAAAGACCTTCCTCAGGAGTCGCCCTATCCTTCGTTAAAATCGTCTGAAAATACGTTCAGTATATTTTGATAAAATCGATCGTAAAGACGAACATACCATTATTATTATAGCATATAGATGCCATACGTGCATAGCATACGAGCAATCGGAGTTATTTTACGACTGCCAACGCCCATATACATCCGCATTTATGTCACACATCTCATTGCACTACTTTCCTCCTAGCCTCTAATTATTGAAAAAATTCCTGATAATAATAATAAATTAACTGACAATAAAACCAGTGGTCGTAAGACATGTACCAAACCAATATGAGAAATAATGGCTCGATACATGTCTTAAGTCCACTGGTTTTATTGTCAGTTAATTTATTATTATTATCAGGCAATCCTTTGAGACTGTCAGTAATAAGTTCGTCATTAAGAATGTTTACTAAAATATTGCATATGTAGTGGATGTATGATGAAAGTTATTTTGAAACGGTAAAAAAAATATTACGTATGTAAACGTAAAGAATCGAGAAGACACAAACGATGTGGGTAGACTAAACTCATCAAAGTAAACGTTAGACTAACGCTGGCCGCTAAGTTACAATGATTTTCTCTAAATAACTTCTTGTGCGTCTGAGAAAGTCATTTAAATGTAAATGTAAAATTACGTCAACTTTAAGAGTTTCATAAATCTCGTGAAAATAAATCTTTTGAGATGGAAATAGGAAAAGCTCTAAAGCACTGTTAAATTTTTTATACAAGACGAGAAGCACGACTCCGAAAGCAAAGTGTAACGTTAGCGACAAAATAGGA
>JAFELO010000362.1:43523-107064 GCA_017140195.1 Eumaeus atala | reverse complement strand
AACGTGAGAGAAGAACAGGCCGAATTCGGCAGCGCTATAGCGCATACCTCTAACTGCAGGCATACGTATATCCAACCGCAAATATTTTCCATCGATATATGGAGTCACATACAAACACAAAAGACCTAATATCACATAAATCAATATTGTCAGAGGAATAAACGTATCACGACATGCGAGATGGAATATATGCTGGAGGTAATCGTCGCAGTAACGACAGGAGTCACGCGTCACTGACCCTGGCATTATTTGTCAGAGTGGATCGAGAAGCAATCTTCTCTAACCGGGGAATATTTGTCACATATAGAACGAGATGTATCGAATCCATTGTGTACAACCTTTTTGCGTACAATTTCAGTTATTCGTACTCTCATTATTATCTAGGGTACAACAAAAGTATCTGAAATAAAATAATATTTTACTTCAGAAAACAAGAGATATTCTATTAGCATTCCCATGGGGGCATATCCGTGCGTGTAAATATTATGTGAAAGATGACTATAATTTTCCCGTCAGAATCGCAAAGTTATATGCGTGCATATTTAATAGGACAATTAAATATAGTTTGATATTACCGAAGCCATGATTTACTTAGTAAGTATACTTTGTCTACCATATATTGTATCTACAAACATCGATACTATGTTTTTAAATTGTTGTGTATCAACTTTACGAAAGGACTACTGATAAGGTAATATAATATAAGGCTTGTCGTATATAGTAATTGGATTGCGCGGAATGGGTTCCCCAGGAGTAGCGAAGTGGAGTTAGCAACCGAAACTCATTTCGAACAAACGTGGCCAGTTGTGAGAGCGCTCCTGAAGGTAAGCGGTTAATTGTATCAGCCTTCGCAATTCCAGTATCACAACAAAACCTATGTGTTTGGATAGGTTAAAAAAAACTTTCAATTACCGTAACATTGAAAAATAATTGAAAGAATATGTATTCATTCTCCCATTCCGATGGGACGGCAAATGGGAGAGAAATCAGGCGCAGTGTCTCTCCGAGGCACGGAGATGTAACGCCAAATATAAGATGTGTTAGAACTTGCGAAACCTTGATAACATTTTTGTTTAGTCCGAACAGACCACGAGGCAGTTGCGTTAACATATAGAGGTTGTCTACCTATCTACTAGGTAAATGATGGGAAAGTCGAAACCAGTTGATTAAAACATAATTATTTAGCAACCAAGTCTCCGAACCAAATATCACTTACGAGGATTGATTAGCTGATAAGCTGGTCATGCAGTACTTGAGAAATCGGAGTGGCCTATTGTAGGGAAGACAGCATCTCAGTCATCAATAAGAAGAGGCAACGCATCTGCGTGATAACCATAATCCGGATGTCTATAGACATCGGCAGACGCCAAAAGGCTCCGATCGCTCGTTTGCCTTCCTATACTATAAAAGGATACGTACCTTTATCTAATAGGTATCTTATTCGCTCAATCCACTAGAACATATACTGCACGTGACCTAATCGAGACTGACCTGCTAGAAAAGAATGGCGACATCTATAAAATATTACAATAATTTCCTGGAATGCATACTAAGACGTTCATGCATTCCCGGCACCCCTATTTAAGTACTATATCTTTCCTTCTATACCTTTACCTTAAAATATTAAAAATTTAAACTGCAGACCACCCGTTTCGTAAAAATTGTTCTTAGTCCACTGAGAACAAATTTTACGACACTGGATGGAGTGGAGTGGCTGACGGTTCGTTTTTGAAGTCACCGCTGGTGAAACCAAATGGTGCTAAGTATTCACGCAGGATTACTAACAGCAATTGACTACAAAGATCCATATAAGAAAGTATACATTTTCTATACTGATATTACAAAGAGGAAACATTTCATCCTTTGTTTTTTGTTTGCATTGAACGGGCTCCGAAACTACAGGACCGGTTTGAAAAAATATTTTACCGTTAGAATCCTACTTTATCTGTGATGAACGTGGGCTATACGTTTTCTAACTTGTTTTGATCATTACAAAACTTCGACAGACATTTTACACAAATGTATGCCATAAATTTTATTTCTTGTAACGTATAACGTACAAGGCTGAAGTTAAAATTCATAATTTTTATATTTTTGTAAACTGATGAATTTTTTCCATATTTCGTGAAACATGCGAAGGCGGAGTTGACTCGTACACGAAGAGTTTCGTGGCATTGTCTACAGAAACATATAATACATAATTCATTCCATTTTTTAAGGGAGTGTTGTATGTTGTGGCACCAAAAATCGACACCAGAGTCTTAGTAATAGGGACCCTATTATATCCTTTGTGTACGAAACCCAAAAAGCCGTGCCAGTCAAACACCGATAGTTGCTTCTGTTTGGTTGGCGAGAAACTAAGCCGCTTGGTGTTTCATGACGACGGATTGGACTTACTTCAAATCGGTGACGTAAGAAACGCAGTAATTTGCACTGCTTTTTATATAAAGAATAAAAGCGTTACCCTCATGACAAACAATGTGAAATATTTAATGTTAATACATGGACGTGCAGACTCGGCGATAAATCTTCTTAGATAACAGGTTTGCCAATCCGGTTGCCGTTTGGCAAGTGCATTAGCTAAAAGGATGTACAGTCGGCGTAGTAGTATGTAAACCACTTCTGTGAGAACATGAGAAGAGAAGAGAACACAACAATTTATATTTTTATTACACAAAAACTATTTCTTTTTTCACTGTATAGTATACGCTCGTCTGCCCTCCAAAAACGAGCGAACGAAACACAATAACGATTACCAAATCCCATATACATCTGTACTATTAACAAAACTATTATTGGTCATTCCGGTCATAATAATTTTATTACCGAATGATTATGATGCAGTTGCGTTGCCCTTCTTTCCTCCACCCCTCCATTGGGCCACCGGCTACTAACAAACGTCAGGAAATGCGACGGCATATCTATCACTTTACTGTGTTTTCATGTGAACGAGATGTAACCTTACCCTGGTCGCGCCGGCACAGTCCCGTAACAGCCTCCAATGCATGCTGGTGCTACCTCACACTGCATTCAACACTAACACATAAATACCGATAGAAAATAAATAGTATACAACCATCGACAAACGATTCCCGCATTCAATGAGCACGCTCTCACGCCGATCGGTTTAGTAGTCCCGGACAAAGAAAAAGCACTTCCATTTGAAATACCTATGTGAATTCGCTATGAACTCTACGAAACATTGTGAAAATTTCAATTTCGTGCTGAACCGGTTATTTTTCAAGTACTGCTGCCGAAGACATTAAGTATATTATTTTAATACATGTTAAATGCGATATTTTCCTTTTAGGTATACCTTCTACACAGAACACATGCTACATATGGTTTCAGTAATCTTAAACTATTCCTTGTACCCGATATGAAAGTCAATAAACACTTCTCAAGATTTAGGACATAGATGTTATAAACCTCAATATGCCATTTTTGCTTTTAAAGATAATCCAAGCTTCAATTTCACCGCGAATCAAATTCAAAGCCCACCCAGAGCCATAAAAATGAAAGATGGTGACGACACTTCACTGCCTCATTAGTGGATTTTGCTTTATAATCGACAACCAATTCTGTACAGAAAAATAGGATTCTCGTGAAATGGCGCCAATATTGAAAAAATTTAAAAATTTTTAATCAATTTAATTTTAATCAAATTAATCATGCAAATGTAAAAAAAATAATTAACTCCTAGGAGATAACGAACCTCGAGAAAGTATTCGGTAAAGTACGTTTAAATTATTTTTGATGTAATACTTATTATGGATTATAGTTTTGAACAATGACAATTTTTATGAAGTCGGTGCCAACTGAGACATAGTGCCAGCTCAGTGTGATCGCGCGTATTGGCTATTACATTTAGCACCTTTTTTGTTAACCTACCCTGTACGTTCCTGGTATAGTGGCATAACAACGAGCACAATTAGAAATCAAATTGAATTAAATAATTTATGAAATGAAAAGTGTAAAAAGATAAAGAGGAACTATTCATTTTTTATCAACTCTAAATATTCGCAAATCAAAATTTTACACCAAATTGCAACTAGCCTAGTAGTTAATAATTGGGCGTAAACTTTTGATAACTTGGTATTTTAAGCATACATAATTGAAGTAGCAAGAAGGAGAAATTAATCATATTACATTGTTGTTAGCGAACGTTCTAGAATGGCGAGCGTTATGGAGCGACGCACCACAAATTGGTTGTGGATCATTACCGCTGATAGTAAGACATTAGTCAATATTGTAATGCCTGACTTTCTTTATGTGACCACTAAATTAAAAGGAATGTTGCTGGCCTATACCCAACAGTAGACACAAATACGTCGGGGAGGAGAGATATGCTTATGTGTCACCAGGACTCAGGGCTTTATAAAAATAAACGTAGGTACTATTTCCACGGAGGCTCGTGACCATTCTTCAGATGCCTCGCCTCTTTTTATATCAAACTAGGGCATGAGGTGCCTCTCATATTTATGGGATGGATATATAGTTAGGATGACGAGAATTATTTCCAGCCTTAGAAATTAGCATGGTGGTTACATACCTGTCGAGATACCAAGAGTGGCTGTTGGGGTGTCTTAAAATTAGCAGAATTAAGAAATAATACGCACCAACGGTTTTATATGGAAAGGAATGGGTCTAAAACGCTTCACAGCACTAAAAGCGGCGATCTATATGTGTTACGTTGCATTTAAGAATGTATTAAGTTATGATTATCGGTGCCTGTAGGTACTACATTTCCACCATATTATTTAGTAAGTATATAATAATTAAATTTATACCTAGAGAATTGCTATGAATACTTAAGCGTAGGCAATCAATATTAAATATCCAAAAATTATAAAAAAATATCCAATGTCCAAATATAAAACATCTGATATATTACTTATCGGATACCATACATGAAACCGCAGCCACTTTGCAATAAAGCATCTCTATTAATTAGTACTCTCCTTGCTTACAGATTACTTAGAATAGTACATTAATATAGTACGCTTCGTGCTTACTGTATATTGATATATTTTGTACGTGTGACGTAACTTAGGTACATATACTATGGACTTATACAAAAAAAAATGTGTTTTATAATAGTTTATATGAGTAGCTTGTTTTGTAAGTTAGAATGGCAAATGCCCGTTCATAAGAATCAATAAATATTGCAAAAGCAAACCAACTCGCTCACTTTGGTAACTGTCAGTTCACCGCATTTCAACAGAAAAATCCTTATGAATGTTCCACGTTAAGTAATTGTTGTCGAGTAGCATTGCGAATTCTACTACTGGAGTCAATGCAGTTGGAGCCTTAAAAATACCAACAGTACGATGATACAGTGGAATACATATTCTGCATGAGAATTCAATACCTAAAATCGAGACATAAAATACTATAACCTTTTTAGCGCAGTGATAAACTACCGTCGTACAATTTCGTAGTCCTAAACAAACACGGAATGATTTATTTTAATTATTTACTTTGTCTCCCATACAATACGACGGTTAATTCATTAATACTACACGTTTCATTTGTACCCATAAAGGCCAGAGCTAAACCGACCCGTAAGTATAAATTTTCACAGTCATGTAACAGCAATAAGCTTGACCATTGCCAAACCGTACATGCGTTTACAAGCTGTACGGGTTCTGCATTATATTCAAGTCTAAAACAACTTGTAACAACATTTTCTCATTACAAATACATAGTTCCAATTTATTAAATTTTATATCTTTACTGATAATATAAACAGCAGACATTTGATTGTTTGTATGTTTGTTCCTTTGCACTGTATAGGCTCCGAAACTACAGGACCGATTTGAAAAAATCTTAAACACTGGAATCCTTCATTACATGTGATCAACACGGAGCATTTCTCACCATAAGCAAAGTTGTACAAAAGACATGCATTTGTGGATTATGAAAAAGCTTTTGAATCTGTCGAAACCTGGGCTGTTCTAGAAGCTTTACAGCGATGTCAGCTCGAATGGCAATACCTCGAAGTACTGAGAGCATTATATGACGCTGCTTTTATGTCTGTTCTGATTCCAGAAGGTCAAACAAGGCCAATCCAATTGCATCGAAGAGTGCGAGAGGGGGATGTCCTTTCCCCGAAACTGATCACTGATGCTTTGGAGGACGTCTTTAAGACTGGGCAGAATACGGCATAAATGATAAATGGCGAGTATCTCTTACAACTTCGTTTCTTCGACGATATCGCTGTGTTGGCCGAATTGTGAGACAGCTTGCAGGAAATGTTGCAAAACCTAAATGAAACCTCCCCATGTATTGGCCTTAGAATGAACTTGCACATGACAAAGGTCATGTTCAACAAACGTGTTCTCTCAAGGCCGGTCAACGTCGGTGGAGCTATTCTCGAAGTCATAGACGAATACGTCTACCTCGGGCTACTATTGCAATTAGGTAGACAAAACTTCGAGAAGGAAGGCTATAGAAGGATTCAGTTGGGTTGGGCATAATTCCGGAAGCTTTGCCACATTCTCACGTCGCGTATACGAGAGAGCTTGAAGACAAAAGTCTTTAACCAATGTGTTCTCCCCATTATGATCTATGGCCCTTCGGGCGTTTCCGCATTTTTGCGGCAGCTGAACGGGCTATTGGACGTGCTATGTTGGGCGTTTCTCTGTCCGAAAGAAATCGTGACGAAGTTATAAGGCAGAGAACTAAAGTTTCTGATATCACGCGAATAATAAGCTCGTTGAAGTGGGCTGGTCCCACACTCAGAAGAACAGATGACAGATGGGCCAGTAAAGTTCTGGAGTGGAGGCGCGTTTAGGAAAACGAAGTGTTGGTCGACCGTTCACCAGGTGGGAAGACGTGCAGTAGCCGGTCCGGTATGGATGCCAGTAGCAGGAGTTCGGCCGTCTTGGCGTTCTTTCAAAGAGTCTTATGTCCAGAAGTGCACCGATAACGGATGATAATGAATGATGAACATTTTCTAAAATTCATTCATTAATAAAATTTCGATAAAGTGACCAAAATGTGAAATAAATATCAAAGTAACACAAGCTAGCTAGCCAGCTGTAGAAGTTATTGAAAACTAACTGTACTGACAGACATTGTTCTGTCATAAGTTACGTTTGTTGTAATTGTAACATGTAATGTTCACGATCGTATCAATGATTGTTTGCCATTTCGTGAAATATACGTGCAAAGCCGAGGCGGACTTCTACTTTGAAATAACCTACATCCCTTAATATAACCCTTATGGAATAATAATTTTTAAATATATTTCTAGAGCCTGAGCAGAAGAGCTTTAATGTTTACTTGAATGTGTTTATTTTACATGAAACAAATTAATAACTTTAATAATGATTTTCCGTAAATAATAAAATTTATACAACAAATTATTAGTAACAGTAGTATATAATAATTTCCAATCCAAACTAAATAATGCAAATTATATGTTTGGTTGGTTCACGAACTAAGTTGAAGGAGTTGTTGAATTAGGCCTCCACGTTCAGATGACCCACTTCACGTTTCATTTGCAATCTGTACCGCACGTGCCGATTTCATTGCATATCAAGGTAACAGGTTTCATTGCATAACAAACTATCCGAAGGAGTTCCTTGAATTAACACCGAAACGCAATCTAAGTACTAAATATTTAAACTGTACTTTTAATAGTAACTGTTATAACTTAATTGACAAATTGTATACTAGTTTTCGCTCTTATTTGAAATTCGATCTCAGTGTTACGTGTGATTTAACAAAATATTTATAATTATACTGGAACAGGTTTACTTAGTATGAGGACTACCTCACTAGCCTTTCTGCATTGCAGTCACTTTGGGCTGGTACGACGGGAAGGTACTTCTCTCCCTCACATGATACAGCCACATGTAAAAGGTATTGCTACGCTATCTCATTTTGTGCAGCTCGTGAGTAGCCGGTAAACCATTGTGGAGGATGACACATGAAAAATAATTGAATTTATGACAGAACAAAGAATGTCGGGAAAGTTAATTGTCAATAACTTCTGTAGCGGCTATATAAGGATTTCCTTTTATGATGTTTTTTACACACATTTAGAGTTACATTATCGAAATATTAATAATGACTTAAATCGTTATCGAAAATATTGTATGTCCTGCGTTGATGAGGGAAAGTGTAAGTTTCTAGTCCTATTCATTGTTAACAAACAAATAAACGAGCAATCAAATGTTTCCTCTTTATAACATTAGCAAAATATATTTGCGTTCATTTGACATTGCGATTTATAATTTTAATTATCTTTCGTCCATCGTTACTTGAATGTCCCCAGCCAAGTGTTCGATTTTACAAGCGGTGCCTCAATTTCCTCTCACAGCGGGTAATTTCCTCGCGTTTGTCGCTCTCAGTCAAGATCTGCCTTCAGTCTACAGAATACAGTATTTCACATCTTCAAGGATCACAGTTTTAAAATATCACACGTAATTTGAAATTATATGCATAATGCATCTACTTCAAGTGATAAGGCCGGGTGTTGGCGTCCATCAAAATTGAAATAATGACTGAATCCATAATACGTATGCCAATTGGAACTTTTGATATACTTTCATTGACGAAATGTTGGGTCATTGGTATAATTTACACCAATGTTAACATGAATAATTCGTCTACGGTTCCATGCAGGCTTCTCTGCTGAACACTCGCCCATACTAGTATCCAACCTAGACGATGATCACGGAACAATCAGAACGATGGCCGACCAACAATAACTAAGGGCCAAGGCCCTGTGACCCTATTCCTAAAATTAGGGTCACAGGGCCTTGGATCTTGCCACATGCCATGCCGCTGATGTCTCGTCTATCTAAGAACGTAAGCTGAAACCCACTTACTGACCATATTTTTCCAAAATTAAACCTCTGTAATATTTTAAAATTAAAATTAACATATTTTAGCCTCGGGAGCGCGTAAACACATGCTTTATTAAAGCTATTTAAATTCAAGGCTCGTCGTAATCCTGAGGGACGAGTCATATTATTACCAGCGCCACATACAAGTGCTGCCTACTATATGACATTTTCTACGTGTAAGTTCCCTTCACCTTACTAAGCCCACGTATTGCACTAAAACAAAATCTGTTAAACTATATAAATAAATCGGCTTTTCAATTTCTCTATAATGATAAGTAAAAACTATATTTATAAGAGATAAGTGCGATTCAATAAAATATTTCTAATTATACTTGAACACTACTGGAATTAAGCCTTATTTAGTAAAAGATAGTGCCACACTGCATAGAGCGAATACGGCACGTCCGGGCCGGTATATTTTGCTGACACCACACCGGGGTAAAGTGTCTGCTATTGTGTCGCGATTCGTGCAGTTTGTGAGGCGAGAGGGAAAGAGAAATGTATTGTGACAATAATGCGGATAATCATGAGCATCGATAGCCATGACATGGCTCCGATTTCTCGATTGCCCCCTATACTATAGAAAAATACTTGTTTTTTATTCAAGTAATCTTTATTAAATATCGAGCTGGAGGAGGATGCTTTGAATTCAATTGTATTTCTCAATGTTTTTCCACACAATTATGTTATTTATTATCCAATTTCGATAATTCTTTGTTATTGAAAAGAGGGTGGCTCAGATGGGGTTCTCGGTAAATTGTCTTATTTGTATATTGCAGAGGTACAAGTATTGCAAAATGTCCTAATGGAACATATAATATAGTACCAAACTAGTTCATGGTAGTTTACATAGTAGATCAGAAATAATAGGCGTGAAAAATATACTATCACCTAACTTCTGTCAAATATGAAAGGAACGGTAGGTGAAACCTACACCCTTTCATAACACGACATAATCAGTTTTGTTAAGTTTAAAACAGCGTTTTAATTCTTTTACTTAAAGTTTTTCGTGCCTCAAAGAAAAGTTAGCCATTTGAAGCTTTTCATATAAAATGTTGTTCGGCTAGTCAATGTTGACGTGAAAAAGTTACACCGTGCGAAGCCAAGTGTCGCGCTCCCATAATTACCGGCATTTCATTCACAAACCACTTCCAATGCATGCAAAGAGCACTTTATGTCTTAATTATTAATATAGGTATTAAGTTATATATTGTAAACTTTATTCACCTCAGCTCCAGTACATATAGCAGAAAGCCACTAGGAATTAATTAATCGTTTCGTTAATGGTTACAGAAGTACCCGATCCAACACTTCAAATAGATACATTTTAGTGGCACGTCTACACGTGCGATAATAAAGCTACATGTTAGTTTCCAATCATAGACACGAGAATTTAATAATTAATAATATAATAAATAATAAATAAATTTTCAATAATTTCTTAATTGTCTGTATTTAGTTTTTATTTAAGTTAGTACATAATTTTACATACTTAATTAAGATCGAATGTCGATTTCTGGGCGATCACTAGTACTTACAATTTCTCAAGTATGTACTTAAAAACAAAAAGGTTGGACAAACACCCGCATACACATTGGTGGTTCTTAGCGTACGTTTTCTTTCAATTATAAGGGAGACGTGTACTTAGTGGATGTGTTTTCATTATTTTATTAAATGTATAATTATTTAATTAATTTACGAAAATAATTGTGTTAGTGTAGCATCAATAGTTAAACTAGCAAAGTAGTAAATAACTAAAAACTGTACATGTTGTATAACTAAAATTAATTATAGCCTCAGGTAGCTACAGAAATTCTATCTAATTACGTAGCTTCATTAAGCAGTATATGTTATGTAGCAAATGAATTTGAATACACGATGCAGTTTTTGGATAAAAGCTTTATTTTCAGCGCTTTTACGTGCCTTTAGCTTGGCGTAAATTACGGCGGTAAGCGGCGCACATGCGGTCGTACAATGCATTCCTGTAATTATGCGAAAAAGGCCACGAGTAGAAACACTGCCCGACTCTGTACGGCTCTATAAAAGAAATATCCAGTTTTGAGTGATTTCGCTATAGTCACATATGAGTGCATACCTACGGATAGGTGCTGAGGCAACGAAAGTAATTTATAGGCATTTGCCAGTAGTAGGTAAGTAATTAGCAAGAAATATAGTTATAATCTTCACTATTCTTCACAAACTTGAACTATTTCAAGTTTCATCATGCTTCCTACTTTGCACTGGCAACAGATTGGACGATATTTTAAAGTTAAACACCGGTAAAGTTTATAGTAAGATGATATGGCGTCTTATCCTTCACTAAGGTTGGAATTCGATGGTACAAAGGAAAGCTTATTTCCCCGATCGATTACAACAAATGTGAACGGACGCTTAAGAATGCAACTGCAATTAATAGTAAAATCGCGATTTTACCCGCGTAACTCCTGTCCTGTTAGTCGCAGCATTATGGTACATAGCATATAGCCTTCTTCGATAAGGGAGTATTCAATGCAAAAATAATTTTTTTTGTTAATACAATAGTGCAAACAAACAAACTCTTCAACTTTATATTATTAGTATAGATCATGAATCAGATGTATATGCACTTCTACCAACACATCCGCCCATGTACACTCATTAACTACATACTTGGTGAGTTGTAATTTGTACTTGCGGGTGCTTATTACCTTCTCTGTGGCATAATTATTGCGCCAGACACTAGCTATATATGAGTAGCTTTTGTTGAAACCTGTATTCACCAAATCCAGTGCCTGCTAATAAATTATGTTTTAGATTGATTCACTCAAATTGTATCGATTAAAATAGTATTATGATTATAAATGATAATAAGTAACATAGTACTTATTGGAGTGAGCAATATTCTACCACTTAATAATAAAATCTCATATTAATTATATCGTGAATAGCATATCTACGCTCCTCGAAAACATGCGAGGCCCTAAGCACGTCGCAGCTCACTCATATGTATGAATTTACTATGATATTATTGTATCAAGTAATTTCAGAGCATTACTGAACAATGTGTGTTCATTTAAAGATCTAATTATGTCAGGCGTAGTCTACATAGTACCACTACTACATATAATATACAAGGATGTTGCTTATGTGCACATAGCTCACCGAATTTTATGTCATTATAGTTTTGAACCGATGAAACACGAAACGGATAGAAACTCGCGCGGCTAAAGGTCAAATACCCCAGCCGCGTGAGCTGTACGGGCGAGTAGTAGCCTCCTAGTCTAGATAGACGTATAGTAAAAATTTAAGAGACGATTAGGTCAAATTTTAGGTACTTATAATTTTTACATATTCCGAATCAGAATCTACTAGTTAGGTGTACTGAATTCGCTCTATGATTTTGTACAGTGTTTTAAAAAGCCATCTGTATATGTTGATAACAAAGTGAATTTGAAGTGGAAATCAATAAGAGTGATTGTACCATAATCTTGCATCATGCAGCGATAATAATTGAATAGCTAATCCATTCCTTGACTGGTGAGACAGTGGTACAATAGTGCAACTAAAAAACCGGTGTCAGAGAACAGCAGAAAGCTTGCCCATATTCCATCCTTATACATGACATCTAATTTCAGAAGCGCAACTGTGCATCAATGCAACCTATGATTGCCTGTCGAGAGGATTTAAACGAGAATGATGTCGAACAAGATACGTTTGAAGTGAAATATCTAAAGCTTAAATACACATTTCGAAAGGCGTTATACACAAAGATGTCTTTCGCGTATCGTTTCATGTTACAGATATTATCATAAGCCTACATATGACATGTTGCTGTGAAACTACAGCACTTTGTACACGTGTAAAAAAATATTTTATTTTACGATTTGCGATCAAAATAAGGAGTTAAAGAGGAACTTTTTCTGTTGCAACTAATGCAGTCATACTACTCGACCGCAAGATTTATTTAAAGACGTTTTCGTAATTATGAAATATTATGTATGATATATACTAGGATGTAGGCTTTCGAATCTCTCCAATTCCCTAAAATTACGTTCGTTATGTACTAATAAATTATATCTACGATAAATATTGTGTGATAATATAGCTCTCAACACATTGCAATAACGGTAGCGTTGGCATAGTGTGTGCAAGCTTTAACTCAAATGATCTACATTTAGGCAACCGTTTTGGCAACAGCTTTGAGCTGTAATACGTTAGGCCATTTAACTACACTCCAAAGACCGTGTATGGGGATTTCGTGCCTGTTGCCGACAAGTATAATATGTCTGTATAATTTAACGATATTCATATCATACACGAGCTGAATTTTGAAAATTTGTTGATTTTCGATATGCAGCACTTAAAAAAAGAAGGAAAAGTACTTAGGCATTTTTTTTTGTCATTTGGACCATCCAATGCCCAATGAGGTTAAGTCTTTAGTTCATCAGAATTACAAATCCGACTCTAACTCTTGGCATATTCCACTGCCAAGGTAACATAAATTTGCGTAAATGCTAATCATTATGAAGAACTACCAAGTTAAGAAGATTCATTTAGTTAATAACACGTAGACTGCCGGACCAAAAACATGAGATTTAATAAGCCCGTCGTTTTAATATCTTTACGACTTGAGGATATCTGTTAACTCAGTATTCCCTTACGAGGCTGCAAGTCATCTGTAACGTTGAGCTATTTTTTAAATAACTAAATTAAACAATAAAATCTGTTATCAGTTTTATTGTTATACGTCATATTTCAAACTGTTAGAAAGTGGAAAACTAGCGATACATAATAAATAAAAAGAAATAAACCAGTGGTACTTTCATGGTAAAAGAAAAAATGTAATATAAGAAGATATTCTATGATTTAGTAAATAGAAAAGGAGTAACATAATCCCACTGTCGGCGGCACGATTATTATATCACCCGCGACTATCTGCTATATTCACATCGATAATACCTGGTCATCATCAGTCGTCTACTCTTAAATATTTATAATTTTATATTCTAGTTATATTTTAAGCTAATTTTATTTAAACTTATGTCTGGTTTTATAGGTATAGTTATTTCGTTTCTAAAGACCTTCGCAATTACGGGTTGTCCGCACAAATTACGCCCCCAATTGCAGGCCGTTCAAGATTGCTTTTTGAAACAAAATGTAGCCTAATGTCCTTCCCCAAAATACAATTTATGTCTTTACCGAAACATATTACGGTCCGTTTTTTCTGAAGACAATATAAATAAACCGTTTTCCACATAGTTATAGAGTAATACTAGCTGCGTCTCGCGGTTTTCCATTCCGTGGAAATTTCGGTATAAAATTACACAAATAACATTGTAAAAATCTGTTGAGTCGTTATCTATAGACCACAAACACCGTGACACGAGATGTTTATATATCAGATAGATACCTATTCCTCGTCAGATATGATAATGTAGAAATATATACCCACCTACGAGTAGAAACGACAAAAAATACGACAGTTTGATTTCATAATCATAATTCAAAGCGAGAGTTTACCTTCTGAGACCTTAAAACATATATGTTGTTCTAGTCACTGGAAGCGACGATGCGAATAAGACAAAACTAGAACCAGACAAGTAGTTTGAAGCAAAACAGGATTGCATGTTCTGAATGCTTAAACTTTCGAAAACTTTTTATTATTTTTTTGTTATTAAATGAAATAAAACTTTTCCATAAAAATACGTAAACGGAAATGTGTAAGTACCAACTTCTTTTTATATCATAAGCATACATACGAGCAGTCCGAGACATTATGAGACCACCGACGCACTCTTCATCATATCCCCCTTCCATGGGCCACTGACTACTGACCAACCGCACGAACGATGGCATAGCTATCTCTTTACGGCGAGCATGTGAGCGTGAGGTAACTCTCTGGTGGTGCCAACGCCATTTGGTTCTATCTAATAGCTGATAAAAAACCTAATTAAATTGTCAATGAGTAGACACAAGACACACAAATATTGGTCTATTGGAGGAGGGAAGCAAAGGAGGGTACTTCAGGTATCAATAGGTGAGATGTTCATGGGCGTCGGTAGTAGTTAAAGCTATGATTTTGACGTTGGCCCCCGATATTATGAAAATAATTTTAAACATTTGAATGAAATGGTTTGACGCACATAAAACTCTTGTATATTTTGAGACAATAGCCACGATGATTAAAACAATTCGCTTCCTTACAATAGGTTCCTACCTACTCGTTACTAATGTGCGACTACATCTTAGCTATAGAAACTAATTTCAAACAAAAATTAAAAAGCAAATGTAAAAGCTAAATTTGATTTCAAAGCAAATTATGTTCTTCTTGTAAAGTAATCTTAATTAACGAAATTTTGAATTTAATATTTGTGAAATGGATACTTTTTCATCTCGAAAAGTACAATAGAAATATTCTATAAACGTATAGATTAAACATAAATATGAAGATATGCAGCAATCCTGCAAGAGAGCACATTGCAGAGACATATCACGAAATTTTCTCTTTGCGAGAGTTATTTGGGATTCAATATAATGTTTTATTCAGTAGTGTTCACACGTATGTGGCTCGTATACAACGTTAATACAAGTGTAATGACGGGGCAGGTGTACTCACCTAAACCTGTACACGTTGGCTGTGCGGTGGGTAAATAACTGCCTGTTATTTAATGTGGGCATTACGTCACGTTTACAGTGTGTGTTGTCCGGTTAAAGAGTATTCAAGTTAAGTTAAAAAAATGAGCTCAGAATTAGTATTGTGCGGCGATAGATATTACAGTGTACGTACTAAATAACAAAATAAATTTCATTCCATTCTATTATCTACTTGTTCTATAAAGTAAGTATATGTTTACATAATATATGAAGCTTTCTACTTCTTTTGGCAGATGAAGAGCACCGTAAAGCCCAAGCTTTAATCCAAATTTAAGATTAACGGCTTCAACTGCTAAAACAGTAGCAACATCCACTGAGCGGATTTTCACCCTCAGATATAGCGATTTCCGAGAAAGGCTTTTAATACAAATAAAATACAAATAATAGTAGAGCCCAATTTGTAATTTAAGCGCTCAAATTACAAACCGTCGTCTCTCAGATCGCCAGTCGACTAGTAGATCTAATGACATGTATCGGATACATTTTTAAAATTATAGAACAGAAATCAATATTTTATACATTTATATAATTAATTAGTTACTATTTTAACGTATTTTAAGGTTATTTTTAATGATAACTCGAGTCGTCAAATCGTTGTCAACATCTGAACACTATTTTGGGTATTATCTGTTAGGGCAATTTCCAACTTAACATTGATTTATTTTTTTATATTAATTTCTTTATTAGATTAATTAATCAATTCTGAGGGAGGTAGGTACTACTACGAGCATTTGTAGATATGTTTTTAAATGAAAATTCGGACATAGTCGTATTATGCGATGTCCGCGAATAAAAACTGATTATAATAATCAATATTTTTTTATCTTATAAATGGAGTTTAAAATGTGGCAACGCAGAATTGCGGGATAAAAAAATTAGCGTTTAAGAAGAGGATTAAATTCCCCGACGGACAGCCGTAATTAATAATGATCTTTTAAGGTAAAAGATATTGATACATTTATAATGGACATCGGATCGTTATTGCCTTTCGTTACAAAGGAAATTACATTTTATTATACATTTTTACCACAGAGCTTGAAGACAAAAGTCTTCAACCAATGCGTTCTCCCCGTGATGACCTACGGGGCCGAAACATGGCCTCTTAATTTAGGACTGGTCCCGCATGACTGCGGTAGCTCACCGGACTATTGAACGTGTTGTGTTGGGCTTTGCTCTGTCCGACAGAATTCGTAACGTACTCACAAGGCAGAGAACTAAAGTTTCCGATATCATGCGAAGAATAGGCTCACTGAAGTGGCAATGTGCAGGTCACACACTCAAAACATCAGATGGGCCACTTAGGTTGTGGAGTGGAGGCCGCATTTAGGTAAACCAAGCGTTGGTCGACCGTTCACCAGTAGCTTAGCTGGTCCGGGATGGATGCGAGTAGCAGAAGATCGGTCGTCTTGGCGTTTTTTGAAAGAGGCCTATGTCTAGCAGAGAACCGATAATGACGATGATGATACATTTTTAAATTACTTTTAGAAAACCTTAGGCAAATAGCATATACCTTTTCTCGAATAGGATATAACTAGTTGCGTAAACTTCTTCAAATTTATTTTTTATTAAATATTTTCCACATTAATTCACATCCTCACCAAATTTCCTTCAAATCAGTTTCGTAATTGAAAATTGAAATGTTCACAAATACTTTCTCTATTTCTATATTAATGAATTGAATTGTGATAATGGCGTTTAAGATCTATTTGCACGTGCATAGAATTTTTGTCACTGCAATCACTGAGCACACTTTTTAAACAATCTCGTGTTTTTTTAGTTCGTATATACTGATAAGTACATAAGTATGGGAAAGTGTAACTTACCATGTATAATGCTGAATATTCTGATTTCATTAATTACACAAACTTAGTGGCACATATCTCCAGTTCCGCTTCAGTGAACACTGAACATGTTTAATTACATCAACTAATGACGTAGTAGGTAAAGTGCTGGAAAATCGATTTTCTTAAGGAGCATACAGTCAAATCTTAACTAGAATTAGAAGATACAGACTTCGATACACCAAACATTGCATTAATATTTTACGTTTATTTTAATTCGATATTATCCAGGCCGGAATTCCAGCGGTGTGGCTAAGGTATACCTCTGACACATAAGTACACATCTATCCTAATAATATAAAACTGTAGTTTGTTCGATTGCTTTAATGCGCTAGTCTCAGGAACTTCTGGCCCGAATTGAAAAAATATCCTTGTATTGAATAGTTCATTTATTGGGAAAGGCTATAGGCTATATACCATGCCGCTACGACTAATACAAACCGAGTAACGCGCGTGAAACGACGGGGTGATGCTAGTAAATAATATAAAATAGGAGAACTATAGGAGTGTATATAGCGCAGTTGGCATTGTATGAGACGCCGTATTACATTACGGCTAGCCATTTTCATCATCTGAGTCGTTTTGTATTGCTGCGGGCAAACGATTAACCTTATATAATCCGACTACGACATTCATAAATGTATCTAATGCATAAAATATTTTGTGAAGCTGAGACGTAAAACATAAACAAACTCCTCTGAATCTGCTTCACCTTCGTAATTCACTTTTATAGTCTGCACTTCACGCTGGTTGAAGTAATCTTAACGACAAGTACTTTCATGATTGGCGTATAATGCAGCAATCGCACTACCGTTTACTATTTATATTGTGTCTTTCCTAATATTACTTGCCCCCATACATTCAAGTATTAAACTTAATTATTTATTAGTAAGAGATAGTGCCATGCTGCACAGGAGGAGGTGGTGCCATGCGTAGTGCATGACACTACGTCGTCCTATGCAACGTTGCAACGGGATCGGGCCTGCAAGACCAGGCGGGTTCCTCTCACTCACTTGATACCGCCGTAAAGTGACACTTACGCTGTCGCGTTTCGTGCGGTTTGTAAGTGGCCCATTGGGCATAATTATGCTGATGTTCATGTGCGTCGATAGTCGTTGACATGCTGCGGTTGCTTGTTTGTCCCTCTATATATAAAAAATATATTCGAAAGTTTTTGGCCCACGGCTTGTAGCAATTTAGCATTCTCCTGGTCATATCTAAAATTGATTTGCTACATTTAGTGCTAGATAAATCTTGTATGCGTTCGAAGCTGAAACACCCCTTGTTCAAGCAAGTCACTATCACGAACCAAAATGAATTAGTTGCGGTGCATCTTCCGCTAATTCTGCACTTGATGTTTCCTTTATAGGGACTACACGCAAGTTGATATTATTAACGAACACCTACACAATAAACTTACGAGTACATTTTAATTTAACTCATGATATAAAATTACACATTTTTATGGTAATTTATCATTCATGCTCACATATTATAGGCCTATTTATTATAGGGAGGAGTCAAGGAAGGCGTCGCACTTGCATGTCAATCTGTGATACTACGATGTCTTCTTTACCCCTTATACTAGGGAGGATCTAAATGTTCGTGGCCTAACCTATATGGAGCTATGACATCTTTTTAAATCTACCGTCATTTGTTAGTATGTGTCATATTGATTTATTGTGCGCAGTTTCATTCCGATACTGCACAATATAAATTTTCTGTGATTATTTGTTTGAAGCAATCTGACGCAATTTTCAATAATGGAGAAAATTGAACACCGTGCAGTCATTAAGTACCTCAATAAAAAAGGCCTATCACCAAAAGACATCCATCAAGATATGGTGAGCAATTTGGGGGAGTCTGCTCCATCGTATTCCAGTGTCAAGAAGTGGGTAGCTGAGTTTAAGCGCGGTCGTGAGAGCATTAAAGATGATCCTAGGAGTGGAAGGCCTACAACCTCTACCACGAAAGAAAACATTGATAAAATTTGTGATCTCGTACTGGGTGACCGACGTTTGACCATTGGTAAGATAGCTGAGATAACAAACATTAGTTATGCCCTGGTGCAACACATAATAACGGCAGAGTTGGGGTGCCATAAGGTATCTGCTCGCTGGGTCCCGAGGTTACTTTCAGCTGAACAAAAACTAGTTCGATACACAATTTCGCGAGACTGTTTGGAACTTTTTGAGACTAATCCCGTGGACTTTTTGTCTAGACTTGTGACCATGAATGAAAGCTGGGTTCACCACCATACTCCTGGATCAAAGCAACAATCCAAACAATGGAAAAGATAAGACTCTTCTACACCGAAAAAGGCTAAGGTCGTTTTGTCGACTAACAAAGTCATGGCTTCTGTTTTTTGGGATGCGAAGCGCATTATTTTTGTAGATTATTTACCGAAAGGTCAAACTATACATTCTAGTTATTATTGTAACCTTCTACGAAGACTCCGGGAAGAAATAAAAGAAAAAAGGCCGGAATTTTTTTTTCGAGTATGTTGAACTAGATGGAGACTATGTCGAAAAATAAAAATGAATTTAGATCCACTTTTCTTTCTGTTTCTTGGTCGGGCTTAGAACTTTTAGATCCACCCTCGTACTATTCCTTCCTCGTATATTCCGGGGCACCTCACAAATGATGACATTGATGGCACACGAGGTAGATTTTGTGGGCATTTGGCACTGTAATGTGCCACGAGCCCAGGACCACCACAAATGGACACACCGCTGGACCCCACCCAGGTCCGGTGGTGACGCGTAAATGCTTTCCCCCGCGTCAAAACAAAAGGTAACAAACATATTTAATCGTTAATGTTATATTGACAGAGTTTGGATGAAACGTAGTCAGGAATAACTAGACGTCTAAAAACTTGTCGTACGATTGTTTATAACATTGTTCTATGAAAACAAGGTGTATTCCTTTCTTTTACTATAGATCAAATCTCAATCAAAATTAAACTAAACGCGACACAAATCTCATTGACGAGTAATGGTTTATTTTATTTTTACGTGCATCTTTAGAAGGATTGCTTCCATGTCAGACAAAAACCTTGCGGTCTGCGATAATGCCGTGGTAAATCTTAATTATAAGTTATAACGTACCCATTCTTTGTAGAATAAATGTATATTCCACTTAAAGTTTCTATGGCTCTATAAACAAGAACTAAAGCTAATATGCTTGTAAACTTCCTCAATTTACTTCAACTTGCTTTACTGCGAGTTCCTAGTTTCTTACGTCTGCTTTTGTGTAGTTAACTGCCAAAGCTCACGCCTGGCGCCCTCTCTGTAACGGCGGATAGCATTGCAGTACCTCGCTCCAGCCTCCACCCCAAGGCGTAATGCATGATCTCATTAATTAAAATAGATACGAAGCCTGCATATACTTGTAAGTAATAAATATACTTGCCCGATCAAGATCGTGGTTCCTTTAAGTCGTATTAATATAACAATCAGAACATACCTGTAACAAATTAAAAAAAAATATTATTGTTGAATAAGTACACATTATAGAGTGTTATCATGTATAGATAGAAATACAATTTTATATTTACATATTTATTTACTAAGAACACCACGAATCTATTATAGCTGCGATGTATCAAAGTTGAAAAATCCAATATTGACTCGTTAAATAAAAAACCTATAACTCTAATCACTTTTGATATTAATGTAAGTTGAAAATATTAATAATGCAACCAAATTTAATGAGAAACTGTTCAAAATGCATACGTTCATAAACTTGGTTATTTTTATAAAACGCCACCTAGCGTTATTACGCGACACTACAAAGGGGACAAGCGCTACATGTAAAGTGAGGGTTCAGGTAATGTTAGTTTCTCGAATCAAACTCTAACTTGAAACTGTATAACGTTTGTAACGTCGTTCAGAGCCATCTACCCAAACGTGCGGTAACCTTTGTAACTACGACTACAGAAAGTTTTCGCAACCCTCCACTAGATGACCACACCTAAGAATGCACTTATATGTACAACCTACTTATGATTTTATTTTGGTTTCGCAGGGAAATTAAACAACGTGCTGCCAATAAATATGTTTTACTTTATGTCTGCACGTGATATACACAATTATGGACAAACTGACATAACAAAATATAAATATAGGTAAAAAACAAAAGTAATATGATTATGTAATACACACAAGTTAAAATATGATTAAGGTTATTTTTTTGTACTCTTTTTCCACCTCAAATTATGCCTAAGCAAATATTTATTTTAAACTTTTTTATTAAATAAATATGTGACTAACTAAGTTGTTAAAAAAATGAGCGGCATTTTTTAAAGCAAAAAACGCAACGCTAACCATGGAGTGAAAGATGACATCACGAGAAGCGACAACAAAGCTTTGCAACTGTCATAAAATTCCTTTTGAGACAAAAATCGTTCAAATAGTTACATGATTTTAATTAAATACTAATAGTAATTTTAATATTTCCTCACACTGTCCCAAGAAATTAAATATAGCATTGTATAAAAAATATCATAAAAACATACAACTACTACATTGGCCTTATTTAGTCTGATTTCTATTAAGAAATAAGCATTCTACACTATTGCATCACATATAAAACAAATTTCATTATACACTTCGTAAAAAGTCTCGTTGCAAGGTCGACGGTAACTAGAAATATGTTGAGTCATAACATGTCTTCAGCACACTCAGCCGCAGAGCCATATCTTACAACAGGACTGTATATACTCCGCAAGGTTTAATCACGGTTACAACTTGGAAGGAAAAAAATCAGGAAATGTTATGTGTTATATGTAATATTTCCTATCATGATTAAAGATATTGTAAAAATCTTTATTCTTCAAAAAATCAATAGCAACACACTGCCCACGGCCACTTATTGCGAAAGCTTTGCCGAGATTAGGTTTATTCCATAAAAGCTTTTTTTCGGATATGAATAGATGCGGAAGAAGGGAGAGGCCCAATACAAGTTCACCGTATTGCTATGACTGCTCGTCGGGCAACGAGAATAGGTTTGGGGTCGAAAAGGAGTACAACCCCCACTCTCCGCCCACTCGCAGATGGGAGAGATGCATCCCGATATGAAAATGTTAAAATAGCCATTTAACTATTATTATCCTGGGAACTGAGCTCCGTCGTCCTCCGACTCTGTCGTCGATGGCAGCTCACGCACGGTAGATAAAATGGCCTCGGCGCTAACATACAGAAAACAATCTAGAACGTTAATGGCTATTTGTGAAAAAGAAATATCCTTTGCATTCTTAATCGTTATGCTTTTAGCATTCTCATTTACCTATTATTGAGTAAATTAGGATATTCGACTCTCACCAATTTTTTATTGTACCGCAAAAAAAATTCTAGATGTATCATGGACACAAAAAGTTTGCGAAACTCTATTTTATAACACTTTACGTAATGACTACATTTAATGGAAGATCATATTTATCAAATGTGATTATGACAACCGTGCGAAGCATATATCAGTAACAGACAGCCTTCCTCACCACGGCTGCGCCCACCACACTGACCGCCGCAGCGCTGCGGATTGCGGTTGCTGTCCATGTTTTAAATTACTAATTAATTGATACAATATCTGGTGGTCCATGTGTATGGAACTATGTACCGACTGATTTTGATATTTCGACAATTAATCTATGCATTTAATTAGTGGCTTCCGTAGCTTTTTTGTAGTTTCATATCTACCCACTTATATAACCTCGATAGATAGATGCTGCGATGTTGTGTAATAAAGATTAATTGAACCCAATTTCAATAGTCGATCAATTCACAGTGAGATAATTAATTGATGGATGGGTATCGTCACTTATTTATAATTTAAATGTTAAGTTCATAATATCTCTATGTTAGGTTAATATGGAAGTGAAATCGGTTTATGATCAAAGAAGGTCCTTCTGTATAAATAATTACTGTCTAGTAGCGAAGGTAGTTTACAATTTTTATAGCTAACTAAGCTATCCCAGATATCCATATAAAATTTTGTAATCGCAATAGTTGGACAACTGTAAGGATATATTTTTTTCAGAAACGCCTCAAGGTTTGATCCGCAAAACCCGCTTTAATTTTGAAAATAGAACTCTTTGTCAATTATATAGAGTAATTGTGTATGTATTTCGTTAATTTGTTTTGACACATTTATCGACAGAAGATATCGCGACAAAATGAAAATTGTCTGTATCACGTCAGCATGAATTTAAGGCTAGAATTTTTTGTATTTTAGGGCAACGAAAAAGTTATCATAGATTTTTTGTGGCCTTTCACGATGAAGTTCCATTTCGTTATACTGTCTACAACTGGTTTAATGAGTTTAAATGTAATTACAATAATCTCAAGGATGATCTGAGTGAAGGATGACCTTTTACAGCGACGACTAAATACAGAATCTGTGTTTTAACCTATAAAGAGATTCGTAATAAGTTAAGTGCACAAAATTCTCCAAAAATATTTAGCTTTAGCTATATAATGGAGGTGACTCAAATGCTATGTTCTACACACATACGTCATCCATATGTGTGTAGAAATCTGGATTTACTGTTATGATCCGGATACCAAAAGACGGTCGGCTCATTGGTTGTTTTCTGCAAATATTTGCCAACCATAGAGAGAGACCTTTTTTAGAAGTGTGGTGGCCTCATTCTCCTGAGGCACAAGTCACTACGCGACTATTAATTAAGACGATCAAAAACAGTTACTGCAGAGTTATACACTAACTATTGTTTGCCACTTGTCTTGGTAAAATTTCAGGCAAAACGAACTCGCTGTAGAATCCTCCTTCACCACGACAGCCTCGTCACACGCCGCCGAGAGATCATTCAACTATTTGGCGAAGCCAGGCGTGAATGGGTCACACGCCGAACATATAGCACCGATATGGCGCTTTATGTTTTAAATCGACTTCGAAATTCAATTCGACACGCATGTGTGTAATATTTCAAAATATTTATATAGGACAATCATTCAGGTCTTCCAAACAAATATACAATATTTTATTGGTATATATATTTATATATGTTTCGCCACGAATATCTCTGAAATTTAGGCTTACTTCAAATTAGGAAACAGTGAACATTTCATCGGTTCAGTAGTTCTAAGATAAAATTTATAAAATAATGAAGTAATAAAAAAAATTTAAATAATTAAAAAAAATCAATTCAAACTTGGGAAATAATTATATATTTGAGGTGCATGCGAAAATGTTAGGTATTTTTTTAAGTATTGAAACCGAACGGTCGGTTCTTATTTTTGAATACATAAAAAGACAAAACCGGGTTTATAAATAATCATATTGGACATATTACACTATCAATCACGAAGCGGCAAAACACGAAAACGGGAAAGGGGAGGTGTGTCAGGATCGCAGTAATTGGCAATCCGTGGCTTCTGCTTATCTGCGTGGGAAACAAGCGTAAGCCCATATACAGTGACAATATAAACCGCATAAAAATAAAAATATAGTCTTTGCAGAAATTTATTAAAAATCATCAGATATTTGAGGACTGCGAAGTAGTTTATTAAATCAACAAGTCTTGCAAACTTCAAAGACAATAATGACTTTATTTTGACTGGTACGCAGAACCTATATTCATTATTCGAATCGAGTTCCAACCAATATTCCGTGACTGTAATAAATAAAATTCTGGAATTGAATTTCATTCTGTAAAGTCCATTTCAGAGTAATTGATGTAGTTCTATTTTTAAGTTATTTTTGCGTAAGTAGGCATTTTTTGTTCTTTATAGAGATAATACAAGTTATGTTAAATGTGATGACACAATTTCGAAAAATCCATTAAAAATATATTTCTATAATATTTGTTATCCAAATTCCATGATACCGAAATGAAATGAAATACTTAAGACAAGTCACCGCAAATTTAAAAAGCTAAGATGGGTACTTCCCATATTTTTATCCAAACACAATTTAGCACAATTCGATAATGCCTAATTCGAATTACATTCCTGGTATTACATTGGATGCAAGTAGCTCGTGACCGTTTCATACGGCGCTCTTTGAGGGAGACCTATGTCCAGCAGTGGACGTCTGACGATGATGATGAATATGATATTCATATTTATGTAAAAAAACACATAGTTGATTTCAATCCTCTTTAATTATTTTGAAAGTGGTTTTCACCTCTGTCTATCTCTGCATCCTTTCCATTCGAAAGTTGCCCATTACATATAATATGTATGATTCTGACATTTTGTACAATTTATTTTATACATAGATCAAGAATAATAAGCATCGATCTCGGTGCTGTTCTCCAATAATAAATAATGAACCCTTTACCAAAAGCAAATGTGATAAATAACATCATCAGCCACGTTTGTAAAACAGGCCGGCAATACTTATACGTGATCTTTGTTGTAGATGTCCGTGTTGGTGATCGCTTAACTTAGGTAACGTCCTGGTTCACTAGTACGTTAGGTAACGTACTAGTGAACCAGTTAAGCTGTTTGTCGTATGCTATAAAAAAGGCTCACTTGCAAATCTCCTAAATGATTACCCCACCGACAATTGGCATAAAACCGGCCGCAATACGGGAAAAGCTTCAAATAAATTTTGCGTCTCGGATGAATGACTCGACAAGAAATATTCCTATCCTCCCACTTCAATTAGGACCCAACACAAACCATTTTGGTAAGGGCCCTGGTATTATTTTACCGAGCTATGTATAACCAATACTGTCATCATCATCACGCTTTGTTTTCATTCTTGAATGAATGGTCTATATAATCGCACCATTTTCATTCACCTCATTCAAAGGATTGCAATTGTATGGGCTACCAAAGAATACCAAGAAGATGAACCAAATATCATCAAAGAAGGCGTGCTGCCGACATTTAAGTAGTCATGATGAGAGCTTTGAAAATTAAAAATATTTATCCGATTCGCGCGTACTGTGGGTACAGGCCGCTGGTTGGCATTTCGCGCAAACATTGACCTCAACATTAGATTTGCATAGTTTACTACAACAAAAGAATTATTATTTGTATTATTGTAATTGTAACATTCGCGTAAACTTAAGACATCAATATTTGCAGAGTTTAAGCAATTTTATCTAAATGCCATTGAAATAAGAACCAGAGATAACAATATTATTTCTATAATATATTCATGTTAATTATCTATGGAACTACAATTTGGATTTAATTATATATCCATCTGATTGTCTAATATTTAGGAATAATAGACACTATTTACTAACAGACCATCCTTTTAACATTTAATGGAATCACGTTTAGGAGCCGAAGTTACGATTCTGCTTGCGAGATGACAGCTCTGACAAACCCTATTGGAACCAATTTACAGGCTGATGGCAGACACGAAACCTATAAACGTCACTGCGAAGTGTAGAAGGATTCGCACGGTTTATGGTCCTTTAATTCCATTTAATTCGTTATGTAGATTATTGAACCAGTCAGAATACATAGTAAACCGCGCTTAAACATCTTAGAAAGTAAGGCCCCATAACGGCATAAAGTTGTAAAGTATTTATAAATTTTATTTGGCTATTCCCCCGTCGTACCCAGTTCATTCCATTACATTAGTATCATGCAGCCTGTAAGATTTAAATGAATTTTGGAGACCGCAAATTTCTCTCTTCAATTTGTATCGTTTGGAACAAAACGCCCTTTTGGCGGAGGGTATGGTAAAATACTTTCGTATGTTCTTATTTTCTATACCTGAAGTCAACAATATATGTGCATAACTTAGTTGCTGGGGATTATAGTATGATATTATATCATTATTCACGATCATCAGCAGGAGATCGTTCGTATTGGCGTCCATTGAAAGAAGCCTGTGTCCAGCAGTGGACCGACAAGGGCTAACATTATATAGTAGCCTTCAATCTAACGTCATCCTATTTCATAGCATATTAATCGACTTCATCCTAAAATTTGTCTTTAAATAGGCTAGAAATACATCTAAGCACCGCAATTTATAATTTCTTATGACGACAATCCATAACAATATAACAAGTAATTACATACATCAATAAGATATTTTGCTTTGGTTTTTGGTTTCACAGTTTATAGTATGAAGTCGGCAAACATTAATTACTGTTACATCTTTTCAGTTCTGTCGTAGTAAGTTTAAAAGAAATGTGCCAGAATCACCATCAAAACAAAAAAGAAATGATTATGTCATATGACATATATATGTCTTTCGAAGCCCATATCGCTAATTCACAAAAAACATACAACAGCAAATGTTACAAAATGTCGATATCAAAAGACTCAAACAGTGTGATAATGACCACTAGAAAGTATGACTTCTACCGCTTAATGTAAGCCGCTGTTAGATTTGAAAAGTTGGTCTCAGCGCGGGTCAAGGGTTCCCGTGGCCTCTTGACCTGCCATGTGACGTTATGTCTACTCGTCCTCCACCTCAGGCCATATATCAACAAATCTTTATAGTGTTGTAAATTATATTTGCATATAAAATTTGTTCTTTTGCTATTCTATGTATATTTAAGTTTTTATATTATTTCCGAGTATCATAACCATTTTACGCAGCCATATTACGCGCCGTGGCTTCACGGAGAGTGGTATGGCGTCGTTTACTAATGCCCTGACGCAATACGGTTTTCTGAATTTCAAATGGCGTTAAAATTTGCGGTATCGAAATTAATAAAGTAAATTGAAAATGAAAATTATAAACACGGGGGACGAGTAAATAAATCCTCGGGTTTCTTAAAATTAATCATTTAACCATTTATAAATCAATCCCTGGTACGTAACTACGTAACAAAGCGCTATTTTCACCATGTCCCGACAATACAACTAGCGTCGTCCACACATTTCCATCCATTCAAATCAGAAATAGATAAATATTTTGGTTTGTGTTCAGCTTAGAGAGTAAAATATAATTCAAACAAAATGAATGAATGAATAAATAAGTAAAGATTAGATGAATAAGTATTTAATAAATATAGAGATACTTTCGCTTTTATAAATACAAATAGTACTCGTAAAAGAATAAAATGAATAGAATCAGACGTTACATTGCGTGCATTTATGTTTTATGTAAAACAACTTGAAATTGTTAAATCTCCTAGATTAATTCTCTTTTCCGTATACTATCATAATACCAGGTTAATTTTAGTAAAAACATAATTTTGTTGTTAAAATAAGTGTCATTTTGTAAAAAAAATAAAATGGTGGTATTCCCAAGTTAAATTTAGAGTAACCCCAGTAGATATTAAACCTTTGGAATGATAACTCTTGAATAAATAAACAAACTTGATATACCTTTTCCACAATTATTTCCTTTTCAACTTACATTTAAGACCGGTTTCGAATTATTGTCATCAGGTAAGCAATTATTTTTGTAAGAAGGTAGTTAAAAAAAAGTCTACTAATAACGGTTTAAGTGTATTGACTCAATTTATGTTTTTTAACATTATCTTTGAGTCTAATTATCAAGCTATGGTTAGTAAAAAACTAAAAAATAATTACCTATTGTGAAGTACAATAATTACACATGATCAAAATAAATGAAAATTTTATAATTGATGAAACCATAATTTGGTTTTTAACATAAAATATTTTTTTTAATGTAATACACCATTAATTATTTTTAATACTGTCAAATTAAAATAAATTTGAATGTAGGGTTAAGGTCAAAAAATTAAATTTTAAACTATTAACACAATAACTTAAAATATTTTTTATAATGGTAATAATTTGATTTCATGTAATTCATTTTCAAAATTCTCAAAATAATCATTAATACTGTTAATGAAATACAGGATAAATGTTAACATTTTAAATACAATATTCTTATATACAGGAGTGTGCCAAACACTGTTGATCGATTAAAGGATTCTCAAACTTTTTGAAACGGTTGATTTCGGAAGATTCCAAAGAGTTTATTTTTTTGTTACTATTTAGATGTTCAGTAAATGTAGATGTTTAAATTTTATTTCTCCAAGCCGATACATGCTCTTTTATTCCATTTGGCCGATATAAAGTCCCCCACAGATATCACACATCTAACAACAAATACCGCTTCTGTCCTAAATTGTTATTGCATATTTATGTTTTTATTCTGGCCGTTGTATAAAAGGCTACTTTTCTCTCAGAATTTCTTAAGATTCTTGCGAATCGGTGAGATAACGGACCCATATGTGGTATTTTAACCCATAGACTATTTGAAGGTGATTCTTTCTCGCATGAGTAAATAAGTTTTTCCACTATTTTTCTATTGCTGGTTTTCATAATATTATTTACAAGTCACTTGTCATGGCCGTTATTTAATGCAATATTAGAAGTGGTCGTAAATGTAAATTGAAAAATAAATAATTGTGGACATAGTATATAAAGTTTATTAATTTATTCAAGTGTTAACATAAATTTCCATCAAGAAGTGACAATAAATTCAATCAACTATACCTCAGAATGATGTAATACATTAAATTAGTTTTATATGGCAGTGAATAAGAAATAGAGAGAAATTTAAAGTAAAGGAAAAATTTACATATTGGGGTTTTTGCATCTCTTTGTAGCCCATTTGTGTATTTCATTAAGTTTAGTAAATAAAGATTTTTCATTCAGAAATTAAAAATACTAAACACCTATACGAGAACCGAACCAAGGTCACACAACCAGCGAACTCAAGTTCTAAAGTGTTCCAGTATCATCGCATTTGATTTATTATTTTGCTAAAAGAAGCAGATCTATTTTATACCTTATAGCTGAGCAATTTCATTAGAAATTAACCAAACCCTTGAAATAAACAACACCCTGAAAGTTCGATACAGTGATTAATTGCAAACGCCCTGTTGTAGCATGTTATTAAAATCTTAAGAAAATAGCATGAACAGGCATTACATCAAAATACATCCTTCATTTATTTATAGTTTGGTATTTTTATAACGACGATATGTTTTTAAAGTAATATCAAAAAAGTACTCGAGGATTTATTTGCTTTTAGAGTCATATCAGAAAAGTACTTGAGGAAATAGTATGAAAAGTAAAACGGTGAAATGAAATAAGTAATGCTGCACAACAAAGTTTTCTTCTATTTAACAATGTCCACAACAGCATTGTATTGTGATACAAAAATCTGCAGACGCAGCGCCTGACCGTAGCCATTGTATCGTTTATGAAATGTCATTAATCATAGTGAAACATTTTTCCATTTAACTTAACTAATCGGAAATCTTTACGCTATAGTGTACATTTTATATCACAGTTCGTGACTTTTTTATGTGGAACGTAGGTACGCTTGCACTATCACGATTATCTTTTATGTTTTCGGCCAAAGGTGAACATGATGTCATTTTTAATGACGGCCTTAAGCTAGTCGTACCCTAGCCAAATTGAAATTCGGACTATCTAGTTATATACAATACTTGTATTAGATGTATGCCGAGCGCCTTACCTCAAAGGTCGCGGGTTAGAATACCACCCACCTGTAACTCAAGTCCTTACGGTACACATAGCTAGGCTAACCAGGCGATGATTCCATCGATTATTGTTATGAATGAAATTGAAAAATTACGTTGGACGACCAAACTTCGTTATATCCAACTGATGACTGCCTCGTGTTACATCTGTGGCATATTTAGCCACAGACGTAAGGGCCGTAGTTCGAATCCCGTATCGGACTAATGTAAAAAGTTTTATTAGGACTTTTATTTTCACATTTTACATTTACAGTAACAGCCCGGAATCAGGAAATTGGTGGTGTTACGCCTCCATGCCTTGATGATCACGTTTGTCGGTCGGTCCTGCACTAGATATTTCTCCGGTTGTGTTGGACCGTCGTCCCAAAGGAATAGTTGAATGAGAGAATATGGAGCAACTTGTGTCAGCGCATACACTTGTACACTAACATCTCCTTTACTATGAGCCATCTGGCTTATGACATCCCAGACATTTACTAACCAATTGGCAAATTTACGATAAATATAGTAGTTTATCGTAAACAATGTATGGGGTTGCGTCGTGGTCACACCGCGCGTCGTGATCTCCTTTTATTTCTTTGTTATATTGTATTTTAATCGACTAGCATCTTAGGGGCGCCGCACTTGGACTACTTAAAGCAATTGCAGAGAACTGCAGCATCAGCACAAGAAATAAATTGCAGTCAACTCGCGACTGAGTTGACTGCAATTTATTTCTCAAGTTTTCATTAGTCATGGACTATCTCAAAAATAGAGGACAGCCTATTGATCCTAATACAAGCATATAGTATAACGCAATATCATTTACAAGCTTTCGTTCTTAACTAAAAGAGAAGTTTATTCTTTTGTATAATCATTCATCCATAATTGTAAACTCAAATAGACGTGTAAACACAACGCTTAAAAAATCAACGCTGTCTTATGCAAAGGGGCTTGTATTAATTGTTTGTCAAAATTACTAATTAGCTTTCAATTTCGCACGTGCTGAGTTTGGCACTTGACGTCGCCCTTATAAAATGTCGGTAATTATTTTGAACAGAGGGTGGTTTTCAGTTTCATTGCAACGAACTGTGTCAAAACCTTAATGCTTTTGTTCGACTTCTAAAAGTTCTTAATGTCTTGTCCAGTAGCGTGGACATAATAAGTCATGGAAAATATAAAGTTAACAGATCATTTAAATATTACAATAAAACTACTTTGGCGGATTTTATCGCGGATTATTTAACTAAGTATCTAGCCCGACGATTCAGAAGCTTTACAGCAACCGTGTTCCACCCGTGACCGCGATAAAATCCGTAAATAAACCGCGACAAAATACGTAAAAATAGTCTTATTGTAATGACTAATATTCGCGTAAACTTAAGACATCAATTAAATAAGTATATTATTACAATATACCTTTTTGACTTGATTGACTGAATTTGACGACCGGCTGGCTTAGTTGGTAACGTGGCGGTTAGTCCGCGTGTTACGCCAGAGGTCGTGGGTTTGAATCCCGCTTAGGTCATGGATGTTTATATATGTATTATATGTATATCTATAATAAAAATCTTAAATACATAACATTTCTTAAATTTACAGAGCATATTAAATATATTTACGTTGTCTAGTACCTGTAACACAAGTCCTTACGGTATTTAACACAGGGCAAGGCTAACGTGGCGTGATAAGTCCACACCAGGTCCACAGATATTTATTATTATTATACCTACTTAAAGCTTTGTTTTCATTGATTTAATCTTATTTATTTCATTAATTAACGTTACTGTTACTTATGTATTTTTATACAACAAATACATACATTATTATGAGTATTGTTACTTTAAGAAACATATTAAGTGTTCCAAGAAGTACCAACTCTCAAAGTAAAAAAGATTATAAGTAAAATGGAGCAAATATGTAATAAACAAGAGATATTTATTTTTAAGAGTTGTTTCAGGCGAAATATTAGAGCACAGCTTGTGCTAATAGTCTAAGCATCCTCGGGCGAAAAAGAATAAATGTGTTTGTGTTTAAAATTCTTGAAGGTTTAAGAAAATAACAAACATTTTATCTCTATAGGAAAAACGAAAGAAAGAAGTCATTATAAAAATACTACCAATGAAAAGCAGCTTCTCTTTATGTGTATTAGAAAGAAAAGCAAGCACAATGTTTTCACATCGCACATTATGGACGGACTCGCACTGAATTGCAAATATAATAAAAAATGATTTTAGCATATTCGCTTTGGTAGCAAATTTCTGGGGAACAGTGTAAAAAGTGGAATTCAAAATTTTACTGCAATTTCGTGTTAGACATAGGTACACTTATATAAAGCTATATTTTCGTGGAATCGAATCTGAGGATTGTCTTAAATTCTAAAGTTATGGCATATTTCCGTTTGGCATTTTATATTTCCATAACAGTAACAAATTATAGCCATTATCATGTAAAATCTAAATTACGCTTTATGTGCTGTAAAACTTAGTTTAAACTTACCTAGTTAATGGACTACATTAAAAATTACATTAACATTAAATTCAAAATCTAGTTAGCTTCGAGTCATTAACTCACCAATGATAAGCCGGAGAATGTTGGCAGCTAGCAGGCCCAGGTCTGGAGAGTTAGCCATTGGGCGTTACATAATAAGCGTTTACCACCGCCGCCAATAATAACATCCGACCGCACAGCCACGAAGTAATTTAACTAGCATAAATACGATTTTCACGATCATAGTCCCGCTTCAAAATACTGCACTTGTATAATACGAATAATAAACATCGTTATAATTCCGGATACAATCAATACCCTTTGTCATAATACAATTATTTCCTTACTTACACGAAATTATATTTTTGAATGTAAACTGCTAAAACAAACTTTGGATTTTAGATTTACACTTTAGATGGTGATTTACAGTATATAAAGTTCGTGATGTTTCAGGGAAAAAAATTACTGGAATGTTTTAGCTTTAATCTATGAAGTGTGGTTATATTTCTTGCTCCAGTTTTATTTCTTCGTTAGCGTACGGAACGAAACGGCTTTCATTAAGAGCAGCCATTTTCACACTGTCTTTGGTAATATTTCAAATGAGAGTGTAGAATATAAGGAATGCCAATAAACTTAACGCATAAATGTTGGAATTTGCTCCGAAATTTGGGGCGGTTGTCATCACCTCAACGAAAGGCGCACACTCTCCATTTCTATACTTATTGTTAAAGAAAGTCCGCAAAATCCGTATGTTTGATTTTCTCAAAATCTACTGGACAGATTTTCATGCGATTTCCACCAATGGTTAGTACGAAAACCGAGAAAGGTTTAAATGTATAATTTGTGTTGTGGCAGTGGTGTTATTCACGGCACAACCGGGGCGGATCGCTAGTACAAAATAAATCGCTAGTATGAATAAAATCTATATACCACAGTAACAATTTATTTCTTCGGGAAGGCTCTATTAATAAGAATCTAGTTTTAAGGAAGCTGAATGGTAAATCGAGGAGTTAGATAAAGAAGGAATCGCATCTACGCGTCACCTAATTAATTATCATCCGATGCAACTCCTTTCTCTCTCTCGTATACAAGAAAAGTAAAGCGGTTAAATTCGGAGTCCTATACAGAGGGTTCCGTACCAACAATAGGTACGAGCGTAACTGCCCCTATATAAAACACTATGTATAAATACATATATTACTTTACGGGTGTATAATACTATTTTCTATATACTAAACTATAAATGAAAGTTTGTATAATAAATTATGTACCAGAAGTTACAAATAACTCTTTTGGTGCTGAATTTCACGCTTCTCGGTCATGTTTTTTATGGATGCACAGACATACAAAAATCAAAGTAAGCGTATAGATAAGGGCACTGTCTTCTATTGCGTTACGAAGCCCTAAAAATAATTATGTCACCTAAAAAATATGGATAAGATTTTATTTTTAGATTAAATATGGATAAGATTAACTCCTACTATTAAAGATAAAAACGAGTATAAAGAAAGTTAAATTAATATAAAGAGAAGAAAAAATCCAACAATGAAATTGTCCTACCCGAAAAGTTTTTCCTATTCCTATAAACTCATTTCGTCTTCTTTTTCTTCGTAAAACCTTATTCCGTAAACCCAAATCCCAAAAGACATGAGAGAGCTAACGCACTTTTTGTTACCTTTCGTGTGTTTATTACGTTAAAGTGGACTGGTACACATTAAATTTATTTGCATCCTAATTGAACCGATATTATCGAGAAATAATTACTATTATTGGAACATTTAGCAAGAGGTGCATTATTTATTATATTATAATGTACCTCTTGCTAAATTTGATTACCGAACTGGCCTGGCACGATCGGGGAGGACCTCTCCCTCACATGATACCGCCGTAAAGTGACAACTATGCTGTCGACTTTCTTATGCACCTCTACTAGCATACATGTACATGTGAGTGGTGGCTCATTGGGGGATGTGGTAAAGGAGGAGAGCGCATCTGTATATTTAGATGTTGATGGACGATGTTAGGCATTTAAAACGTTGGAGAGCTTGCAGTAAATGTTGCACAGCCTAAGTAAATTCTCCCGACGTATTGTGTTATTCTGGGTGTTTCTTTGCTCGACAGAATCCTTAACGAAGTTATAAGGCAGAGAAATAAAGTATCCGATATCACGCGACGAATAAGCTCGGTGAAGCGGCAATGGGTCGGTCACACACTCAGAAGCGCAGGTGGCAGATGGACCAGTAATGTTCTGGAGTGGAGGCCGCGTTTAGGAAGACGAAGTGTTGGTCGACCGTTCACCAGGTGGGAAGACGATCTCTGTGCAGTTGCCGGTCCGGGACAGATGCGAGTAGCAGGAGATGGCTCGTATTGGCTTTCCTTGTAAGAGGCCAATGTCTAGCAGTGGACCGATAAGGGCTGATAATGATTAAAAAATGATGACGAGGCATTAAAAGACTTCGACTGCCCGTTTGTTCTATGCTAATAAAAAACATAGCCTAAGGTATTACATCCGGAAATTTCATACAATATATGTAAGTTGTTTGTAATTCTTAACCCATTTTATTACATGCTGTGGAGATAATACATTGCTACAGATAAGATATGCAAGCATTGATACAGATAAGATATGCAAGCATTACTACAGACCTGTAGTCATAGTACCTATTCAATATATAAAATACATCTACACTACGGATAGCAGTTATCGTTCATGATCAATGAACAATTTACTGTAACGTTCTAAACCTTTTCAACAAAAAGTTTCCACTCATTTAGATAAATATCATCCAACATTTCTTTTTACACGGAATGTAAATTGCTATTTGTGTTTGGTCACATCGATCAAACACAAAAATGCGGTTAACACGACAAAAATGCTAAACTCAGATTTTATAACCATATCTCACAGATTTTGCATATTGACAACGCGCTTCAAAAATGAATTCGCTTTAAATATTTTACGTAGGCACACATAATGCCTCTGTCAATTAATACTTGAATGAAATAAAATAAACATTGTAAGCATTACGTGTTACAGAACATCGCATATTATTTATATGTAAGTCAATTAAGAAACAATGTTTTATGTTTACCAAATACAACACATATTAACTGACTGTTTAATTAATTCAATATATTACATATCGACAGCGAAGTGTCAATGCCAATACCTCTCAACTGACACAGTCAACATTTTACAGGAAATGAAAGAAACGTTTATTTATTTATTTTTTATTAAGAAATGATATAATTTTGGTATAAATTAATAAGAATAATATAGTAATAACAAAACGAAAATATACCACGGAGATTATACTACAACACGTGAATTACTCCTATAGAGTCAAAACAGTATAAAAGTGAATTTCTCTAAAAATGTTCGCTAGGAGGTATTGGCACTTCGCCGTCGATATATGTTTCTTTTTAGTTCAAGATGGCTTGAACTGATAGTTTATATTATCAGGAAACTTGGCAATTATAAATATAGACATAACTTGGATTAGACGAAAATACAATATTATAGTACCATCGAGCTGGTCTGATGAAGGAATTGGAAGGTGGCTAATGGAAACCTGGACTGCCTACTGACTAGTAAGTCAGCATAAAGCGTGTTTCTAGTTTCTGAAACCATTAATTTCAACAAACAATATATAATATTAGTAGTGCTATCTATGCCATTACATGATATGCATGCACATACCTGGTCATGCTGGTCCAACTTCGCGCTTACATAAAACCAGCTCAAAAACAGTGACAGTTTCATGCAGTTTGTGAGTAGCCACAAACCGCATGAAACAGCCTCTATTTTGGTGGTCTATGGTGTAACGTGGAGAAGAAGACCAAACCCCCATCTGCATAATGATTTTATTTTAACCGCTACGGTTAATAATCATCAATATATCAGAAGAGAAGTGAAAGGGAAAGAAGAAAAAGATTAGTTGGAATATTTCTTATCACTGTACCATTTTATATCTGACCAGATATTGTTTAATGTGTAATATTATAATCAACTTAATTAACATATTTAATAACAACAACAACACATCTTCACGCTAGTTCACTAATGGGGTAGGCAGAACACATATACAATATTTTCAATTTTACTTTTTTTCACAAAAGAAAATACGCATTCGTTTGTTGAAACAAAATAATGCCTACAAAATATATTGTTTCCAATCAGCAATGAATATTTCTAAAACGCGTGAGTTTGTAACACAATATCGTTTTGTATACGTAAAACGTTTAAGTGATTTAAATGTTACAATACAATTACGTTACATAAAAATTATATAATTTTATTATAACAGGCTGAATATTCTTCATAATGTTCACTAGACGTCCTATGAAAAAAGTAGCACTAGCAGAATAAAAGATAAAATATAGAAAATAACATTGATATCCGATCATGGACAACACGTAACTGCAGCGTTGTAACGTTTCCCGTGGTGAAATTATATTTCAAAAAGTAATTATTACGTAATATATTTGTTGGAAAAGGTTATAATGGACATAATTGTAGACAATTTGAAAATAAAGGACCCACGCTACGTAGAAACTTCTAGAATCCAGACCAACAAACTACGGGAAAATGTCACTGTACGGGTCTAGAGAAGTAGTCCTCGTTAGTCCGAGGATTAACTTCCTACTGGACTTAATTGTAATGCATACCAGCAACGAACACTCGTCCACATCTCGTAGTAGGTTTATGTTTACCTTCCTGTTCATAGGTGTTATATTTGGTATTGAAGACAATAGACTGCAGGTTTGACCGACGTGTTAGCCCGCAGGGCAATATTCAATGGAATATTCATCATAAAAGGGCGTGCTAACACGGATTACCAACGGACAATTCCTATTGTGACAAAGAAGTCATATCATGCAGTACTTTGTATAGATCGTAGCCATCTGCGTCTCGTGTAATGATCACTAACAAAAGCATGACAAACTACAATTTTACAACAACCTAAGAAAGTGTTGTATGTAAAATTTGCCCTCTTGTCATCCACCGACGATGCTTATGATTCTCGGTGGTAAGCAATGAAGATGTTAAATTAAGTGTGTTACTATATTGCAGAAATGTCTATAAAGTTACATCAAAAAAATTGAACATAAAATTAAATTGTGTTAAGAAATATGTAGTACAAACACAAGCGAATACGAAGTGTCTGCGGAGTATGATGTATCCTCAGTGTCTAGTGTCTAGACTCCACGACTCTCAACGTGATAACTTCACGCAACGTGAAGACTCTCGTACTGATACAACACTATTCATAGCTTAAGTTTATGCGAGAGAGACAAAAGACAAATCTTTTTAGAAATAAAAATTTAGGTTACCAATGTTGGTTGGCCTCAAAATTCTAAAAGCAAGCGATAAATTGACTGAAAATTAATGTTTACACAATGTTCCATTCGACTGCGAGCATGCTTGCATTACTAACACATATTTTACCGACAAAAAACAGGAAATCCAGATTTCATCAAAGATATTTTTTAACTTTAGAGCATTGGAAGAATTGCACAAATAAATCAAGAGACAACGGAATTTTAAATAGTGTAAATTAAAAATATTTCTTATATAATATAAAAGCTTTTTTGCTACCACAAAATGTAGGCATTATGTGGGCGTAGAATAGCATAAACGATAAATCTACTCGACTACTGCGATCGACTCGTAACAATGGCTTGATAGTTCATTTCAAGTGATCGTCAATTTTCATTTATTTGGAAAAAACGATCAACATTTTTTTTAAAACGACATTGTAAAATGAAATGGTTTCTCCTGTATATAACATAGATACGCACCAAAAGGATATTCAATGCAAATGTAAAATCAATTATTTATTTTCTTAATAAATAATGCTTGAAAAACATATTGAGCTTTAATATGCTCTTACAGCACAAATTGGTTGTACGCTCTTGTCTGGTGCTTGGCCTAGTATGTCATATCGACTGAAGCTTATAATTTTCGACTCTCATAAGTGTTGAGATTTTTTTATGATTGCAAATTTTTATAAAGAAATTTGAATTAAAATCTATTCAATTTCGCACAATTCGGTATAGTCGAAAGATTAAAGACGCTGTGTTTCATCTTTTTGCGATAATTACCGCAACCGCTTTTTGTGCAATTAGTCAAGACAAACCTGACGATACATTTTGCTGAAAATAGGGTTGTACAATGAACGCATAATCTATAATTTTACTAGAGTGCAGTTTCCTCGCAATTGCCCCGCTAATGCATCAATATTGAACATAATGCAGGCAGTCATTTTCTACGCGCGGGATGATTATTATTAGGAGGCGCTGTGTATTTGGTCCATAACTGTCTCTCGAAAGTTATACATAAAAGTGACAGAAATATACTTGTTAATGTAATGAACGCTTAATTCCATGTGGTGACCATTATAGTGGTTACAGAACACAATTGCCGCAGTAGTGCATATTAAATGTTACTGTTGCACGTAGCTTGTGCCATCACAAGGAGGAATCCATTTAGTTCGAACTGATTGGTGATCGGTTCCCCTATATACTCGATAACATGAAACATATTTTTCTATGTAGGAAGATTGACCATGAGAAGTTTTTTGTTCCAAAAGCAGTCTTTATATGTAATTAGTACGTGACGCACATTTTTAAGAAGTAATTACATACACTCTGTCACTATCACTGGTGTAAAATGATATTTATATAGTACAATATTTTATATGATTCCTACTGTTACTACTGTCGGGTCGGTATGAGACGGACCTCGTCTCGCTCACATGACCGCGCCGTAAAATTACACGTAGGCTGTCACGTTTCGAGTGGTTTGTGAGTATCTTGTGGCCCATTAGAGGGGTGAAGGAAGGCGAGAAACACATCTGCATGTCAATAATGGGGATTATTATTTGGGTCAGTAGTTGTGAAAAGGCTTCGATTTTTCATTGGCCCCCGTATACTATGAAAATAATATACTATAAAAATAAAAGTTTGTGATTCTAGCAGCTACGTTCATGCACAAAGAATTAAACAATACTTTATCGCATTAAAATAAGGAGTATAAATATTGAAAAAACCTATTCTTTACAAGAGAGATAAGGTGCCGATAACTTTATATTATAAAACATAAAGTTTTATCTCTGTAATTGGTCGCCAACTATACCAGGCATTATAAACATGTTGTTTTGATATATCAATGCAAATTCAGATCGAAATGTCATCTGTGTATAGATTTTCGGATGCTTGTCATCGTTTCGTATACCCGTTTCTGTTACGAGCTCGGCAAAGTCAAACGTCAGATATTCTAATATAAAGTCCATAAACGTAAATAAAGCCCTGTCGCCTCTGTACTGCAGCAGACAAAGCGTCATATGCTCGATCAAATTTTCGGTTTATATAGCTCGTCGTAGACAGATATCGAACACAAAATATTTTATTAAAGAAAGACAGTTTTACAGGAATTTAGGAAGTGTTCTTGTAAAATTATCACTTTAAGTCTTTTCTGGAAGAAGGTTTTTATTTTTATTGGACAGGGGGCAAACGAGTTTGTAAGCGATGCACGATACACCTTTGAGTCCAAGGAGCAATGGTAAAAAGACAAAATACTTTTTGATTTCACTCTCCGACGCAGTTTAATAAAAGAACTAAAACAATAATATAATCAATAAATTTCACAGTAACACAAAATTATAGTATATATAAAATAAAAAGAGTTTATATAACATATAATTTTATGTTTTATAGGGTACGTTGGGGATCTTTTCATAAGGTAAGATGTGTTTCTATCTTGTTGTGATAAAAACCTCAATAAATAATGTTTAGAGAGAAAAAAAAGCACTTTCAATAAAACTTGTGTATGTTGTGTACTAAAATGGATTCTGATGTTTACGGTTTCATTATTGCAAAAGAAAAGCGAAACTGTTTTAAAAGCATTTTAAATTTTCCATTCAGGATAATAAACTTATGAAAATTTCATCTTGAAAGTAGGCGGGACTTGTGAAGACTTCCTGCAACGGACGACAGTAAATCTATTAGGATAATCTAGTTACACAACAAGACGACCAGGGCCTTGTCGTTTTAGTGGCGTTTACGTCAAACTTCGAGAATAAATGTCAGGAAAGTCTGTATGACTGTGACTAATAAGTACGTACAGATAGGGCGTGTTCCAAAATAAGTTTATTGGGCTTCCAAGTATGATATATTGAACAAGATTTAGCCATATATCAATAAGGTTTGGTTATATTTTGAAAAAAGGTCAAATATATCGAAAGAATAAGGTCAAATAAATAGCCTTGATATTAGTTTTCAATAAGAGGTAGTGCAGCAGAATTGGTGATATACCATTCACACGGTACCACAGCTTCGGGTGACTATTATTTCTGTACGTATGGCTTATGTAATGACTGGGTCAGAGGTCAAATTGTAGTAAAAAAAATTTTTAATACTCATACTTGTGTACGACCTATACCATCCTATAGTAGCGATCAACCCGGATTCGCATGTGAATAAATGATAAAAAATTATTATACACTGAGACATTTAGGAATCGCTATATCCTTAAATGTTTTCGACCATGAATATTCGTTCAGTAGTATTTGAAAAGCAACCCAAACATTATTACACTGTGGCTGGACCAGAATTCGGTCATCCTTCAACAAGTTTTAATAATTTTGAAATAAAATGTTCTATTTTTTTAGAGAGGTAATGAGTTCCTAAGGGAACCCTCCCTCCCATGTATATATATATATAATTGAATTTAACGTGGAGCTGATCAACCGTAATATCAGTAAAAAAGTCACACATTCCTTAATAAAACGTGAACTTAAAAATATCCATTAAATAGTTTAAGATTTGCATACTACATAGATATAATATTGTATACCTTGAGACTGAAGGTTGAAGGTCTCACAGTCAAACTGCGTAAGCACTTTTGTGAGACTTTGTATTATGTTAATTTTTTGTTAAATACTGAATAAACGAATTCAATTTAAAAAAAAAAGATTGTATGATAAGAAAATTCTAATCCTACTTTCCTACTAATATTATGAACACGACATTTTGTAAGTATGGATAGGTGTTTCACGAAAAATCTTTCACGTAAAATTGAATCAATGGTTTTTAACTGAACAATAATTTAGCATATACATCAGAATGACACATGGGCTATAGAAATAATAACTTTTGCACATGGATTTGTCAGTAGCTCACGTAGCTGAAGTCGCGGGTAACAGCGCACTACATTTTAACACCACACTACTTACTGCACAGATCTGTTACGAGTTACAAGTAATGAAAATGCACCGCGACTGCTCTCTACACTTCCAAGCAGCGGCTTTATAAATTTATAATTCAAATCTCGATTCTGAAAATGTATAATTCATGTCTCAATTTTATAAACGTAAATTTAAGTCGTACTCAACAATTTCATTTTTTTTTATTAGGGTAATGGTGTTTCAAACGAAATGTTATAAATTAGAGCTAACTGCAGTGTACCTATTACTTTATACGGTTAAAATATGGACGGAAGTTTTACATCATACGGCCATAAAGAAGACCACTTCAGATGTAAAGTTAACTTAGCTGGAATTAAAGCCAGTATTCGCCTTTTTGTCTTTATTATTACACACACGTATACGCTTTATATTAATTAACTTTGACGCGAATGATATGAACGTTATTCACACATAAATACGCTTAGATATGAATTTTATTTTGTTTGATAATACTATAGTGTGATAATACATAGAATTCTTGTATGTGAATTCTTTTTTCTAATAAGGCAAATATGAATTTATTAATTTAGTTTTTTACAGAGAACAGTGTTTGAAGCCGATGAAATTAATCTGGAAAGTTGTCCTCATTTAACAACAAACAATTGGATTTATTAAATTATGCAGTGTACAACCACGTGATAGGGATCCATCCATTTTTTATATAGTAAGGAGGACAGACGAGAAATCGGAACCCTTTGACCTCTACCGGCGCCCACAGGCGTTCGTATTATTGTCATGCAGATGCGTTGGTCTTTCATTAACTCATCCTCCTCCTCCGATGGGCCACGAAACGAAAGAAAGACGTTTCGCTATGCCTCGGTATAGCTGTCGCTTTACGGCGGTGTAAAGTGAGCGAGACATAACTCCTCAGTCGTGCCGGCCCAAATTAGTTGAAGTGCTGCATGCCACTACCTCTTGATTTTAGTATATGCCTTAGTCGTCAATGGTGACGTGTCGCTACTAGTTTATTGGAAATAAAACTTAATGACATCGTTAAGTTTACAGAAAAATATGTAAAGCATCACGACATCCAGTTATGTTCAAGAAGAGGTTACGTTTAGATGCACCGTTACGTTTAAAGAAGGAAAGCATTAAAACACCTAGTCTAGCAGTAAAGCGGGATTCGAGACATAATGGCTGATTTGCATATTAACGACACCAATCACGTCTCAGAGACTATCTATCAGTGTTCATTATACAGAATGGTAAAGCCGCAGACCACAAACGAAATCCAGACTAATTACAGCCAAGAGACCACTTCTGATGCGGTGCCAAACAACCCCAAGGAACGACACTCGCAGATTTCTTCTTGTAAAACTAATTAATAAAGAAGTAAGTGGCCAGTTTAGTGAAGGTCACTGTTTTTTTTTTTCGATAAACTGGCAGTGCATTTTCACCCGTGTGAATTCTGTCCCAGCATTCAATAGATAGGTTACGGGCATTCTCTATTTTTCGAAAATGATACAATACTTTACAAAACATTGATTTACAAGATACACGACTTCATACTAAACTGTTTTTCTAAAGCATGATTGTGCATAAACACTACTTTTTTCAAACTCACAATCTTACACACATGATTTTAAGCCGTATCGACAAAGTAGAGTCCATTTGAAAGAAGTAGATACTTTTTAAGGTTAAAGACATATTTTTTGCAAAGTAAACTTTTCGCGCATGATTTTAAGTTGCTTTCACAAAATGGATAATTTGACAGGTAGACATCTTTATCGGTTTTGACAGGCTAACTGTGTATCTTTGTATTTTTGTAAATCAATGATTGAATGGCTCTATTTAATAAGTTAATATTAGACATTTCTCATAATATTGTGCCAATATTCATCTGCCTACCAGTAGGCATCTCATATATCTGATCACAGAAAAGAGAAAACTTCTTCGTTCTCTGTATCCTATAGTAAAAAACCAAAAAATATGTAACCTAGCCTCACAGGAATACTTGTCCTCGTTTTCTAAAAGAAGAAACTTCTTCCTAGGCGGTGCTACATCCGGCTTTTAACCCACTAGCGGCATAGCAATATAGGAATTCCGTCTATTCAGCTACATTTTGTGTGAATTTTCGACGTTCAGCTACTGAAATTAGTTTGAATAGATCGTATAGGAAATGGAGCAATTATTTCAAATATGTGTTTGCGCCAATATTGACATTCGCTAAAAGAGGCTTTGTATTGATTTCTAATTGACTGACATAATTTACTAATTAATCAGTACATATGGCGGTGAGACAATCACATATTCCAGCTAGTGATAAATTACGGCACTAACGTCATCGGCATTGTTGATGTGATCCTATTGTTTTGTTGGTCCCCTATCTTGAAAAGCCTACTTTTTTTTAATGGGTAAAAACGGGACACTATTTCTAAGACCCTGACGCATGTTCGCCCGCCTATGCGTCTATCACCAGGCTGTACCTCATAAACGTGATAGCAACAGTTTAAAGTCTGTTGCAACAATAGCAAATCATATAATACCTACCTTCACCCCCCCCCCTCACTTTTAGTATAAAACATATACATTACATTTTTGCTGTAGTAATATAATTAGTCGATAAACATGAAAAGCGCCAATCGCCGTACATCCACTGGTCCGGGGCAGAACGGCCGCCTTGGCGTTAATTGAAAATGGCCCATGTCCAACACTGGAGCCATAAGGTCTGGTAATGATGATTATGGAATATAAAGCACGTGCATTACGAAAACAGCACCTAACATAATTATGACGGTACATATCTATTACGTACGCACCAGTTATAGTCAACAAACAACTTACAAACTTGTTGTTTTGACGTTTACTGATACAGACTCTTTATGGGCGTATTGCCAAAACTGAGATAACTATTCGCCTAATCGAAAAGGGCGAACACAGCTCACTCTATAAGAAGTTCGGCAGACGGCAACTAATAATTTAACATTCAGAGTTTGTTTCTGGTACCGAATATAGTAGTATACCGAAATTCATGGTAATGATTAAATGTGCCGCTGAATTCGGAAAATAGTCTAAGATGTAAGTGTGTAAATATGGGGTGTCGAAATATAAAATATAAGATCGATAATTTTACATGTACCATGTTACCCAAAAGGTATTGCTAGAAAAAGGTTTTATGTATTAGGCACTGACTTATTCTGAAAATACAATTATTTATCAATAAATAAAGATACAGTAAAGATACATTCCAATTTAAAATGTCCCTGATTTTTACGGCCTATTTAAAAATTACGTGTCTTACTGAAAAAATGGATCTACGCCGGGAACATAGCATCATGATGAATAATCACGTTATGATTTTTTATGATTTCAAATGTCATCTGGATTATAACGATAGACTCCAAACTTCAAATTTTATTGCAATCATTAGTATAAATTTTTTTATACGATGACCAGTTGGGGCGCAGTAACAATAAATTATGTAATATTCTTCAAACAATAAATATTAACAACAAAAACAATATGAACTTCTAACAATAAATGAAATATTAAAATTTTAGACATGTATATTTCAAAGACTTGGTGTGTATGTACGTATGTTTTAAGTATGTTTGTAAATATTATTCCATGTTATTATCTCATTTTATCACTGTCATCAAATAATTATTTTCAATTACAGTAATTTTTTTTTTTATTTAATTTTGAATATGTTGAGTTTTGTTATGTGTTTCACATGTGGTGGAATTTTATTCTATATTGTATCTCAATGAACTCGTGTGTTACTGATAAAAGCCTACATCACGGCAACACTCCCGCGCAAACCGCGCTCACAGCAAGCCGGTCAGACAATGTGAGTTCTTTTTATTCCCAGCAACTAATAGTCCACTCAAAGGGATACAATTTTCGTGGCCGGAACATGCGCTGTGAGCGTTTGAGCAGATTGTAAATGAGTCCACACCAACCTTGTCGTGGCGGTGAGGCTTAGTTGCCTGGGCTGAACCCAGGCGGAGCCAACTGAACTGAGGGGGATCTTTGCACCCCTCTTATAAGAAGAGGGGCTTAAAGATCAGGAGGAGGCGCTTTTGCGCACGGAGCAAGGGGCGAGGATGGGAACATCACCCCATTGCACTGTCCCAAAGTCGGTGGGGTCGTCTTGTAGTGCGGGTCAACCCCATCCGTGGAGGTGGAGTTGGTCCCTTAGGGGGCTGACTAGCCGTCGAGGTGTTCTGAAGATCTGTTGTTCCGAGGCACCTCATCAATGGCGGCACTGATGTCACTCGCGGTGGTTTCTGTGGGTATTCGGCACTATCATATGCCGCGAGTCCCTTACACCACTGGACACCACCACGGGTCAGTGAAGGCGCGTACATGCGTTTCCCCACGTCAACAAAAAAAATAATGTAAATGAGACGTGTACGACGGTAATGAAAAGTGTTTCGAAACAGATTTAGACGCATGAGACTTTGTATTGTGGCCGGTGGAGAGGACTGTGAAAACATTGAATAGAAACGCATTTACATCTATAGAATAGAAACGCATTTACATCTATAGAATAGAAACGCATTTACATCTATAGAATAGAAACGCATTTACATCTATAGAATAGAAACGCATTTACATCTATAGAACACTTTCTCGGTATCCCACGTAAGTTCTATGTCAAAGTCAATTAACTGTGAATGTTAATTCAGTAACATAAGTCTTCTCTGTGAATTCACTAAGATAGACATCAATAAGATGGATCATAATTGATGTAAAATATGGCGCTTGTGCGCTACGTATAACATGTGCAGGGCGAAATTTAAGATGATTGTGATCTTTTATGTGTGTGATAATAAAAATATCAATTGTCTTCTAAAAAGTCGACAAGGCGTTTATTTAAAAAAAATATATTCTTTTTGTAGATTAAGGATTACTTACATTCGATGATCACTAAATAAAATATACAAATAATCAGTTTATCTGTGAGCCATACAATCTAAGGTAAATAATGGCAACAGTGTGCTTTACAAAAAGGGTGGTTTCCTCGGCTTAAGTCAGAGCCTAAGACATGACACTGGTTTTCAGAGCCACCTTTAGTTTTTCTCTCCCAGCGGTAACGTCAATTTATTTGATTTTGTGACTATAAGACACAATTTTTATTTAAATTAATGGAGAATATTATCTTATATAAATATATTAAAATAGTGCATTACAAATGTATGATTCGACTCACCTAAACCTTATTCATTTCTCATAAGAAGCAAGCATCACCTAGCCCATATATCCATAAAAAGCATAAAAATAAAATAAAAAAGAAAATGTTTCTTCTAACTACATAGTTTTTTCATTAAAAGTGTTTTTGCAAAAGTTGATTAAGTGTAACTAGCACGCGTATTCTTATTAAGGTTATCCTTTACTAAGCTCGCCTTCATGAGAAAGAAACGTTTCGCTTTAAGGCTAGCTTAAGCCTTGGGCGTTCTTTAAAACTGATAAAATAAAAATTATATTTTCTAACATTCTGTACGAACTTCAAACAAAAAACGCCCACCTCTGTTCTATCTAAAAATTGCCCCGTCATTTTCATAAACTTTATCTGCTGCACCACTACTTACAAAACCTTAAATACTTGGTTATAGATAAAAAAGACGTAACTGTTTTTTACCAACGGTTATATGTGATATTAGTTATTATTAGCATACTGATTCGAAATATTACTAGCTTTCGATGAAGGAACAAAGATTACTAATCCTTGGCCCTCTACCTAAGTGTCTCATCGTAAATTATGAGGGAAAACACGAAAGCTTTTATTTACATTATAGGGGGACAAACGAGAAAAAAGGAAGCTTTTACGACTAACGACGCCACGCCCAACAACATCAACATAATTACGATGCCGATGCATGGGCTCCCGGATACTCTCAAATCGCACGAAACGCGACACTAAAAATGTCACTTTTCACCGGTATCACGTCAGCAAGAGGTACCTCCCCGGTAGTGCAGGCCCAATCCGCAGCAAGCAGCATGGCACTAGCTCCTAGTAAGCTAAGCAGTAATATGTAAGTATATCTTCTATCGTATAGAATAGGTATGAAAGAATCCAATATAAACCAATGTGTAACGATATACAGCACAAATGAATATAGACTTGAAGCTATTCAGTTGCCTAAGGTTCATAACTTTTGAACTTCCTTTGATATCGACTTACCTCCATGGAGTGAAATTTCAAACGTCGCTTCAAACTTTTATATTTAAATGTCAAAAGTTTGAACGGCAATATTACATTAATTCTGAATGCATCACAGTTATACAACTTGTCGTAATGTACTCGTACCTATTGCATATTTTGTGTACAATCATGATTTCAAATCGCCAAAGGGTTACCTCAATAAATTATATTGAACTAGCGATCCGCACTGTCTTGACCCGTTCATAACAGGGTTACCTTAACAAATTGTACACTAAATCCTTCCTCGGTCCATTCAGTAGACTTTGAGAAAATCGATGACACACAGACAGGCAGCTTTCGAGGAGTTGGTTTTAAAATATATATATAAGATAGATACTTAATAAACGTAACATTGATTTACCATACTTCACTAGTCGGGCCTGCCTTATATCATATTTTTATAGAATGTGATAGAAACGAATTTCTCCAATAAGAATTTATGATGGACACTAAATTTAATAAACCTGAACTTTCCTTTTTTATACATAATATTGTAGGTTCGAAATTTAAATTAGAATATAGTGACAGGTTCTTAAGTTTTGTTATCCATTCGTTACATATAAAGGATTTAGAGTTAAGTTTCTAATTATTTTTTCATTAGATGTAAGGCTGACTTAAAAAAAAATGTAAGGGAAGGTCGTCACCCATTCGAAAGAGAGAGAAGGTGAGAAGAATAGCATGGGTGTTCATAGCTACTAAGGGTATGAAGTGTAGTGTTCTCTAGCACATTTTTGATATGGTCATCAGGCTAACCGTATACGCGTATTTTCCATCTAACACTACCTGTGTAGTATGTAGGCCTGCTTTTTAAGTAACCTAAGGAACACCAAGTATTAAGTAACCTAAGTATTATAGATGAAATGTTAACAAAATACAAGGAAAGGGAAACGCATACGAGTACATATACTCGTACACATCCAAAGCAAAACCTTTCATTTCTCCAATTATCTCGTGTGTGAAGCGATTGGAGACTCTTCAGCTAAAGATACCAAGACCTCTAGTTGAAGATGAAAGTTGACATTCAACCGGCGTAACTCATCTTTTATAAACATGGATTTAGTAAGCGTGTGGGCGTGTGTCTAATTTCGTTACAATCGATAAAATCTACCTCACTGTCCCTCGAATACAATTTTTAAACAGTCTTTTATTATTTAAGTGTTCCTCGCATAGAAAAGATAGATACCTTATACAATATAAGTACTGTTTACGAAATAATGATTAAGAATAGGAAGACAGAGATAGTTATGGATCGTATATACTGTACTTGTGTGTGTGTGTGAGAGAGAGAGAGAGAGAGAGAGAGAGAGAGAGAGATGAAGTGCGCACACACAGTCACACACACAAAAGATAGTTACGTTTCGTATGACTAAAGAAGTTTTACTTGGTTCGTGTGGTATAAGCACACTCAGTTTTTTTATTATAATCAAATCATGTGAATTTATAAAATAAGGTATAGCTAATATCCAAATAATATTACAAAGCCGGTCAAGTGCCAGTGGGAGTCGCAAACGTAGAGCTCTGCACCATTATCTATAAAAAACGAGGCAAAACACACCTGTTGTTGTAAGGGAACAACACATATATCAGCAATAATTTAGTTTACCATAAATTAGTAACGGAAATACATCATCTATGAAAATTTCATCTATCAAGGTGCTGTAGACTACAGCCTGGTGACAGACATACATCACAGTCTGAGCAATCGGGTCCCGTTTTAATATTTCCTCTTAAACACTTAACGCGTTTCTTCGACGACCACGAATACAGTATACCTAGAATATTATTTCACCGACGATATATATATATATATATCGTCGAAGAAACGCGTTAAGTTTTTAAGAGGAAATATTTGAATTCAGAGGAGGTAATAAATTTTCCATTGACAACAGAGCAAAGAATTGAACAAAAAGGGGCTTGTTGAATCGGCCCCTAACAATAGATAATTTATAGAGGCTGGCTGAGATCCGTCGATTAATTTAAATAAAAGAAATGGTATAGATGGCACTTTTGAGTAAATTTGATGTAGATTGTATACACAATTAGTAGATTTAAATAATGTTCCTACAAAACAAATCTTGGATGTGAAACATCTTGCGAAGGGTGATTTCGTATTTCGGCGCGGAGACGCAGCGGTCTGTCCAACCATCGCGTAGCGTCAAGCTTCATGTGACGTCAAGCTTTCGTGCTTCAGTTGGAACATATTATATTCGTACGATTACTACTTATAATGCTCGATCATGTATTGATAACCTCACAACTTCGAAGATACAAAAAGCACGTTTTGCGTTAATCGGAATGATTAAATAATTAAAATTATTAAAAGTTAGATTTTATAATTCAATAAAAGCCAAATTTTAATAACTTATGACATCGGGACATCTGTTATCTTAGTCTGGCGTGATGGTCACCTGACCATGGTCACGCCAGACTAAGCTACTGTAAAATTCTGTTAAACTATCATAAAATTCGTTAGAACTTTAACTTTTATTTTAATGTGTACACGGTAAACTTACGAAATTATTAAAATATTTTTTATAATATATAATATATTTAGGATGTAAATGTTTATGATGATGAATATTTTTGATAATTCCTTACTAAAATAATTTTGATGTTTTATATCAGGCCAGGCTTCTGCTGACGTAACTTCTGGTTTTTAACATTTATACAATTAGCATTGATTTATACCAAGATGCACAGTTAGCATCTCAAAACTGTCCACATAAAAGATATACACAATGTAAATTTGAATACTTTGTAATAACAACATAAAATCACGCACGTAAGGTTGACTTTGAAAAAAAAATGTTTATGTATATTCATAATGACTGTTTAGTATGGAATTGTGTATCTTGTATTTTAGTATATGATTACAATTGGAAATATTTTTCTTTCAAATTTTAGGAATAATAACAAGTAAAAAATACAAATAATCTATTCGTAATTTTTTAAGTTTCAAAATGTAAAATGGATAAGAGGCAATAAGTAATTTTACTTTATCTATCCGTATATCATTAGGCAGATACATAAATAGATAAAATTTAGTCATTAGCAACGTTTTACAAAATAAGATGTTATTAATAGACGTTTCAGAATTTTTCACATAGTAAATTTACTTTTAGTATTATTTGTTCTAAAAGGAATGTTTTTGTCACAATAAAACAATAAACTAGGATTCAAGTGAAGCTTATTTAATGGCGGTGAAGTAAAATTGTTCTTCACGCAAGCATAGCTTCATAAATTTATTATAATAAGAGGGCGCTATTGCGCACGGTGCATGGGGCGAGGATGGGAACCTCACCCCATTGCACTGTTCCAAAGTCGGTGGGTTTGTCCTGTAGTGCTGGGCAACCCTACCTGTGGTGTATGGTAGGTGGCGTTGGTCCCTTGGGGGGCTGACTAGCCGTCGAGGTCCCCTGATGATTTTTGTGGATATTCGGCGAGTCCCACCCGCCACTGAAGCCCATCCAGGGCCGATGAAAGCGCGTAAGTGCGTTTTCCCTCGTCAATAACAAGGCTATTGGAAATGATAATTTATAGCCACAATATCTTCAAATACATTTGTACTAAATGTGATAAGTTTGTTTATTTGCTATTCCAAATAATAAAAGAGGATGAATAAATTTTGGAGATAGTTTACAAATAAATAGATCGACATCGTGAGGAAACCTAAATATATATTTCGATATATTCGAATTCGATCAAATTTACAACTGGGCCCAGTCTCCGTTCTGGGTTGCAGAGGTCAGATGGCAGTCATCCTGCATAAAAATTGGCGCCCTCGTCAAATCCCTTAGGTTAGACCCGATATCATCTGATATAATAATACTGGGAAGATGATTATTTACAAAGAACAAAGATTTCTTAGTTCAGCACGTTTCTTTCCTAACTTAATGAGAGTTGTTTCGTTACATATAAAATGAAGTAAAAGAGCTAATTTATAAAGTTTTCTGGAACAGCCAATAATTTACGATATCGCAAAACCCCATACCTTACAATGTTGCATCTATTCTAATAATCGAGTAGTGTTGGTATTTTTCTCTTTATAATCTCGTATTCTCGTGGAGTTAACGCTCAAGCAACGTAATTTCTGTCTTACCAGCAATTTGATCAAGGGATAGCATTTGTTACTTAAATGAGAAGGAGATTGGCTTGAAATGAAGGCTAGCTGTAAAGTTTTATAAATATGCAAAGGGCTATTTCACCTATAGAAGAAAAGCAACAAACCTTCAAATATTCTGATGTAATGACGTATGATTCATTATTAGTAATCGAAAAAAAAATGTGTTAAAAAAACGTGAACTGCGACGATCTGTGAGGTTCGACTTCGATATAAAAAAATGAATAAATTTGTGGTGCTAAATATACATATAAAATTACTCGTGTCACTCATTCGTCCTTATAATATAGCGTTGAATATGACTAAGATTGGTGGTGGTATTTTTAAGTTTCTTCAAAAAATTATTACTGGACCTTACATTTGAATGTTATAATCATATCTCATCAAGAATTAACACAAATTGTTTAAACAACACCTACTGTTTTGGACATTTTGTATATCTTTTAATATTATGAAAATATTCCTCAAGTAGTAATCCTAAATGTTAAAATAACAATAAATTCAAATATTAATGTTATTATTATAGTAAACTATATATTTTTAAGCCGACTAAATCATATGATGTATTTTTTCTTTTGATAGATATTTCAATAAGTGATTTCTTCTGAATAAATTTATACCAAGTGTTGCTAATTGGCATCTCTTCAGACTACTCAAGCCGCTTAAAGTTGTGGAAACAATTTTTAGAATACAAGTATCCAACGCAAGGCGAATTTGTGCAATATGCTTTAACAACTTCTTTCGGAACTACCTACTAATTAATGTTGACAAGTATATAAACGGCTTGGTTTTGTTGTTCAGTTGAGGTAGTTATAGTAATAACCACAGTTACTTGATAAATTATTCTTATTTACGCCCTACTTTTAGTGTCCCTGAGTCATTTATCATCATCATCAATCATAATACTAACCAACTGTTGTACCAAGGCATAATACGCAGAAATAACAATCGAAGTTGAGAACTTCATTAGGAACACAATTACGTAACTTGAGTGTATCCTAAGAATATTATCACCAATTTTTTATTCCACTTAATATGAATGTCTCCGATTTAGTGATTGATTGGTTAACCCGTACGTATTTCTGCATATGCTACATAAGATTTATACTTTGTGCAAAAGCGATATGTGTAGGTATAGTAGATGATGGCTGCCTTGGTATTTATATAGGAAGAGACACTGAAAAACTGATGAGAGGAACAAAACCCTTTAAAAGATAAAAGTGAACGTATCAACACTCAAGTAACTATTTATTAAAAACTTGAAGAATTCATTACTTCTTCTATTAATTATATATTTTTTTTATTTATTTACAGCGTTCCTACATCACTTTCTAAATTATATTTGTATTCTACTTCTATATTTCGGTAAATTAAAATCTCATAAAACATAACATCATTTAGACAATGTGCCCGTGTAAGCTTTATGTTGAATAAGTGAAGAGTGATGGACGAAACGCACTTTAACATTAGCAAAGCAATTACCACTGATAGAATAATTAATTAAATATCATGACAATGGTACATAAATAAAACAATTGCACGCGGCTAAAATAAATACGATTATCAGAGCGTTGTCGATCCGGATCCAAGAGGCGTGAAGTGATATTTTCCGACGCGTATTTTTACCACGAAATCGGTTTTTCAATTTATTTTCCCGTTTTAGCCGAGTGACGCTTTAATTACTAGATAGTTGTATTCACAGAATACGCGAAAATAGAAAGACTTGTAAAAAATAACAGAAACAATGGTCAGACGGAGAAAGACGTTAAAACAAAATACACACGAATTGATAACCTTTTTGAAATCGTTCAAAACACAATATGTGTCTGAAGTCGTTAATTTCATAATAAATTTACATGATATTTAAACCATTGATATAAAAATAGAATTCGTGGTTGCCAGAATAAGCTTATTATTAATATCTTACATATAAAAAAATGCATATATAAAAATAAAATATAAATACTTGTATGCTTTTGTCTTATGTGGATATACATATGCCAATCTTAAGAAATACAAATGACACAAAAACAATCAATGTCTTAAGTTTACCACTACACTAGTAGTTAATCATTATAATAAAGCTACTTTCACGGAATTTATCGCGGTTTGTTTAATTATTTATCCGGGTCCCCCGTGACCATGATTGCTGTAAAGCTTCGAAAACGTCGGGCTAGATAAAAAATTAAATAAACCGCGATAAAATCCGTGAAAGTAGTTTTATTGTAACAAAAACAATCATCAAAATCGAATTGGGGAAAATGTTACATTCCTGGGATTGTGAATGGTGAATGACGCTATGTACCTAACACAGGTGAATTGGCTGCTCGCAGTACAGCCGGCGTATTGCCATTGTCACGTTTAATATCGACGTGAAGCTATGGCATTCTATCTTGTGTCTGGAGTTTTTAAGGGTTCCGGGAAGCCAAATGAGACTTTCTGCATTTCGTAGTGGTGTACTACTTACTATATATCGGAGTTTTCATTCTTATGTTGTATGTACAATACCTACCTACTTAAGGTATTCGCATTACGTATATTATAAACTAGCGATCCGATCCGATATAAATCCACTCACATACACATTCCGGAATAACACTGGCCGGAATGCTCTCTTCCAAATTATACACAAAAAATTTTCCTCGTGAATCTACCTATTGGTGAAAACTACACGAAAATCCAACCCCAAGACGACCGATCTCCTGCTACTCGCATAAATCCCGGACCGGCTACTGCACGGAGATCGTCATTTCCACCTGCTGAACGGTCGACCAACACTAGAGCTTGAAGACAAAAGTCTTCAACCAATGCGTTCTCCCCGTGATGACCCACGGGTCCATGGCCTCTTAATTTTGGACTGGTCCGCAAGTTTGCGGTAGCTCATGGGGTAATGAGCGTGCTTGGTTGGTCGTTTCTCTGTCGGGCAGAATTCGTAACGAAGTCATAGGACAGAGAACTAAAGCTTTTGGATGCTTGGTTTTATTACATATTTATGGCCACTGTTTGGTCTTTGGAGTTTTGTTCTGTCAAATGTCAATGAAATGTGTGTAAATGTGATATAAAATACCTTAAGCTAATATGGATAAGTAACTATAAGAAACATTTCACAAAAATATGAAGTTAACTCATCCACAGCGGCCTTAAGTATTTGTATTTAATGGCACATGTTTGTTTAAAAAATATTAATTTTAATAATGAATTAAATTATTTGCAGAGAATTGGTGAGTTGCAGAAAGTTAACAAATACAAACATTACTGAACGCTAGGAAAATTTTACTTTAATTTTTCGGGGGAGTGGCCATCCAGGAACATTGCCGCCAGGATGGCAAGCAGAACTCGATTTTCTCCTCTATAATGTGCGATAAAAATATTGAACTCGCTACATAAGCTGTAGTAACCACGTATTTTATTTGATTTCAATGTGAGATTTTAAATATTTTATTGCAAGGCCAATGATCAAACAACCAAGGTAATCCGATTGGAATACTTGATACTAATTACAAGAAAAATACGATCATATCACCTTACAATTTTAAATCAGAATCAACATTTACAATAATTTTCGGATACTCCATGTATTACAGGCTCGGATTCAAGTCTAACATGAATCTAGAACATAATAACGATAACGTCTTTGAGGTCCGACTATTTATTCAACCAAAGGGTCCAAAATGAAATGTTATCAAAGACGAAAACTAATTCCTGGGACAAACATATGCCCTTGATGACACATTCCCGCAGACGTGTTTGACGGTGTAGTGAACCCCAAGTTTAATTCTAAAAATGAGATAATAATAGTGATCAAAATTTTTATGTTTAACACTTTTTTTACTATAAATACGAACAACTTATAGTTTTACTGATATGAGGTATAACAACATATCACTCTGGATACTTTAATTTTATTATTTCTCGCTTTTTTCCACCAGAACAAATCTATGAAAGGTTCCAGCTTACTTTTATTACTACAGAGGAACTGAAAATTCCAAAGAGGCTTTAATTTTATTATTCCTTGCTTTTTTCCGCCAGAAAAATTTATGAAAGGTTCCAGCTTATTTTTATTACTACAGAGGAACTGAAAATTCCAAAGAGGCTTTAATTTTATTATTTCTTGCTTTTTTCCACCAGAAAAAGTCTATGAAATGTTCCAGATTATTTTTATTACTACAGAGGAACTGAAAATTCCAAAGAGGCTTTAATTTTATCATTTCTTGCTTTTTTCCACCAGAAAAAATCTATGAAATATTCCAGCTTATTTTTATTACTACAGAGGAACTGAAAACTCCAAAGAGGCCAGCGAATCTGAAAAATCCAATTTACGAATAAAAAACTGCTCCAACACTTGTCCCATAGTGCTACTATCTTTCCAATAGAAGGAACTATAAATTCAATCGAATTCTTCGCCTCTTTGACGGCTATTCCCACACAGAAACATTGCATTCACAAAAGCTCGGTGCTGTACTAAATCTAATTTGGAAACGAATCCCCGTGTTCGAAGTAATAAATTTGTATTGTAGTAGATTCAATAAAATTAAACTAAGTGTGTGTGCACACACTCGAAGACGTAAAGTATGAACTAAGTTCATTCATTTGAATAAAAGTGGTGGCGCGGTGTTATCGAGAACTAGTCGGTGGGTAAGTTTCGCGTTTATGCGGCTGAAGGCTGCTTAAACTTAGTCGACACCGCCAACTATTACACTCGTGTCTAATAAAAATTAATTGTGACATGAATTAATGTTAAGTATTAGTTTCATAATTAATTAATGTTAATTCTGATAATTTACAATAAATATTTCTGTCAGGATATTGAATGTAATGTTGAATAACTTTATATACATGCTCACATGATACCGAGCCATGAAGTGAGAGCTATGCTGTCGCGTTTCAAGCGGTTTGTTAGTAGCCAGAGAGTCCCTTGGTGGGGAAAAGGAAAGGAAAGTAACGCCTCTGCATGTCAGATATGGTGATGTCTTTGCCCGTCGGTAGTTTTCGAAAGACTACAATTACTCGTTTGCCCCTCCCCCCTCCCTATTGTAAAAAAAAGCAATATTAATACATAAAAATGGTAGGTGCCTATCATAATTATTTATGATAATCTGAAGGATCATAGGATATGTTTGGTAAGAGTTGATGTTGAATTGAATTGTTGAGGTTTTACGCCTGGCTGCTAAACGTCACAGAAATATTCCTTAAACTTATCGAAAGATTGTCTAAACTTCATATAAATAGGTAGAATAGTAGGCGACTGGATTTGAATTGTATTGAGGATTCATATGGTTGCAGATAATATTTCAGTTAAAAGCAAGCAGGATAATTAATACTGAAACGAAATTTCCGAAAATATTTTCTTGCTTATGAGATTACAGGAAAAAAAACGTATCTTTAATAATGGAAAACATAAAATATAAATTACAAAACAGTTGTGTATTAAATTACCAGTGCCAGACAAGGCGTGGTTATACTCGTATGCCTCTTGTGTGCAACAAGAAACGACTAACGGCGTAAGATGAGAACATATTAATGCTTGTTTTTCAATGAAACTATCGTTGTCGAACGAAGTCGGATATGGAGAATTAAGGAGAATTGTAGATATTTTATGTTATATCAACCTTACAGTATACACTTGTTCACATAATAGAATCGAAGAGGGAAAAAAAGATTTACATAATTAGGGACGACAAGGCGGAACTTACTGATAACATTGACAGAACAAAGGAGACATGTTATATCCATAATAATATATACTCATGTTGTAAAGCTGAAGACTTTGTTTGTTTGAAGGCGAAAATCTCGGGAACTACTGGCCCCTTTATAAAAAATATTTATTATTGAATAGTCCATTTATCGAAGAAAGCTAATATCGGCTATGTGTAACGTCATGGGTGACCATGACGCTACTCGTAGCCGAATAGCTATATATTTTGTTACAACGTACTACGTGACTGGTATCACTCCGTGGTTTTACCTGCGTAAATCCGGTCCAATTAGTTTACGACAAAAACCACGGAATGGTGCTAGTAATGTAATACTTTGTAATATAATCGAACCAGCGACAATATTGGTAATGGGCTACTCAAAAACAGCACAAACCCGATAAACGAAGCTGTCACTTTACGCGGGTATCACGTCGTGCCGACCCCATCCCGCTGAAATACAGCATAGTAACAACTATCTCTTACTTAAATGTTCACAAGCGCTATATTATATTAACAGTATAATTGTTATTAAAATAATCACACTACTCTCGAATGTGAACATAAACAATGTTTAAACATTCAGCATACATAAACGCATTACAGCGGACAGTCGACTAAAAAGTACATTGTCTGTGAGTTCTAGATGTAACCTTTAAATTGACATTCCACTCAGGCTTCCGCATCTTATAATGTATTCTGATGATTAACCGAAAAGACCCTTTGATGAAGACTACCGTGACTTCATTTGCAGCTTTCCCCATCTAAACCTCCACAAATTTATATTTTATTCAAAGAAGTATTATTGCTCATACTTTGATCAAACTTTCGTTCTACGTCATAGAAGACGCTTTGTATTGTCCAATTGTGTTAAAATATACCTATTTCCTATTTTTTAGAGTTCAGCAATAACAACAACATATCTTCACGCCAGCTCCCTAATGGCAGAAAACGGAGTGTCACATATCACGTAGGGTTCCGTACCTTAAAGGAAAAAGGAACCGTTATATGATAACTATTGTACGTCTGTCTGTTCGTCTGTTTTATCTTTGTACACAGTTCCTTGTTATTAAGACTGTACAACTTAAGCGTAACCTGTTGAAATGTATTCAGAGGAATACTCTCAATACGTCGCAACTAGTACTACGTGGATTGCTCGACCGTCCTGTGTAGGACAACTCAGTTTATTCGAGCCTCACACTCTTTATTTTTCACGAAGCGTGTAAAAATTTGGAAATGAAAGCCATATATAAGAAAAAGTATTTTCCTTCACGTCACCGTTCTTCACGCCAACAATATAAATATCAAATATTAGCATAGTAATATAGCAAGTATTTCCAGGACGTGTTTAATTGAACTAGCCCCTCGAATATGGATGTAAAGTAGACTTGAACTGAAACTATGTGCGTATTAAGTTTCCAACTCACGGCTCGATAAACCGAATCGTTCATGCAGAGAGCGTTTCTGTTGAATAAACAAATTTTTCCCTACACGTATATACGTAAATTGACGACCAAATAAACGAAATTAAATTTTCATTTGGTTAACTTTTAATGCGTTGGTAAAAAATAGAAACTAAAATTGCACACCTTTCATTTTTCCAATTCTAAATAAAATTAAAAACAGCAGCTCCAGAGCACCTGTATTATGACAAGTTATGGTCTTGTTATTAAAACAATAAGATAAAATTGATAAGAAATTTAAAAAATAAACGAAATGTTACCATAAAGTATGTAAGTAATTCCTTTCTTAGTGTCTTAATTTTATAGATAAAATAAAATATTCCGATAAAAATTTGAAATCTTTCAGTAATTTTCTTGTTGAAAAATAGTAGTAATCTTAAAGATCATTAAAGAAGGCTAACGTTCAGAGGTAGCCCACTGTTGGACTCTGTGAAAGGGTAGTGTTAATGATCACATGTACACAATACATTTCAAACAAGCAAAAGGAGCACCCGAAGAGAAAAACATTTCAGCTACTGTATGAGTATCACAATGTAGCTAAAACACATAAAAGATACGCTTATCATAATATCATAAAAGGAATAAATATTCGTTCATGTTGAGTTATATTTTTCATATTATTAGTAATACGTAACGTGTTTTATGATGTACGGTACAATTGCCGCCACTCATCTGAAGTGTACCTAACACTGTTGTGAAGTGACATAACTTTACTAATCTTGCCGTATTGCTAATGGAAGTATAGCGTCGACAAATCTGTATAATGTATCTATATAATGGATTTGGTCTCTTGCATCTATAACAAACAAAAAAAAATTACACACATCACGCGTGTCCGGATAAACAACAAGAAACTTAACTCTATACTATAATAACTTATATCTATAACCATTATATTTATATTATATTAACAACCAAGGCTCAAGATGAATGAAGCCAAATTCTGTGGTGTAACTTGGAGACAGAAGTTGTGTGAATTACGCACAACATAACTAGCAGTGTGGCTGGTCTACGTTTATAGTCCAGAAACTTCTAATACAATTACACGTTGATCTCAAACAGAGTAGAACAAATTTGTTTTATGTTAGTTTCGGTAAAACATGTCCCTAAATTAAATTCTGCGACTGACAGCATATATTCAAATAATTTTACTATTAAGAGCAATACTGATGGCATTAATTTAAACACAATTTAAGAGGAAGAGCGTTATGAATGGACCTACTTAAGCTCTGGTTATTGAAAAGAAAAGCTTATTTTTTAATAAAGATCTGAAGACAGTAATACGGACACCAACTTATCTGATGACTTGCAACTGGAACTACAGCCGCCATTACGAAACGTCAGTCCGCTGTCAATTCTGTCTAATATTAATGGCGTGAATGCGCTACGTGTGTTTTGTGATTGGCTAGATTAACAGCGCTGTCGCTGGTGGTATAAATGAGTACACAGTTTTAAATCATTATCGTCTTTGAAGTTGAAGTGCACAGAGGTCATCTTACCATCGGTCGATTGTTAAAATGATGACGATATTGTTTTTTGATGATGTGGTGTGATATTACCGAATTCCATAAACATCCGCTGTCCGCCTGAACAATTACTGATAGCTTGGAGAAACAAAAATACACGCCTCACATTCCTATTATATTCCGGACTCATCTTCAAGTGATTTTAGTCTGTAGCAATTGCAAGCTGTTTTTATTTGAGATATTACTTTGCTCCAAACTTACCTTTTCACCCTAGATTTTTTATGCTTTAGCAGGACGTGAAAAATGTGATATCGAACCACTTTGTGCGTGTCAATGTCTTGATAACAATGTGTTAGACATATACGGTCATTTGCGCTTTCGAGCATTGAAAACTATAAACTGAAAAATTGTTAGCTGTCATGCATATTTCACTATAATTTATGTTCTACAGCACCAACGTCAACAGAACATAGGTATTAAGATCAGAGTGTTATATAACTATTAAGAGTTTTAATTTTGGATATTATTTAATTTACAATTAAACTATGTTAAATTAGACGATGATTATCTAAAAAACGACAAATTGTGTGCAAAAATAATAAATTCAAAAAGTTGAGAGTATTTCGGGCATTGTTGTAGCGACATAACATATGCAGGTAATATGCAGACACAGGGACGTCTGCGGTAAGAAATATTTAAACCCAGTTTTTATTACAATATAATATGAAAATTAGTTTTTGTGTCCATGTGCCTAAATAAAGACATTGTTATATTCAAGAACACATATTACGCTTAAATCGTCTCTTAAAAACTATCGAATTAAGGACGAATATAAAAATCCTTTGTATATTAGTAGCTAAAATAGCTATTTCAATCAGAAAAGATAGGTGACCTTAAGACGTAGAGGGTGAATGCAGTAATTACAATAAAATATTTTTATGGATTTTATCGTAGTTTAATAAATTATTTAACAAGTCCTAGGATTCAGAAGCTTTACAGCAAGCATGGTAACGCGTGGACTAATACCAGATATATACCGACTATAACTACGGGATAAATATTTATATAAATAGCCATAAGGTGACGGAAAAATAATTTTATTATAATGGGAAACATTCGCGTTAACTTAAGATACGAATAATGCACTAATTACCGGCTTCCTATATGTTGAAAATTATGTTTGAGCGTGATATGATTTTGGTGTGTAACCGAATGAAAGTTTATCGTTAAGTGGCTTTTAAGTCCATGACGAATTAAAACGAAAAAAAAAGTCCTTCGCGACTGTTATCCCCGAAGAGGTAGGCAGAGGTGTGCTAGTACATCCACAACTCGTAAGTCCAGCAGATATACTAGCACACCCACGATTAGCCAAGGTACTGAGGCCCATCATGTCATAGGTGGAAAAGCTATGGCCACTTCGGGCACATTCCAATCCCGAACAATGTAATGCGTGCTCAGAGTAGTCTGAGAAACATACATAACATATATAAAATAACATTGCCCGACCTGGGGATCGAACCCAGGACCCCACGCTAACGTTGTTGTTTCTTATAGTAGTTATATGATGGTTCGATCACACCAAAATAAATATCTGATACTTTTTATGATAATACCAGTACAGTGGAATTAATAAATGTAGTATTTGCCCCTTTATGTCCGCTATTTCAGCACAATTAGATTCCTATGAGGCCAAACTTTGCTCCCATGGTTTTGTTCCAAGGGGGCTGCTCTTTAGCCCCCTCTTCTTATAGGAGAGGAGGCAATCTTTGTACCACAGTTGTGGAGAAGGTGCCGGTCTCTTAGGTATGTGTAGGTACGAGTATTAGACGCCTGAAGGTGTTACGCATTAAATGTTGTAAGTTCAATCTATATGCCGTCATCTATACCAATAACAATATTATTTATCCTTAAAAGTACGCGATATATTGAACAGCTAATGTTTAGTTTGATTGAAATAAATCAGAACATTCATTTCTTTATTTCTATCCGTGAAAGAGTAACAAACATCATATGGGTAGATGTTTGTTACTCTTTCGCGTAAGAACTACTGAATAGATTTTAATGAAACAGGAATAGAATAAACCTAGTTCACCTAGCTCTGTTTAATCGTATACAGTAGTAACAGGGTATTCCCTGTGTATTCCCCGGCTACATTAATGTTAGACGTTTGAACACGTTA
>JAFELO010000362.1:10294-36348 GCA_017140195.1 Eumaeus atala | reverse complement strand
TACGGTCTGTGTTCTCCTCAATTATGTAAACCTTCAATAGTTAAGAGCTATCATCACATTTCTACAACTGTAAAGCAAAGGGTATAAATGGAACAGATTATTATATATTTCTGTGAGAGGTAGTGTTGTACTCATTTCATCCATCCATCCAATGGAGGGGAAGGCAGGAAAGGACGACAACGCATTTGCATTACAATTATACTGATATCTATGGTCTATAGTAGTGGAACATTTTCGTAGAGCACCCTATGCAATAAAAAAAAATGTAACCTTTGGTATTATATTATTGAGACCCTAGAGTTACAAGAGACTTCCATGTAAAAATATGATCAGAGTAGTACAGTAGTATAATGATTGATATAGAAAAGTTAAAATGAATTTTAATCAGATAATTTGTAATCAGACACAAAAACATTTTGTTCCGTCCAAACAACATCTAGTAGTCGTTTAAAAAAACTAAGGTCAAAACAGAACTTGGCCGAAGATATACGGAATAATAATTGTCATCATTTTCAAATAAAGCATGTCATTGTCATATGCGATACGCGCCCACCAGAGGCGTATCATATTCAGGTGTCATGCGCTCGTCGACATCGCTTCTGGTTTCTGGTTTGATGGATAGATTCAGAATGAGAATTATACGTTGACTTTACGTAATGTACACAATCTTAATACTTTATGGTGCGAGTGAAATCGTGCACGACACGACATTGGATGTTAAGATAAAAATATCGTGGTATCCTGCGAAAATCCAGTAAAATTGTCAGTTATACCATAACAAAATATGTGTACGCAATGTACCGTTAACCGGTAGTGGGGTACAGCCGATGTTACGTAAATGCGGGGGTTTGTATCTCGCTATTAACATGCAATATTTATGACTTATCTGTATCTTTCAGAGTTATAGATTTTATATTAAAATGCGTTTTTCTTTTCTCGCTCTTCAGTGTTTCGTTAAAGGACTAATAGTTATCATATAATTTTGATCCGCTCTGACTTCGAACGAAAATAACAGGCGTTAGACTATACACTAAAACTTTCTCGGTAATTGCTCTATCTACAGACAAAAAATGCATGACAATCCGTTTAGTAGATTTAGGTTAATACAGTCAAACAGCTAATAAGAACTTTGTTTTGTGACATGTATAGATAGTGTTAATGCTCACAAACTGGTAAGCTCCTGCAAATGTGAACCAACAAAGGAATTTTCTAAAATTAAAACCAAAAAACGTAAAACTGCTCAAGTAGTATAGTAAGAGTTAGTGTCATGCTGCATTGAAGTCTGAAGGGGAGTGTCCGTCGCTAACTGGATCTGCAAAGTGACTGCTAAGCAGTCTCCTTTTGTACGACCTATGTGTTTCCAGTGGCCCAGTGGACGGGATGTGTAACCTTCATCTGCATAACAATGCATAAATTACTTTCTATAAATGAAAAAATCCTATGCTATAAATGAAAATAAATTAGTGTAGCTACTGTAATCGGGTCCACAGCCAAATGGTCGCGTAAACAGTACACAGCAACGCGTGAGTTCAACTCAGTTTCTCCGCAGCCTATCAGTAATAAGGCACTTAGTCGGAGCGAGGGAGACTTGCCACTCAAATTAATTAGTTTTCACTCAGCAATTATCTAACGTCAAGACACACAACTGTAGTGGTACGTGGTACAAACGCTAGTTTAAATTATATTGGTTAAGTTGCAAACGGTAAAAGATGCAGGGCAAGCCAACATGTCTTCGTAATGCCAAAGGATTAAGCTGCACGGAAACAACCTGGTCGTCAACGGTTCGAGTCGCTCCATGTTGAATACGTTTAAATGGGGCGAGTTGCTAGTTGTGGGCACGAGCCCAAAGGTGAGAGCAGTACTCCATATGCGCCCTATTGGGCATACCCAGGTTCTTTTAGGCTCATTTAGCCATGGCCTCCAAATGACCGCGGAATTGAACATTGTTCAATATGTCTACTCCAAGAATCCCGAAATACGAACTTAATCAGCCACGGGCTATATAACCAGGTTATATGAAACTAACAATATCACCAGATGGACAGTCTATTGATTTTGTCTAGCAATTTGTAAACGTAAATAAAATAATATTCGTGTGTTATACATTTCCTTTAAGTATTAATATACCGATACGTTATTTCATATCATTGCTTTGTGTATCACAATATAAAATGACTAGAGAGAGCTCAAGTAAAAGTAATTGGAAAACTTCTATATAATGTAACAGATGTTAATATAAATATTTTTAGAACAAGTAGGTATTCATTAAACCATACATTGTGTTTGCTCGGTGAAATCGTTGGCGACCTTTACAAATTGACGCTTTTTCACTATCTAAACTAATAATATAGAGCTAAAGTGTTTTCTTGTTGGAACGCGCTCATCTCATAAATTACTTAGAACGAATTGAAAAATTTGTTTTGTGTTGAATAGCACATTTATAGAGGAAAGACAAATTTGACTAATGGGACTGGAGTGGCACGGGTAAACCGAGGAGTTTCAACATACATTTTTTGCCTAAATTTTATCCTTTTGTCATTAACCATTTTTTTTTAAATATTTTAAACTATTAGATATTTATTTCCTTTATATTATACAAATAAAAAATGAATTAAAAATACAAATAACAAAAACACGTCAAATCGAGAACCTGAAATAAATCACTAGCGGACTCGGCAGGGGGATTGCTAGCGAGCCAATAACCAAGGAAACATAATAGTGATTTGAGTATATATTCTAGTAATAATAATAAAGAACAACACAAAAATCAAAAAAACAATTCTACTGCTTTTCAAATTTAAATTACACCTGCTACTATCATACGCAAATATTCGTCCTGTTTTATTAAAATCTATTATTAAAAAAGTGTATTACACGAAGGAAATAATCGACGCCTAACTGTAATTTCAGCTAAGCACAGAAATATTGTAAAATAAATTTACAGAAAATCATCCTCACTCCAGCTGTCCAACAGCTATTCCAAATACAGAAAATTACGGCAGAAGTAGTGTAGTAACTATATTTCAACGATGCGCTAAATAAAACTAAATTAAGAATGAAATAAATAAAATTATATTCGCAAGTTAATAGTTTTCACAGTGCCTAACATGGACTTAATAAATTTAGCAGGAGAATCCTTTTATAAAACGCGAGGTAACATTTAAAAATGGAAAACAAAGGGCAGCTTATCTCTAGCACAATAACTATGATCATTATTAATGCTTAAATTATTACATAGACACTACCAGAGCCAGTAAAATGCTGCTATGAAAATGTATAAATATGAATGTATTATATGCAATATACCGTTTTAAGCCGGTCGGACAAATTTAAATATATATTTGGACAGAAATTGACTGCTTCTATAATAAACAGGGTACACAATAACGATATTAAGTTACTGATGGAAACAACATTTCGACAACACACAGGTGTCTCCGCGTTATTGTCGCGTTTGCAAGTTTAGTGCTTTAAATTTTTAAAATTTATAAAACAGGTGATATTGCTTATTACTATGGATTATTTCAATTTATTTTCCTGATGTATGGAAAACAATTGCGTTACTTAGCTTTAATATAAAGTAGGTACATCGAATAGTATATGAATGCAATTCGTTTGCGCGGATGACTCACACTTGACCGGTTTGATTGAGCATTTGTACAAACAGTATTTTGATTCGATTCGAAATATTGTCCGCTCAAAATACGAGCCTCATTACAAATATTATTTGATAAAGCACCATTCAGTTAGAGCCCGGATTTCTAACTTTAATAGACAGCAGTCAATACCGGGTTAATAGAGGCTGTCAGCGCGAAAACTGCGATCCGAGGAAAAATTTTTGACATTACTCGACCCGTAACCAGACGCTTCTCACATGAAAAGTATTGGACCAACAAATCCCTAAAAGTTTGTGATTACTTCTCGTCCGATAAGATACAATTTTGTATCGGAAAAAATGGTTTGTTCCATAAATAACTGTGGCTTATTTATAAAAATTTATATAAAGAAGTCATAAGGCAGAGAAGTAAAGTATCCGATATCACGCGACGAATAGGCTTGCTGAAATGGCAATGGGCTGGTCACACATTCAGAAGAACAGATGGCAGATGGGCCAGTAAGATTCTGGGGTGGAGGCCGCGTTTAGGTAAACAAAACGTTGGTCGAAAGTTCACCAGGTAAGAAGACGATCTCCGTGCGGTAGCCGGTCCGGGATGAATGCGAGTAGCAGGAGATCGGTCGTCTTGACGTCCATTTAGAGAGGCCTATGTCCAGCAGTGGACCGATAATGGCTGATAATGATGATGATGATGGTCTCAGAACCAAAAATAACCTTAGACAATAATGAAAATGATAGTCAACATTGAGTATAAGGAAAGTGCATGTTTTGTTTTCAACAAAAACGTCCCTCAGCCTTATTTTTAATACAAGCTTCTGGTCTGTTGTTTCGTTTCGTCAGAGCATAAAATAAATTTGAAACGTACAGCGCGGGCTTAACGGGTTCTTTTACATTAAATAGCTACTGGGTTTATTTATATTTTACAATTATTAAAATATTGTTCTTTAATCATTTTATTTAAAAAAACAATATACTTGCAAGCCAATGTTACTAACATTGGTTTGCAAATATATTATTGGTTTGCAAATTGGTTTTGCAAATAAAATGTTATACTTGACTAACTAAACTATGCTATACTTGAACTAGATATTTGATACTTATTTTAACTTCAATTCTTCTAAGAACAATCTCACAAGATAAGTTGCAATGTGGGTTTTCCAGTAAACTGTGCAAAGATTTTCAAATTATTCCTCGAGTGCACTAGAAATGTCTAGAATAAAATGCGTTCAGAAAATACATTTAGAGCTCGCAACTAAGAATATAAGTACGAAGTGCATCATGTAACAGCAATTTCAAGTGTTTTTCCACTTCATAATTCCACTGAAGAAATTGATATCTCTGTGCCAACGTAATATTACTGAAATTGTTACTGAGCTTTATATTTCGCATTTTAATAATATGCAAGCTGCATTTGAAATAAGTTATGCCTTGATTAGCCTTTACTTTTTTTTTAATGGCATAATTAGATAAAATACCTCCTCAGTGGCTATTAAGTAAATAATATAAGCATTAATTACCATAATACGTTAAAATGAGACAGGACACCTTCTAGTTGTCTCTAGTGCTTAGATGACATCAATGATAAGCCGAAACGAAGCTTAAACACTATATAATAAATATTATTCATATTCATGTATATATTTATAGGTACACAAAAATTATATGATATATATAATTATATAATAACAGAGGAAATAACAATTTATATGGTATATTATCTACATGTACAACTATTACATTATTTGCAATACATAAGTTATTACGAAGGATCATTCTCTCTCTCTCTCTCTCTTTCTAGCAAATTACTTTGTAAAAAATTACCAATTTATTATTTTGATCTATCAGGTTCCAATAACTAGAACTACCCTGAGAGCCATCCCACCTATGGTGATGTACCTCAAATCACAGCTACAAGTATTAATGGCACTACCTCCTAGAGGTTTACGACCCATTCTAAATTGTATATATGCATGTAGCAATGGAAATGCATATATATATATATATATATACGTAAACGATCGATAATATACAGGTTGCAGTGCAAGTGGCATACTGTCGGACAACGGAGACTCAGTAGTTCCAGCGAAAGCCTTATGAGCAAACATTGCGAACGAATATTGAGCTTGTTAAGATATTTTTATATATATTACAATGACGTTAAGTTCATCAAAGTGGTCACCAAATTAAAGGTAAACTTGACGTATATATTTATTATTATTTTTGATAAAAATGTTTTCATAGTCAGGACTAGCTATTATTGCGCATTATCTTTCTAAATCACGGAATGATCTGTTTTGGCTTTTAAAAGAAGATTATAGAGAAAACTTTTAACTATAAAATCTTACAATGCCCTGCCTAAACAGGTATTGTATGATTTTATAATTTCCTACATCTTTCAGCTGCACAAAGAAAATGAAATTGCCTGATGTGTTTAACATTAACAAATCGCAAATAGAATTTTTATTTGCCATTTCCTATAAAAATTAAAATACATAAAGTTATTACCGATCATTCCTCTATTATTACTGCGTTTTGTATACACAACAAGCCCTACAACCTAGGCTATTACGGAAATCAACAAAACATGTAGCTAAATGAGCTCACCGCTGAATGATGTGTACCTACATAAATTAAATTTTATTAAAAACAACTTTAAAAGTAACATACAACACACTCAAAAGCTCTAAATAAGCTAAATTCAACATTTAGTATATTGACTCAATTTTGAAGAAATACATATTTTGCTTGAAGTCATTACAGAGACAAAGGCAGGTTTGCTGTACTCTCCACATGGATTATAACACCCTTTCGAACATAAAAGAATTGTGACAATTTGTGTAAGCTATGTTGGGCTTCTCTTTGATGTTAGATGTTCAAATAACATTTGAAAGTTTACGAAGAAACGTGCTTGTGCATATAAAACGTAGCCGTCATCACCGTAAGGAATACCGTCGATATCTTCAAGATACCATTCACCAGAATATCATGTGTGTGACGAGGGGGCCATTCCGTAAGCATATCCTTTCAAATAAGAAATAATTTTGAAAATAGGTCGATAACTAACGACGTAATCGCCTGGCAAACATAGAAAAGCACACAGGTCGAACTATACACATATAAAAGGAGAAGGTTTTAAAATTACACTTTTTAAAGTATGTAATAATTCAAATTCAAAAAAGATTAATGTTTATTTCATTGTGTAGTGTGTTTGTGAAAAGAAAGAGTATGTCACGAGTATTATTGTCATTAAAGGAGCACCGTAGCGTTAAGTCGACCATATTATGTTAAACTTTTAATTATACGTCTTCGTTAATGTTGTAAACACAATCTGATATATTTGAAGGTACATCAGTTTCCTTTGGACAAATTCGTGACGGAGGCAACGATTATGACTTAAAATACAGAATCAAAAATAAAATGGGCAAACAATTTATACTGTGTACGTTCGAGTATAAAGTAATACGCTTAAGAATACGTGAACAATCGTAGTGAGAGTGTGACTGAATATCTTTTCATAAAAGATGTGTTGTATGTTTTAACCTAAATCTTTCCAAGATTATTCATTGAAGTAAATACTTTCTCACCTTATAAATTTTCGCACGAAAGATGGCATATTTGCTAAAATTCCCAGGAGAAAACATTGCAGTAAAAGTTAAGTTCTTGAGAGCTTCTTAAAACTTTTAGCTAAATTAGCATTTTCAGGTGACATATATCTTTGTTATTACATGCAGGACAAGTGTTAGTTTATTATAATTTAACTGCGTAAATAATATAAAAGTAACCTTACATTACTTTCTAACAGCTTAGAATAAAACATAAAATTAACTTCAGAGAAGAACAATTTGGAAAAAGTGAAATCAATGTCTTTCGATATCAAAACAATTTAAACGACTGTTTTTTTTAATACCTCTAAAAAATAAAAATATACCCAACATATCTTGTGTGCAATAAAAATCGCAGTCAGAACACTAATCATGAATATGTTTCAATTGAAGCAATTCAATTGTGTCAAGCGGAATTTGTTTGTTTTCCTAGGTGAAAGGTAAATATGATTTATCGTAACTCGTTATCTTTATATCTTGAGATAATCAATTATTGTTATTAACTATAAAAAAAGAACTATTACAAGACCGAAGAGCTGACCGACCAACTGGTCCTTGATGAACGAAAGTAATAATTGCAACAAATACACTATTGAGTTCGAGCTTATAGAAAGCTGCAGGGTAGACAGTGTACAAGTTTGTATCTTCAATCGTGCCAGATGTTGACAGGAAAGACAATTTGTAAAGATTTCATAGATAAAGTAAATTATTATCCAAGGTCCTGCAATTCCTGGGGGATTGTCTACAAGGCGCTTGAGATTGGTTTTAACGTAGAAAAGGATTTTGATATGATCTGCCACAAGCGTATTCCTTTCTGCAAGCTACCTGAGATAATTGAACCACTAGTTTTTTATAGATCAGAGTAAAAATTGAACACTGAATTATACATTTCAGACGCGCATTAACACTCAGAAAAATGCTACGTACTTAATATACAATTTGCATTACTCATAACGTTGTAGGTATAATATATATATATATATATATATATATATATATATATAGTACACCATGTTAGTCTAGCCCTGTGCTAAGTACCGTAAGGACTAGTTACAGGTACTAGACAACGGAAATATATTTAATATATTTGTACATATGAGAAATTGTGTATATCTATTAGATTACCATTGGAGAGTAATGTACGAAATGGACTAGTTTTATTTTTGGTATGTCATGTTTTTGATTTTTAGAAATACGATTTTATTAGAATAGGGCTTGCAACAAGACAATAAAACTGAAAAAGTATTTCAAAACCCAAACAACATGAATGAATACATTTTGACATACAAAATACCCTCAAAAAGTCTTTGCCAGTGTTAACACAAATAGGTTTACCATTTAGTTAATTGATAGATTTCGTGACTAAAAGTTCTACGAGGTATAATAGAAAGGCCTCAATAAAGCTTCTTGAAAAAATAAACGTATGAAAGGAGACAGGAAGGCTAAAGTTGTCCTCTTCAAAAACTTGTTGAATTTGGCATTCAATGTCACACTCGAATTGTACTAGACATAATGCTCAATCCAGTACTGTCTCAATCCAAACTATAACCCTGGACAAGTAAGGAAATTTTAATCGAGTAAAGAACATCAGCGTTTTTAAGAGCATGTGCCATGCTACATTTCAGCGGAATTGGAGCGGCACGACCTGTGGTACTTACCTCACACTCATATAATAGCACCGTGAACTGACATCTTAGCTATAGTGTTGTATGAGACTTGTGAGTAGCCGGTGGCACAATAAAGAGAAAAAAGAAGTGAAGACAATGAATGTACGCACCAATCATGCGGTTGTTGTATGCTACTCATCAAAAGGTTGCTCGTTTGTCTCCCCGTCCCCCCATTATAAGAGTGAGAAAGCATATTGATGTTACTAATCAAATGAAATATTAGAACCTGTATAAGAGGATAATCGAAACCACAGAAGTCCAGTAATTATTTTTAAGTTTCCGCGTAAATTCAAAAAAGGACTTATTTTTCTATGTAACTAATTTGCAAATGATAAGTTTCTAAAAAGTAGGAGTGAACGATATCAAAACTAAACTCCACTTGTGATAGTTGTAGAGATTCGCACGTTACTACTTTTTCATGCACGGCTGAACTAAGACTTTCCACATACATTAACAAAAACAAGATAGGGAAATATAAAAGACCGCTGAAACGGTTGGGGTTTTGTGTGCTATTTCTGGCATATAAAGACGTATTGCTCATCTCAAATTACACCTAATTTTAAACTTCTCATTTTCTTGCTCTGTAGAAAATTCTACATGGTTTTGATGAATTGTTTTGTGTATTTGACGTTGACGTTTCTACTAACTACTTTATTCTACCAACTACTTCATACTTACATAGTAACCGATGGATTAGTTTTGAAATTTTAAGACAACCTTACTATCAACAATGAACGCGTTCAGTGTGCAGGTATGTATGCGTACTTCCGGCTTTATATAAGTTTTACTTTTAGTACCAAAAAATGTATTGACTAATTTTACTAAAATCGGAGCGTAATTTATTATCAGTAGTACAAATTTTAAATTGTATGTGATGTAATTGGAAAACATCAAAAACGGTTAAATTTCAATATATTTTAACTAACATCACGCCGTAGTTTCATCCGCGTTTCCCCAGTCCTATTGGTCGTAACGTCATAATTTATAATAGAACATATATAGCCTTTCTCCATAGATGGACTATTCAAAACAAACAATTTTTTCAATTCATGCCAGTAGTTCTCTCTCGTGTTATCAAGACGAACCAGACGAGACGACATATGTTAAGATCCGTCAAAACGTTTAAGTTGTAGGAGTGAACATTAACGACCTAGACACAAAAAGACAACCCTCTTTCTGGTGTACTTGGATAAATAATGTCTTCCCTCGTGTTCCAGTCCAAATAATAAACATATTCCAAAGTTATATAATATCGGAAGTTAATCTCTGACGAGTCGTATTCGAAAATTTACTGAAATTCAGAAATTATTACTTAAATGATTTTGGGTAAAAATATATTCCCGTGCTATTTCAAAGGAAAGACAGAACTGTGGTTTGAAATTGTGGCTTGTGGTGAAAAGTAGAGCAATAAGATGCAATATACCTTGAGCAATCGTTATATTTTTATAGTTTTATATCCTTTTATATATATAATATATTTGAAATAAACCATAACGCTGTTCTATCGCACTTATAGACTTGCAATAGTGATGAGATGAATAGATACCGGAATAGTGATGAGCCAGAATACGGCACCCAGTTATGAGAGATAACCATGTGTGACGATAAAAAAAATATAAGAAGTGTTTAAAGGCAAAAGTTATGCCTAAAGTAGCGATAAACTGATTAATAAGAAGAAACGTGAACGGATTTTTTCCGAGTATTCGAGGCCTGAAACAGTCATTAATACATAAAAGCAATTAGGGTGAAATATTTATGAAAATGGAAGTTTTGTAATATCCATGACCTCTAACGTTACAGAAAACAGGGTAAATAATATAAATTTACTACATTCTTGGTTTCGTTTTACAAATGGTTATTTCTACAAAGATAATTAATTGGGTCGAACACAATTTATGCTAATGATTTTCCGTCCAAAGAATACATAATTCGAAAACAAGTATTTTAAGCCCGTTTATTAGTGCTCCTAAGAGCTCTGCCTACAGGTAGACCCAGTAGGGAGGAGGGTGAAGCCTGGGGCCTATACCAAATTAAACCATGACTCCAGATCGCGGCTCCATCGTCGTTGCGGCGTAATTAATGGAGTGGGCGGGTTTCATTGTTTGCACGTAATTCACCAAATTAATAACGTTAAAATAATAATGTTATACTGAAATAATTTTGTTAACTAATCACATTTGTATTGGGAATTCCTAACAAAATGAGAGAGTGGCTCGAAATAAAATTATTTATGTTGATACTTGAGTTACGACTTACTAAAGGAGAATTTATAATTCCTTTCCATCAAACACTAAAAGGTGAAAATAATTTCAGTTACTCTTCGCTTTAGCTGTGCTATTTTAATGAATGAACGATGAATTAAAATAATAAAAAATATGCCACTGCGAACGCACACTTCAGTATTCAAATTTAAGCGTAGTGTGTAAATAAGATACGATAAAATCGATAGTGAATTTAAATATTTTAAAGGTCACTGTATATATAAAATCCGATTTAACGCTACGTACTTTTGGAGCGAAATCCTTGGTTCACATAAACAAGCACCGTTTCACAGTAGTCAATAAAATAAATTCACAAATCTCGTATTGTGGGGACAGTACGATGTTTAGAGGATATATCGTGGGCGGGCGGGTGAAACTTGTGGCTTACGGACCCCGGGACGCGTATCCGTGGTAAAGGCCGGCGTGTCACTGCCCGTCTCAAACCCCGCCCGCCCGCCTTCACGCGCAATGACGCTAGACGCACTGCTAGTGTGTTTAACTTAATATAAAACGATCATCAGTTCGACCATCAAAGTAGCAATGACACCTCTAATTCAATAACTGAAACCCTCATAAATCATTATAGGTAACAAAAGCTTCTTAATCTTTCAAAGGCCGGTTATACGAATGCGAGCGCTCTGGCGATATGGATGTCGATGTATGTCTGTGATCGCTTCACATCAGATATAACAGATTTATTATAGTACAAACGAGCATTCGGAGCACTTCTAAGTCGAGTAAATTTAAATATTGATTAGTTGAGGTAGGATGGGAAAGCGTCCCCACTATGGTTAAGGCCTTGTCGTGGCGGTGGGGCTTAGTAGCCTCTTATAAGAAGAGCATACCTAAGAGCGACAGGAGATGGCACTTCTGCGCACGGGGCAAGGGGCGAGGATGGGAATCTCACCCGATTGCACTGTCCCAATTTCAGTGGGGTTGTCCTGTAGTGCTGGGCAACCCCATCTGTGGAGGTGGAGTTGGTTCCTTAGGGGGCTGACTAGCCGTCGAGGTGCCCTGATGATTGTTGTTCCGGGGCACCTCACCAAGGGCGGTACTGATGGCACTCGCGGTGGTTTTTGTGGGTATTCGGCACTATCATGTGCCGCGAGTCCCACACACCACTGGACCCCACCCAGGGCCGGTGAAGGCGCGTAAATGCGTTTCCCTGCGTCACCAAAAAAAAAGGATGGGAAAGCGTAAAAACACTTTCCAAACTTCCCATTGGACAGGTCTCAGACACTTATAGCATGGCTTGTGCTTTGTAATACGAGTATCTTGTCTGCCACAGACAAATTAGGTAAAATAAAAAAAAATAATTTTCACTATAACTATTATCCACAATCTATTTGTGGATAATAATCTAATCTAATCTTGTAGTCGTCGATCGAATTGATTAACAAAAATAGCTTCTAATTTTGTTTTTTATTGCCTAGGTTGACAAACGAGGAATCGGAACCATTTTATTACACACGAAACGTAAAAGCGTAGCCATCGCTTTTAAGGCGGTAGCATGTCGGAACTACTCACACTCCACCTCTCTCTCGGGATGTCTAATTCCCCGGTCGTGTAACCCAAGTTAGCTGCAATGCGGCATGGCACTACCTGTAGCTAGTGGTAGTATGCTGGACACATTCTCACGAGAATAAATGGCCTATGGCTGAACAGGGTTAAAATATGGGGGGTCTCTTTGAGACGACGGCGATAGCGTAGGTCGACTATCGCCTGAGTGGGGAGATGTTATGTATATTGTAGCCCGTAGTCGGCCCAGGTTTGGACATGAGTAGTAGGGAATATGTCGCCCGTACATAAGTGGAAGTGGTTGAAATGAGAAGCTCGTACATACGGTGAGACGGCCTTAAGGAAAATGAAACTGCTTTTCCCACATTCGCTTATAAATCAAATTTTACAAGCACACATTTTCGAGACGCAAAGGAAAAACCCAAGTAAGGACTTCACGTTCCAGTAAATGCAAAATTTAAAATCGGTTACATTACTGAATAGGTGCTTGACTTGTTTTTTTGTATTTGAATGAATGAAATTGCACTACGCAAGATTTTCACATGTGGTGGTAATTTTTTTATGTTAGATGTTATTTTGCTACTAACTTATAAGTTATTGAAAGACGATACATGATGATTGCAATCTAATTTTATCTGCATCTATATATATCATTATATAACGTCCTCAAACACTTCGAAAGATCGATCAACTGATATTCCTGTGGTTTTTACCCATGGATAAAGTGATTCCCGGTAAAGGTTTTGGTGTATAAATTATGGTAATTAGGTAAAGGCGAGACGAATCGCCATTTGATGATAAGAGTAACACTACAACATTTCCAAAATCGAAGAAATAATCCGCTGTTTCGGTATCTATAGCGAGCCTGTCTGTCATGTTTATTGTGATTCGTGGAGAATTGAGGGAAAATCAATGGCTACTTCATATCAGCATACGTACAGTGCCTTTTCTGTCAGTGTTTCTTACAATCAACAGCTTTGAATCTTAAATTCAAATTTGCAATATCAAACTTTTTAGGTTACCGAATAGGTTCCACGATTTTTTCACCGTAATATATAAAAAATATTACATGTTCGAGTTACACATTTTCAATATACCTACAACGTAAATATTGTACATATTACCGTTATGAATTAAACGCACAGAATACAAAAAAAATTTCTCACATGTATTTTTATTGAGATTAAACAGAAGTTGAAAAGTCAAATAAATTTAAATTCAAGAGCGTGTTATCATTGTGTTATTTATTCTACTTACGTGTCCTATTAGTGGAACAAAGTATGAAGTATAGTATGTTCTCTATTGTTTTGACTCAAAAATAAACCTTGTATATCAATTATGTATGTATTTTAAAAATAGGACTTTAGTTTGGTAATAGGATATTAGTTAACTTAGTAGCGCAAAGGCTTTCTACCAGCGGCGAGACAGAAAAAAACCACTTTTAACGTTAGACCAGCCGGGATCATCTTATAAGAGGCAGAAAGGAGGGCGGCCTATCTGCATGATGAGTAGTACGAGATCGGTCTCGAGACAGAATCACTTAGAGTGACATAAGTTAAGCGGAAGACGGAGAATGTTAAACGGATAATGTTTATGATCATAATGATACCATGGTTTCATATTCGGGTACAAGTAAAGCCGTAATTTAAATGTTCATACATTCCTGCAATAATAAATAATCACTCTTTTGTCTATTATAACAGTCAGTGAGAGCATCACAATTTATCGTCTACATATTAATGTTGTCTACCACAATGAACCGTTTCCGCGTTCATTGTAAAATCCCCTGCAGGAGATGAAAATTTATTTATTATAATATGAAAATAACCACCCGCCGGATATTAAGTCGCATTATTAGTTCAGAGCTCCCAAGTGATACTCAGTGTCAGGCGCCATGTTGTACAGCTCATAGACAAACTTAAAGCTACAGATAACGATCAAGTAGCAAACATTAATTACTTCGGTCGAAATTTAGACATGTTCCTATTGACTTTCCACCTTTGTACTCACTTTAATAAATTGTAAATTATTGCACGTATATCATGTGTTTAAGTATTTTAAATTTGTCATACCTTACAATGAATATAAATACAATTTGTTGTACCCTTGAAATATTACGTTTACAATACAAAAATAAAACATTTTAGAAAAAAAAAGACAGCATAAGAATAAGGAATGTATATTTGTTATCTTTATAAAAAATTACTAATAACATCACACACAAATGTAATTTTATACAGGTGTCCTTTTAAATATGCATATTTGTAAACGAATAAAGAATAAGGATCTATCAAATTTGTTAAAATGAACTTTGGTTAATTTTTTTCTAACTTCCATTGAATTATTTAAATAATTTTGAAAGTCGGACCGGCTTCTCTGCACGTGTTATGTTATAACTTTTTTGTTGTTTCAATGTTAAACTATGAGTATGTTGTAATAAGCTATTATTTAATTACATCTATCATCATCGGTAAACAATAGCAGTGTTTCCTTAGTACTGTAGAAATGAAAGATAACATTTCTTAAGGAGTCATTTCAAAAAATTATTTGCATGAACTAAGTGCGAATAAATTTTGACGCGAGTTGTCTTTGCAGTACAAATAATTACGATAAGAGAATCTCATGTCGACCCAGTTTTACAACAAAAGCATGGTGTTTGTTGAAGTTGTGATTTCTTCACATGATCTACAATAGAATAAAGAGTTAGAGGTAGTTTCTATCAAAGCAGCATATTTTTACTATTAGCAGTTCTCTATGGTCTAGTAGTTAAGTGTTCATATGTATCAACCTACATTACTTACGGAGTTGAAACAAATAATTATTTAATTGCTTTTCTGTCTAGAAAATTTTAGTATGAATATTCACATAAAGCTTTATACATTTATAGTATATACATCGTATTCATGTGTTATGTAAATATTGGAAGTTTTGACAAAACAAAGATTTTTCAATACATCATCGGAAATAGAGAGAGCAGGAAGTGGCAGTGATGGTTTGTGCATTAATGACATACACTAAAAGTACATAACTTTCCACATTCAAGGATATCACATGATAGCGCCATAAAGTGGCAGGTATGATGTCGCGTTTCGTGCGGTTTGTGGTAGGCTCATTCGAGGGGAGGAAGAAAGGAGGGCAATGCACGTGCATAACAACAATAATGCGGACTCCTATGGTTGTCCGTAGTCGTCAAACGGCTTCGATTGCCCGTTTAATGTAGGTGGGAACCTACACTGTAAAAAAGGAATCAGAATAGACATGTAACATGTTATTGTTAGCGAAAAGCGTTTTAATTTTAAAGGACTTTTAGCTTGTTAAGTCTAATGCAGCTTAATTAAGTACTCTTTTCCTTTATGAGACCATGAGCAGTGAAGTCTCCAAAAATAGAAAGACACGACACTCTTGAGTGTTACATGTGAAAAGAATAGAATCATCGCATGCTCCACATAGTTTTTGCAATAACAGAATGATTTATTATGGCTTTAAAATATAAAAAAACGTTTTGATGTCTTAAGTTTACGCGAATGTTAGTCATTACAATAAAACTACTTATACGGATTTTATCGCGGTTTATTAAGTCCACCCGTGACCATGGTTGCTGTAAAGCTTCTGAAACGTCGGGCTGCATAAATAATTTAATAAACCGCGATAAAATCCGTAAGAGTAGTTTTATTGTAATAAAAATCGTTGCTGTCCAAGCTAATATTATAAAAACGAAACCTTTGATTGTCTGTTTGTTTGCATTGAATAGGTTCTGAAAGTACTATTCATGTACAAATAGAATCCTACATTGTCAGTGATGACCACAGGTTATAAAACAATTTCTAAAACGTTTTGATCATCATGGAAACTTCGATAATGTGAAAAAATATCAAAGTATATCCTTATTTTGCTGCAGAAGTGATTGACTGGCTGTCCCGACAGACGTTGTCCCTTCTTAAATTTAATTTGTTGTCATTGCAACGTGTAATTTTTATGACGCCGAAATTATTTTTATATTTTTATAAATCAATGATTTTTGCCATATTTCGTGAAAGTTCCGTGCGAAACTGGGAGCGACTACTAGTATTGTAATATAACGTGAAGTGAAATATAATTAAGGAGTATTTAATTTCATATGTTTAGCAGAATATTACAGTTGCCGTTTATCACGGCATTTTGAAAACGCTACCGTCCTTTCTATTAATATATTTTATACACAGCGTTCCTAAAATGTGTAAATCGTTCTTTGGAGGAAGCAGGGTGGTATCAACAGGTGTATTTACTTTTAGGTACGTCTTATCATTTAAACAGACTTAAGTTTCGCCATATAAAGCATTGTTCTTAGTGAAATATAAATATGGAATATTTAATATAAGATCTTATATATAGTAAGTACACCATGAAGTGTAATATAATAAGGGGCAATTTAATGTAATATTGTCACGTTTCGTACGGTTTGTGGACTTTCGATGGCTCGTTGGGCGGAGAGGAGAGACCAACTTTTCATGTCTTGTCTAGGGGCGTCAGTAGTCATAAAAAAGCTTCGACTGCTCGTTTGGCCTTTTTTATAGCCCATTTTTTAATATTACTAAGTAGTATATATAACGATGCAAAAATTAAAGCAAAAAATAGTTACAAAATTATTTGGAGTGTTAGTGGACAGATGCCACGGTATATTTTTATTTAAAATGTGAATATTTATGAAGATAGCTGCTGTTTAGACATTTGAATGAAAGCAAAAAGCAATGCTCCTTTATGTAACCCACCTTTTATGTTATTTCTTTCCATTAAAAGTGTAATACATTATACTAATTAACCAGGCCGAGGTCTCTAGGACGTGCTATATTTATTTCAGTTCCACTGTGTGTGACGCCCGTTTATTAATCTTATTCTGAAGCGAAGAGAACCTTTTACTTAGAGTGATTGCTGTTTGCTACGTCTTTTGGAATCAGTTTATCTCGATAAAGTTTTTTATTTAAGATTCACTAAGTTATCTTTAGTACATCATCGTATTGAATTCATTTTGCTATAAATTTTTTTTATAGTCTACATCATTCTAGATATCAGGGCGATTGCGATTATCTCTATACGCCTTCGGAATAAGTGCATCTTAGGTGAAAATATGTTAAGATCACAACAGGTCCATAATCCATTCAAAGTACAGAATGTCTAAAGCTTACTACAAATAAGTACAAAAGGGCCATTTTCCCGTGCCTGTGTTTTATGAAAATGTGCGCAATACATTAAATAACAGAGTATCAAGGAATACTGGCCATATGTAGCTTTGTGTAACCAATTTTAATGTCCATAAATAATGCTCCACAGTGTTAAACTTATTTTGAGTTTACCGCATACATAGTTAAGAAACAAAATGATACGGCCAAGAAACCTTGAGACATGTTGGAAGTCGGAAAGGACGTATTGCTACATTAAAGTACTGTAATTCAGTCGCGAGTTCTTGAGAATTCCTGAAGTAAATTTATTGTACGGTAAACGTGTGTAGATTTATAGAGCAACTAATACAATATTTGATCGCTGCTGCAGGACAACAGTTCTCGGTGAATATGTCAGCAAGGGAGGCTACTGAAATATAATATCACGATACAACCTAGATGACCTCTTTACTTTTTGAATACTTAAACACACTCCAATTAAAGAGCACATTAAAACTTTTTAAAATTTTTGTAATAAAATTCAAAGACAACTACAGAATATGGTTAAAATACTTAAATAATCATGACACCAATATAATTTTATTCATTGTTAATTTCACTGACTCAAATATTATTCCTGTAATATTTTATGTGAAATCGACAAAGCAAAATACATTAAGTGCTCTTTAATTTAGGCAAGTAAGTATTAAAAACTAAATTGTAAACAAAATGAGCCGACGTTAATGTTCAAATTCACGTCAGGTGCCTTTGTTCTTATAACTCCCTAGTACAAAACTTGAGAGAGTTTCTCATATTTTAAATCTTTATCCAAAATAAATAAATTAATATCTATGAACATTCATAATTATGAGAGTAATGATAATGAAACACAAAATACTGAATAGAAGTCTATTCATATCGAAGTCTATCATAAACTTATCTCTTTAATCAAGCTAGAATGTCCAGATATTTCAGCGCAAAACTCTTGGTAAATGTGTCAAAATTACAGTAAAGAAGAGAAATTGGTTTGTTAATAATAATCATCTGGCGAGAATTACGGCCTTCTTGATGTAATTTTCGTCTGATGTCGGGGTATATATTTAATAATATGTTGACTACACCACACTGCTACATAATCCAATATTAACAAACGTTACTCATTGTATATCATGATCATGGGCATAATTTACTTGTAAGTGAACTTCACTTAGAAAGTAAAAGGTTATATTACCCATTTGCATTCCAAATATATTTTCTTTTGGTTTACGTAGTGAAACTCATACTTCGATGATTATTAATTACTACATTGGAAATGTAAATGATGAATATAGGAATATTATTTTGTTACCCAGGATATGATAAATACAAGGACTTCTTTCTACTATATTATTCATGTGTATCTTATGACAAACTACATACGTACGGTTGTTTAGAAAGTTTCAAGTGAGGGGACAACGATAAAGGCACTCGGATAACACGGGCCTAGCTTCACTAAGTTTCGTACGTTAATTATATTATTGAGTTAACATTTTGTGATAGTTGTGTCGTAACTATTACACTGCGTTATAGTCATGACTAACCTATATATCAGATGAATGACGAATTCTAGTTCTACGGAAACCGAATAGAAGAAACTGGCATATTGAATATGTGTATAGTTTCACAACTTGATGTTCGAGATTAGTATCTAGTATTATAATTATAATTAAAAAAAAAAAACACGTTTTCGTTCTTAAATATGGTTGACATTTATATATATTATTACTAAATGACTAATGCCACTTATAGGCTCAAGTCTCTAGTCATCTCTTAAAATACGCGACGTGGTTCTAAGACAAGCACATCTTCATTTCACTAGATAAAATCGTTAGCTTTCGGAAAGGATTTTTTCGAATTATTTCCCTTACTGCTTTGACCACCTTTTTCGTACGAACACCATGTAGATGGCCCACTACTTCTCTGTCGCAAACAGAGGAAGTATAATTGAACCAATAAATAGCCTGGTAAACAATCATTGGACTAATACCAAGTGCATGTAGATGTAAAATTGCACCTACTTTGTGTAATGCTACCACAGCAATTCTGTTCTCTTTATCAACCCACTCCATTTTAATATCTCAATATATTGTTGCGACTAGCGCTGCTTATAGACATTTGCAAAACAGACACGTTTCCGGCCTTTAATAATAATAATAATAATATCTGTGGACTTATCACACCACGTTAGCCTGATCCTGTGGTAAGTACCGAGAAGACTTGTGTTACAGGTACAAGACAATGGACAATATATTTAATATTGTTATAAATTTGAGAAACTTTATATATTGAAGATTTTTATTATATAAATACATATGTAAACATCCATGACCTAGGCGGGATTCAAACCCGCGACCTCTAGCGCAACACGTGCAAGAACCGCCACGTTAACAACAATACAATTCTTCGGGATACTTCCCATAGACAATATGATAACAGACTCACAGTGAACCGACATCTCTTCGTTTTTGTAAGTGATAGTGCCATGATGCATAGAAGGAGGTAGTGTCATGCATGGCGCATAACACTACAACCTCCTATGCAACAGAATTGGACTGGCACGACCGGAGAGGTACTACTCGCTCACTCGATACCGCCGTAAAGTGACACCTACGGTGTCGTGTTGAAAGGCTCCGACATCTCGTTTGTCCCCTTATACTACAAAGGACCGAAAAATCGAGCTGTCCGGAAATAACTTGGTAGTCAACGATTCGAGTCGCTCTACGTTGTATATGGTCAAATGAAACGAGCTGATATTCAGCTCGTTTCCTCGAGGCCCCTGCCCACAGGTGGGAGCAGTATTCCATATGCGATAGGACTTGTGCCAAATAAAGCTGCAGCCGATGGGCTGGATTGAATTACTGGGTTTTTGATCACACCCAGCTTCTTTGAGGCTAAATTAGGTTACGTTTCCAAAGGACCGCGGAACTGGACGTTACTCGATATGTCAACACCAAGCATTCCAATACTAGCTGAGGTCTACAGGTGTTTTGAAAACGAGGAGATACGATGAAGGGTGACTTTTTAGCGGTAAGCGCGCTTGTGTCTTACGGGGGTGAAATTGGACAAAATTTAGTGATTCCTTGACTTTGAATTACAAGCCTTCAACTTCAGACACAAACTTGTTTCGATACTCGTTAAAGTGTTCCCGGAAAATATTGGCACAGCCAGTTTATAAAGCATCCCCAGTGCTGTTATCTACGAAACAAAGAAGGCCACTATTTTGCAGCATGTCATTGATATGTAGAAGAGATGTAGAAGAGAGATAGAACGCAGCCTTGGGGAACACCAGCGTTAACAAATTCAAGGGCGAAGGATGCGACGTCAACCACGACCTAGATGCTGCGATTTGTCAAGAAGCTAGTGATCCAATCGCACAACTTCCCGAGAAGTCCGTGTGAATAAAACTTTGAAACGAGTGCTTTGTGCCAAACCCGTTCAAAGGACTTAACATCCACACTAACCATCAATGCGGGAAACATTGGTGGTTAGTGTAGATGTGGTTTCAACTGCCTCCACCCATCTGTACGTTAAGTAAATTAGAAGACTAGCTGAACATCCGCGATGGAAACCGTACTGGCAGTCACTAATTATTTGATGGCCTTCTTCACGATGGCCGCAAGGGTTGATAATGAAATCTATAATTTTGGAAAACAAAGGTGGTATCGCAATAGTTCGGTAGTTGGATGGGTCGGAGCGGTCACCTTCTTGAGGGATCGGCTGCACTAAAGCCGTCTTCTGAGAGCTGGGTACTACGCCTACAACGTACAAGAATCGGAAAAGAAGCGTCAATACAGGAGCTGAAACTGGAACACATTTTCGCAGCACAGTCGGAGCGGTGCCATCTGGCCCACTCGACGTATGAATGTCCAGGGAGAAAAGAGCTTTACGTACGACGCTCTTCCGGAACATAATATACGGCATCGTGTAACCACACCGCGGAATAGTAAGCGGCGGAGCTCACTGATTATCTAAAAAGGAGTTCCACGCAAAATTAGAGCCCAAAAACTCGGTTTTCTCTTTTTCCAGCGGTTCATTACTCCTGTGCAAAGATGTGAGAGATTACTTAGCGAAATTCCCCAAAACAGCCTTACCAGATTCCAAACACAAATGTAATATTTTTTTGACTTGAAAAGTCAAAAAAATTTAACAGTATTTATGACCAGACTAAACATGTTGTAAATAATCGAATACTTATTATTATAGTTTTAGAAAATATAAAATTATACTTGTAAATGTACTATAAATTAATAAATAATTACTTTTACATATCTATATTTAAATGACGATAACACAATAATCAATTTCAAAAACTAAAGAAACGTCGTTGTCGTCAAATTATACATATTTGATATTGTAAAACCAAAGTCTCCAGGACTGTCGGTCTGTATGTAATCATATCGCGCATTTATCAAAACCAACGGAATGAATATTCATACAGTTTGGATCAGTTTGGTCACCCGTGGATAGAGAGGTTTCCGAGGAAGGTTTAGAGTATAATTTGCGAACGAAGGTTTTCAGTAACCTATCTACCGATGGATACGGCCGTTTTCAATAACCTATCTATCGATGGATACTACAGAAGAATTTTAACGTAAGTTTCGTACAAAACACATCTTAATTTCATATATGATTACATAAAGAGACTTGATATCTGTTATTCACGAGCCGGGGTAGATATCAAATTTAGCTAACAATTAAAAATCAATGGTGCAACGGCAAAGGTAATCTAATTTAAGCATTGAGGTGTTCCTTGGAACCATATATCACCCAGCTAGTTGCCACTTTGATGGTAACCGCTAAATTAAATAAATTACTTAATGCTTAATTATATTACGTGATTTGTGTTTGAGCGAAATATTATGCTAGAAAACATTCGTGTACAATATGAGAACCTTTCAAGCTCTTAAACAATATTGTCATAAATATTACAGACAAGCAAATAGACATTGTTGAATCATATTAATATCCAAAAAACAAAGTAAATAATATAAGACGTAGTCAATATCAGCTTATCATGTCCTCTCGTTTTCTCGGTTTGTTAAGTCATTGCAATCTTTTACTGTCTCCAGCATTGACTAGGGAGGGAAATCGGAATTACTTTCTATTCTGCCTCTTTTATACTGATTAAATTCGTTGCAAGTCCCAAGACAGGTTTAGCATTTTCCGTGAGCTCACTGCGATCACATCAAAGGGTCAAAGTTGTAGACGCTGTAGATCGGGGTCACAGGAGTAACAGCGATGGGAACACATGGTGGTTTAATCCTATTAATAAAGTTAACTACTTTAAATAGGAAAAAGTACAAGTATAAATGTTAAGTAAAGCCAACATATATCTAGTAAATTCATCACTATCACTATCGGTCCACTGCTGGACATAAACCTCTTTCAATGAACGCCAAGACGACCGACCTGCTGCTACTGGCATCTAATGAATTGTTTACAATAAATCGATACTAAATAAATATGACACCCTTTTGCATTGCAGCCGAACAGGGTCGGCGTGAAAGAAAATATGCTTCCGTATAAGATTACAGATGAAATCATTTGTAAGGGGTTCCGGATAAAAATTGGGGGTCTTCTATATTTCATCATCATAATTATCAATTGACGACCGGCGGGCTCAGTTGGTAACGTAGCGATTAGTTCACGTGTTACGCCAGAGGTTAAATATATAAAATTTATTAAATTTGTAAGAATATAAAATATGTTTCCGTTGTCTAGGACCTGTAACACAAGTCCTTACGGTACTTACCACAGGTCTCATGGTAGTATCGATCGTGGTGTATTAAGTCCACAGATATTATTACATTATATTATCATTAGTCAGATCACCCACGCCATATGTCACGGTCTTTACATTTCTACACAAACACGTAAAAAATATCAAAATTTTGAAGAGCACAATGAATATTCTACGATAAGTCTAAACCAGCTAGTAGTTCAACGGTGTCTAGTCAAAAAGGGAAAAACACTTTGGTTGCGTTTTAAATCGGTAGTGAATAAAGAGATTAAATTTTGTGTTTAAAAATCTTAAAGTCTAGTAAGAACATGTGTTCTTCAAGGATCCTATTATTTGGCGCAATTGAAGCAAATAGGATTTCGTCGCCAGAGAATCGTAAACTAATAAGTTTTGTCCCATTGTGCTCAAAATACTCCCCTTACACATGAATCATGTTTACGAAGAATCTCAATTCTATCATACAATTTACTTCAGTAGTTCAGTATGTAGATACTTGATAAAATATTATAATATCCTACTATGATGTATGCTTACTACTGATACAATTTTATTAAGGTGTTCAATAAAATTGTAACCGAGACATGCATAAGTGTAGATGCCTATAGTAGGAAAGATCTCTCATACAATTCCTTAAATATATTCTGATCGATGGCGCTACAGGATTTTATTTTGTTTAATTTTGCCTTCTCAAATGAATTTATGAATTTCTTACTGAATTTTAAATTAAATTTCCTTTTGGTAACCAGTCTAGATACGATACACGTAACAGGTCTAACTTGAAGTTTAAAATTACGTGCGTCGTTTATGACTAGCCTAATGTAACACAAATACATTAGTAATACATACTGTCCTAAGATATGGCGTATATTACTTACGATATGCATTTCCACATTCCGTGTGTACGAAGTCACAGCCAAAGGCTAGTTTCAAATACAATAGAATTTTGGCTTAAACCACAGACTGGGTTTACAATTTTGTATACAAGTGTACCAGCAACAGTTATATACAAATACAAACAGGCATGCACGGATGCAAATAGTATGCAAGTTTAGTTTAACAAGCATGGGTCTTATATCTTACTGCCTACTGTTTTGTTTTTTGGAGCGGTGTTTCGGTATTATTCGCATAGAGCACAAGAGTTTCTTGTTTCCTCCCAGCAAGGTGAACCGAATACTATGAAATTGAAATCCGAAGCGCTTGGTTCATATTTAAGTAAGCATATGACGTAACAAAGTTATTCAATGGCAGTCGTAGTTTACGAAAGGGCACAGCACTCACATATAACGTGGAACTTATTGTCATAGCTGTCACCCGAATTTTATCACTTTCATTTTGTGAAACGAACAAATATGACAGGGGAATAAATTGTTGGCTTAATGGAATAATTTTTCGGGTATCCCATCTTTAGCACGGCTTTACTGACTAAGACTTCAGCGATTTACGTTGTGTATAAAAAATGATAGTTTTACCATATGAAGAAAATTTTACGAATAATGTTCTATAATACTCGTAGACGTAAATCCCTTGTATCGTTTCTTTTAATAATATGGATAAGATTATGTTTGATATATAGCAGACATCATAGGAAAATTAGTCTTGGTTAACCTATTGATTCTTTCACCTTAGGCGAGGGAGAAGGAGCTTCCTAATTGTAAGATTCCTAGTAGGTCTTATCATATTTTATGTCTTCCCAAATTCCAACCAATAAAGCGGTTCTAACTTAAATTTCATATCTCTTCCCTTGTTTTCGTATATTTACGCGAATGTTATTCATTGTTGTGTCTCTTTAAGTTTCTAATACCTTCATGTGTTAAAACCTCTAAATTGTATGGGCTACCAAACATACACAAATTAATGAATGCCAATAGAAGAATGTATTGAAGTGGTGTCAAGAAAGCTTAACGATAAGTATACTAACTCGATTGCGACTGCGGACCTATACATAGATCAAATAAAGAGATCAATAACAACACGCGTTAAACAATATACAGATGTTAGACATCGTGGTTCTACTAAATCTGCAGTATGTCAACATGTACAAGATAACGCCCGCCATTATATTAGATTTAACAGACCTCAAATCCTCGCGAAAGAATCTCGATTCCGTCCAAGGTTGATTCGTGAGGCGATTGAAATTAGAAAGCATCCAAATTTTAACAGAGAGGGTGGTTGGGTCTTACCACCTGCTTGGGATCCGGTGATAAATATAATTAAGTCAGAAACAAAAAATGACTCATCCCAGCTGCAAAACACAATAAGCTTGTTTTGTATGAATCGGACTAATTAATTGTTAATGATTCTGCTGCTTATAAATACTCAGACGACTAAAATCTTCAGTCTGTCCGTGACCATGACAGCCCAAAGGTTATCGAAACGTCGGGATATAAAAACTTGTGGGATCAAGAGAGAATTTTTCCTAATATTATTTTATTTTCAGCTCTTATTTCTTATAAATTGAATATTTGTAGATATATAT
>JAFELO010000362.1:0-10278 GCA_017140195.1 Eumaeus atala | reverse complement strand
TATTTATTTATTTATTATTATATATATTTATCATATTTAATATATTATATTCTAATCCATTTATTATTTATAACTCAAACATATTTTTACAATTATTGTAGAACAGGAGAGCCCAAGGATTTTGACATATTCCTTCATGACGATGATTCTGTCTAATTCCACAAGAAAATTTAAAGAAACGTGATAAAATTCGCTAAAGAGACACAACAATTCATATCTCTCTTTCAAGAGTATTGCAGCCAGAATAAAAACTCATTTGAAACGAAACACTCTTTTCTACATACGTATAAATATTACTGCTCCAGCAAGAAAACCAAATCATTTTATAACAATAAAATGTTAGTTGAGAAAAAATCGAAATATGAAAAAACGCATTCCAAAAATGCAATGTATTAAAAATATTTTATTTCATGCATCGAATGTTAAACAGATGTTCACGGTACTACTGAAAAATAAAAACAAGCAATCCTTTTGAGATAAAAGATTCTCTTTAAAAACTAAGCATTAAATACTACTTGAAAATAGAATTTCCCTAGTATCCTATTTATCATCTGTTATCGCTTCGAAGCAGTATTTAATGGCGCCGAATGTAGTCACAATTTTCAAATTTATGTCTTGTGAGTACGGAAGTCCAGTGATTACACAGGAGTCTCTATTCGAGTGGTTCCTTCGATTTTTACGTTCACTGTTGCTTGTTGTGAGCAAACCACATTTGCTAGCTCTGCGGAAAGTAAAAATCGTTAAGCAAACATATTCGATTAATAAGATTAAGTACTGATAATATGTATTTTGTCTGTCGCCCTCATTGCGTTAACACTCTCTCTCGCTCTCTAAATGAGAAACCCTACCAATTTTTCCCCTTTTCACAAAAGTAAAAAATGATATTTATTAAAAATTACAGTTCCTAAATATGCACTTAAATATGATAAAGGTCCGTTCAAGATCGCTCCCTTTATCTCATGAGTGATTTAGTGCGTCTCGCACGAACCACATCTGGCCAGAACGTTTTATCAATATGGGTCTAAAAGATAATTAGGCGCCTTAACGCGTACCCTACCTTTACTCATAAACATAATACAGGGTACTCATTGCATAAAAGAGTATAAGAAAAACCGGCCGAGTCCGAATCTGACTTATGTACCGAGGTTTCCGTAATAACGGCAGATACGAGGTAGACAATTTGAAAAAATTTACATTCTTATGCTTAAGTTGACAAAGTTAAATTAGCTAATTTTGTGTGAAATTAAATACAAATTTAAGTTTGTAATGGGTTTTATCTGTCACCAATACATTACATACTTATTTCCGTTTTTTCTTTATCTGCGTTTTGTAATTACACTTTTTGTCAAATTTCATCATTGTAGACTAACGTAACAAACCCATATGTTTTCTAGGCCTATAAGGGTCTACTTACCAATGAGGTTCAACTTTGTTGTCCTTCGGCCTGTTTTGATTTTTTTGTCTAGATGAACCCGTAAAATGTGAGAGATTTATATATAGAGGTGCCATATTTTTATATTTATTTAATATATATGTCCTAACTATATACTTCTGACATGTGTAAAGCTTTTGAACTATCACAAACCTCCTATGTCAAACCATTACGTGATGAAGTGCAGTTTGATACGCGCTTATCAAGTAAGATCAGCACACGCTTCTATATTTCTAATATATTCAAAATCTAACATTTTTTGTAGATTTTTTAACTAGACGTGCACATTTCCCAAAGCCGCATCAAGCTCACCAAGCTTATCGGAACGTGGAACATTTAGCCCCAGAGATTTTGCCAATACAAATCAAATAAGCCCAAACACAATAGAATTACGATATTTTATTAACGACTTGCTATGAATACCTTTCAACTTCATCAACAGATCAGATCCTGGATTAAATATTAGAACAAATTCCTTGTCAAGATAAATTACTTAGTAAAGTTAGATTGGTTAAGTAGAAGCACCGGAACCGTAAATAATATTTTTTATAGCAAAAGGGGGCGGACGAGATATCTGAGCCTATCCATGACTACCAACGTAGATGTATCTCCCCCCCCCCCAATGGGCCATCGGCTATTCACACACCGCACGCAACGCGACAGCGACGCTGTCACTTTACGCCGGTATCAAGTGAGCGAGAGGTTGATTCCTTCCCCGGTCGTGCCGACCCAATTCCATTACATAGGAGGATTTAGTGTCATGCACTATGCACGATACTACCTCTTCCTAAAAGTAATGTTCCTGTAACACTTTTAACGTTTTTATTCCGTCTGTACACGTTTAATTCTATGTTGCAGTTTCTTTGCCTAGTGGTAAAGAGATGATAGCACGAGACGCATTGTTATCCTTATACATTCTGCAAAAGTTATGAACACTTTTGAAAACAGATTAAAAGTGTTATAATTTATTTCTGCTTCGACATAACAATCGAACTGATGTGCTACAAATCTGCTCCTTGCTATTATAAATCGTATATAGTCATACCAACACAACATTAAAGGATTATGCGTCCCTAGATTCCTTTTCAAGAGCCCGTTTGCTGGGGTTGATAACGTTCCATTCTGATATTTAGGAACCTCATCCACCGCACAGTAAGGGCATTAGCATGTTCAATTCATTTATTCATAAGCTTAAAGCGTCTAACGTTTATACTATTACGAGTATGGTCTAATCGAACGAATTTGAAAAGCTTCGTGTAGCTTCGTGTGGTCAGAATAGAAATGAATGGGCATTAATGACGCTCACTGATTATTATTAAGTATTGTTTAACTTTGTTGTAACTTTAATCGATGTGCACAAAAAAAAATTGCGATTTTCGTACAAAGCCTAGGAAAATATCTCAGATAAAAGAGTTTTGTTTTAAAAACGAATGAAGCAGAAGAACCAGTCGTCTAAAAATACCTTAATCTTCCACAATTAAATGTACATTATAATTTATGTTATACGCATAATGATTAATGTGTTCGGATAACCTATAATTGCCACTAGCTGATTAAATTATGTAATATAGTATGCGCTTTGTGTTGATGTTACTGATTACAATTTCTAAATTATTCATATTCTAACCGTATTTGCAACATTTTCTACAGCATGTTAAGCTTAGCTTAATAGCTTCTTGGCCTAAATTACTATAAGTACTGACAAGTGGCTGACGTGGCACATCATTCGCTCTGTAACCTTAGTATCAACTATAAATAACTTGGTATCTATAGACATAATATAGTAGAGAATTGTAGCAGTGTAAAAATTGTACATACTAATATATTATATAATAAATAAAAATAAATTAATTTACATTATTGATGACGAAAAGGTACCCCTGACCACACGTAACTTAAAAATTATTGGGCTAATTTACGCATGTATATACGTGGCTAATACTTTTGATACATTTATTTTCAAATGTTGGTGTGGCATAATTATATGGATAATAAACGAGTTTACTCAGACAATAACAACGGGTCGGGTTTTGATAAAAAATAATCTGAAAAAAAAAGGTCTGAATACCTAACACGAACTCCTAGCAGAACGTCTAATTTATAAGATACAACCTAACCTAATGTGAAATCCTTGCAACCCGTCTAATTTATGAAATATATTAACGACTAAAGAAAAGTTGGTCGAAATAAAAATTTGCTTTTTTAATGACGGCCGGGTCGGCTAGTCTAGGACTTTATCGAAAGTTGAAAAATAAGAAAAAAACTAAACGCTTTTTTCTTATTTTTTAACTTAACAAAAAAAATTGATCTTATAAAATCTTATTTAATGCCTTAAATGCGTGAATTTCCGAAGAGTATTGTTTATTTATTTCTTTAATGTTTACTTTAAAACAAGATAACGAATAAATAAAATATAAATATTATAAATATATGTTATAAAATGAAGTCAACAAAAGATGTCTGTATATATGTGACGGATTTTTTCAAAATACTGAACCGATTTTCATGCGATTTTCATATATGGACAGAGAGCTTCCCGAGTAAGGTACGTTTTAAGTCTATAACATACATTCCGTTTTATTCACGGGTGAAGCCGGTAGGGTCGCTATTAAGGAAGTATATGTTTTTGAAAACGCTATTCACTAACAGAGAATAAAATGTTCTTCATTTCTATTGTATTCAAGAGCCAACCTTTATAGGTCTTCTACACAAATTGCATTTTTTTTTACGCAACCTTTTACGTTATATCAAAGAACTGAGAACTGAATACTTACTTACGGTAAATCAAGGCAATATTGCACAAATATTCTTTATCTAAACAACGCTTTGTTGTACCAAAAAGCCTTCGGTGTAGTGTAAACAGTGGTCCATTAGACCCAACCACAGCTTGTCAAGCTTCCATGCTTCCCCTACAAACGTGAAAACAATGCGCTTTACGCTTTTTGTACCGTCGGACGCTCCTCGGCACTTTCAAAGGAACGATACGCAACGATATACCAACCGAGTAACTATTTGCACATAGACAACTATTGTTCTCACCTTACCTTTCTGATTCAGGATATCGGTGATAAGAATATTTTTGTGTACTAAGACATGAAAATGTAACTTTAGGTACACGTATGGTATATCTACATATTAAGTACGCTAAATACTATTTCTGAAATAGGTTATAGTTTATTTGAAAGCCGTGTGCATTATGTATTTACAGTATCACAAAGGACTTGAGGGAAATTATTTTGTAAATGTGAAGTGATGCGAATATAATGAATAAACCCAAAAACGTTTCAAATCAAACGTTATGTACGTTTAATATATTTACCGCATAAAATATATTTTTATCAGTATAATTTTATGTATTTTTTTTTACTTCGCAAGGGCTCGAAAAGTTGTTTTATTGCAATGAATATTTGTCACATACATAACAAAAAATATTAAAGTTCCTTGTAGATATGATTATAAGAACTAAATTTGAACAAAGTTGAAGCCAGACGAACAGATATTATCTCTTTTATAAAGTTCTTAATTAGATTATTTTCAGCAACTTTAAGCGCACGTGCTGGAAATTTTTTCCAACTTTCAAACGTTAAATCAAATCGTTCATATATATTTTAATTAAACAAAGATATTTTTTACGAGGTACATCTGTTTTTTTTTTTCATTTAATAAAGCGATACAGAGGTGTCCTTGTATTCATATATCTTTATTAAATCTGTTTAATATTGATATATATTATACAACGTCAAGGGCGCCCCTAACAATTTCTACACTTCCCGTATGTATGAATATAAATAAACCTTAACGGTCTTAGTAACAAATTATAAGTACTAAAATTATGTTCATACTGAAGATTTTCTTCAACGATCATATATTCGTATAATGATTTGTAAAAAAAGCTACAAAATATTTACATATTTATATCTAAAACTATTACTTACCACTTGAACTACCATCACACTATTCAAAACCATGTCCATTTTTGCTTACCTAAAACAAATTAAAGTAAAATTTATATGTAGATATTTGGAATTTTCAAATCATTGTCATGTTAAGAATTCTCTATAAATTCCAAAATGATGTACATAATGAGGCCACTTTTTTAACGCTGTAAGTATTACAGAAACGGGGACTGGTATAACGGACATCATGAACGACACCGGAAACTAAGCGTAAAACGAAACGTGACATTAAATTCGAGCGAAATCTAAAATGTCAATTACATTAAAATGTTTACTCAAAATGTTTCGAACATATAACCGTGCGTCATACACTTTAATTATTATCTTTTAATAGTTATTCAATAACGTACACTACAAGCGATATTAGAAACGTCTAATGTTTACCAAATTAGATGTTCCTAAAGTTTACAGACTAACTTAAAATTACTTTACATATTACGATAAATATTATAATAATTGATTAAGTCTTTTGAAAGATTCAATAATAATATAACATTATAATTTATAATATGGTAAAATAATTATTTTATTGATTGGACTGTTGATAATATATACTCATTGTAAAACAAAGTCCCCAAAATGTATGTGATCGATTTTCTCAAAATCTAGTGAACGGACTTTCAGCTATGAATTACTTCACCTATGGACTATTTTCGAGGAAGGTTTTAGTGTATGTCTTGGCACCTGTTGTTCATGGGCGAAGATGGGGCGGACCGCTAGTAACGAAATACGCTATTACTATCATAAAACATATAAATGTATCACTAAACGTTCAAAAATAAGGTATAATTTAAATTCACAAATGTATGGTCCGACATAACGCATACATGAGACACAAATAGGGGTCGAATTAAACATTACTTAATTGGAGTGTTTTAAAATAAGATAACGTGTAACAATGTGCCCCCATAAGTGAACAAAGATTTACCTCGGTGTAAAATTTATACCCAGTAGGGGGTTGCAGGAATAAATGTATAATTATGACTTAAACAACAACAATACAACACATCTTTACGCCAGCTCCCTAATGGTGTAGACGAGCGCCCCATATCTCACGGTCCTTACGTAACTTTTTTTTTGTTGACGCGGGGAAACGCTTTTACGCGCCTTCACTGGCCCTGGGTGGGGTCCAGTGGTGTGTGGGGCTCTCACACCACTGGACCCCACCCAGGTGCCGCCATCAGTGCCGCCTTTGGTGAGGTGCCCCGGAACAGCAAATCATCAGCGCACCTCGATAGCTAGTCAGCCCCCTAAGGGACCGACGCCACCTCCACAGATGGGGTTGTCCGCACCACAGGACAACCCCACCAACTTTGGGACAGTGTAATGGGGCGAGGTTCCCATCCTCGCCCCGTGCGCAATAGCTTTTGTCCCCTCTTCTTATAGGAGGGGGTACAAAGAGCATACCCCTCCTCGGTTCAATTACCTTCGCAAAAGGTATGTCGGCTCACCCCAGGCTACTGAGCCCCACCGCCACGACAAGGCTTGAACCATGGTGGGTGTCCTTACGATACGTGTTGATTTCTAACAGAGTTAAAGTTTCATAAGATACAAACTTTATTCCAAGTCGAGAACACCTATTTTTAATTAACTAATTGTTAATTAAAAAACTTGCAGAAGATTGAAAAGTGAGCAAGTAATGGTTTTGACCCAATTTTTACGAAAAACAATATTACATTCGAAATGTGATACCTTTGGTACAGCAAATTGTTGTTGTTTGGCATGGAAAATATTTTCAATCGAAGTCATATTTACAGGATCTTTGTTTAGCATTAGTAGTTAAATCTTGAATTTTTTAAAAAATTCTACAAATAACAGAAGGTTAACAGACTTATTTAAACGTTGGGTATTTATATATTTTATATTTGGCCTACCTACTCAGCACATATACCTTGCTTTCCTATTATAGTATTGCCTATTACGGTGGTCGACTACAATTTTATCAACGTAAACTCTTTAGAAGTGAGCTGATAATAATAATTAGGATATGTTATTATCGGTATTGCGAACCTCCAGGAATGGTTGTTAACGCCTCTACTATCGGGAGTTTCGTGCTCATGTTGAGGTTCTCCGATAGTCGTTAAATATTGTAGAAGCTATTACTGCGAGTGTCGAATGCTCAGGACAACACCGAATTCTAATCATAACATTTCTCACTATATTTACAGTTTACTGTCACCTACTTATAAATGCAATTATGTAAGTTGTTCAAAAAAGTAAGTGTTGTGTGACACCACAAATGTAGTTTACAGATCAATTCTGATCGCCTGATGAGTAAATAGTTATAATTTGTAGTTACGTCAGTAAACAAGCTGAGATGCACTCGACAATAAACGCTATATGAACAGAATTGAAATAAGATTATGTTTCGGCTGTTTAAATGTGCTAAGTCGTAACGGGTGTAGCAGGGTAAGGCAGGACCTATGTGACGAACCTGCCTTACCCTGCTACTAAGGCAGGTTCGTAAGGACACCCACCATGGTTCAAGCCTTGTCGTGGCGGTGGGGCTCAGTAGCCTGGGGTGAGCCGACATACCTTAGGCGAAGGTAATTGAACCGAGGAGGTGTATGCTCTTTGTACCCCCTCCTATAAGAAGAGGGGACAAAAGCTATTGCGCACGGGGCGAGGATGGGAACCTCGCCCCATTGCACTGTCCCAAAGTTGGTGGGGTTGTCCTGTAGTGCGGACAACCCCATCTGTGGAGGTGGCGTCGGTCCCTTAGGGGGCTGACTAGCTATCGAGGTGCCCTGATGATTTGCTGTTACGGGGCACCTCACCAAAGGTGGCACTGATGGCACTCGCGGTGGTTTTTGTGGGTATTCGTCACTATAATGTGCCGCGAGCCCCACACACCACTGGACCCCACCCAGGGCCAGTGAAGGCGCGTAAAAGCGTTTCCCCGCGTCAACAAAAAAAAGGTACGTAAGGACCGTGAGATATGGGGTGCTCGTCTACACCATTAGGGAGCTGGCGTAAAGATGTGTTGTATTGTTGTTGTTTAGGTCATAATTATACATTTATTCCTGCAACCCCCTACTGGGTATAAATGTTACACCGAGGTAAATCTTTGTTTCGCATTTATGGTGGCACATTGTTACACGTTATCTTATTTTAAAACACTCCAATTAAGTAATGTTTAATTCGACCCCTATTTGTGTCTCATGTATGCGTTATGTCGGACCATACATTTGTTAATTTAAATTATACCTTATTTTTGATCGTTTAGTGATACATTTATGTTTTATGATAGTAATAGCGTATTTCGTTACTAGCGGTCCGCCCCATCTTCGCCCATGAACAACAGGTGCCAAGACATACACTAGAACCTTCCTCGAAAATAGTCCATAAGTGAAGTAATTCATAGCTGAAAGTCCGTTCACTAGATTTTGGGAAAATCGATCACATACAGACACTTTGGGGACTTTGTTTTACAATGAGTATATATTATCAACAGTCCAATCAATAAAATAATTATTTTACCATATTATAAATTATAATTTTATATTATTATTGAATCTTTCAAAAGACTTAATCAATTATTATAATATTTATCGTAATATGTAAAGTAATTTTAAGTTAGTCTGTAAACTTTAGGAACATCTAATTTGGTAAACATTAGACGTTTCTAACATCGCTTGTAGTGTACGTTATTGAATAACTATTAAAAGATAATAATTAAAGTATATGTTCGAAACATTTTGTGTAAACATTTTAATGTAATTGACATTTTAGCTAAACAATCGACTGCACGTTGAAACAATTTGGATCTTTTGTTCTGATTTCGCTCGACTTTAATGTCACGTTTCGTTTTACGCTTAGTTTCCGGTGTCGTTCATGATGTCCGTTATACCAGTCCCCGTTTCTGTAATACTTACAGAGTTAAAAAAGTGACCTCATTATGTACATCATTTTGGAATTTATTGAGAATTCTTAACGTGACAATGATTTGAAAATTCCAAATATCTACATATAAATTTTACTTTAATTTGTTTTAGGTAAGCAAAAATGGACATGGTTTTGAATGGTGTGATGGTAGTTCAAGTGGTAAGTAATAGTTTTAGATATAAATATGTAAATATTTTTTAGCTTTTTTACAAATCATTGTACGGATATATGATCGTTGAAGAAAATCTTCAGTATGAACATAATTTTAGTACTTATAATTTGTTACTAAGACCGTTAAGGTTTATTTATATTCATACATACGGGAAGTGTAGAAATTGTTAGGGGCGCCCTTGACGTTGTATAATATCTATCAATATTAAACAGATTTAATAAAGATATATGAATACAAGGACACCTCTGTATCGCTTTATTAAATGAAAAAAAGAACAGATGTACCTCGTAAAAATATCTCTGTTTAATTAAAATATATATGAACGATTTGATTTAACGTTTGAAAGTTGGAAAAAATTTCCAGCATGTGCGCTTAAAGTTGCTGAAAATAATCTAATTAAGAACTTTATAAAAGAGATAATATCTGTTCGTCTGGCTTCAACTTTGTTCAAATTTAGTTCTTATAATCATATCTACAAGGAACTTTAATATTTTTTGTTATGTATGTGACAAATATTCATTGTAATAAAACAACTTTTCGAGCCCTTGCGAAGTAAAAAAAATACATAAAATTATACTGATACAAATATATTTTATGCGGTAAATATATTAAACGTACATAACGTTTGATTTGAAACGTTTTTGGGTTTGTTCATTATATTCCCATCATTTCACATTTACAAAATAATTTCCCTCAAGTCCTTTGTGATACTGTAAATACATAATGCACACGACTTTCAAATAAACTATAACCTATTTCAGAAATATTATTTAGCGTACTCAATATGTAGATATACCATACGTGTACCTAAAGTTACATTTTCATGTCTTAGT
>JAFELO010000361.1:1081211-1182858 GCA_017140195.1 Eumaeus atala | reverse complement strand
GGCCCCGTTACCGAGGGGATAGTCGTCCCCTTGCGACCCAACCCGGGTTATGAAGTTCGCCTCGATGCCCGTAACCCCCCGCAGTTCCTGTGGAGAAGACCAGCAGTGATTTTGCTAGCAGCGGTGTTAACGGGGAAGTTAGGGGTTGAGATATTTAGGCAAGAGGCAAATCCTTCCCAGTTACCCTTTGCCTAGGGGGGAGAGTTGGCAGTTTGTATGTTTCGGTGTACAGTACCGCCAGTACTGGCATGTGGTCAGAACCGAGGTGTTCCTCCAACACGTCTAGTGTGAAGTGGCCCTCGAGGTTCCTAGTAATAGCCACATCCAGCACGTCTGGGGGTAGGCGTGTACGTCCGAGATGGCTGGAGCCACTTTTGTAGCTGTTGTAGATTTCGATGGCCAACTCCATGAGGCCGGAACAAGTCTGGCCGATGAAGGTGGCCATGGACGTCGTCTGCGTTACGCGCGGTTTGGTCGGCTGCCTGGGTTTGGCAGCCGGTTTAGGTGTAGCAGGCTGTGCTGCTGGCGTGGTGGTTGTGGGGAGAGCGGGTGCAGAAATGGGGAGAACAGAGTTTACCTCCATTTCTACATCTGGGGTCACGTCTTGAGTGGCGGTAGTCACTCTCTTCTTTTTTATCTTCTTCTTCTTCTTTTTCGGCTTGGGCCCTGGGGATGGGGTTGTTGGCCTCCGCCATAAAGGTCGCGGCTGTCGGTGGCGGCAGCTCCACGCGTGGAGCTATCGGCCGTTGAGCTCCCGCAGTGGTGATGGCAACAGGGCCGGCGCGCTTGTTGCTCGCCTCCTTTTTAAAAACGGGGCAGGTGTGTGATGTTGGCCGGGTGAGCACCGGCACAATTAGCGCAGATTCGAGGCTCGGTTTTCGGGCGCTTGCAGTCGCGCGCGAAGTGCTCCTCGCTGCAGCGAATGCGATTCTGCGGTTGCACTGTTTCGATGAGTGTCTAAACTGCTGGCACCTGTGACACTGTGCGGGGCCCCTCTTACCCCTCCAAGCGTCGATCTGGATGCCAGGCAAGTTAAACATTTCGGAGACCTAGTATATCCCCGGCAATGCTGTCTCTGTCCTCTTAATGAGGGCGAAAAATATACACCCGGATCTTTAAGATTTATTTAGTTTTATGACTCTTACTTATATAGTTAGGGATAAGGTTTCTTCTTCTTCGGTGTCGCGTTTCGTACGGTGAGCCGGTCGGTGTGGCCCATTGGAGGGGAGGAGGAAAGGACATAATAATTGCGTAGATGTTCATGGTCGCCGGTAGTCGTGTCAAGGTTCTGATTGTTCGTTTGCCCCCTTATACGGTTAAAAAAATGACCATCATCACAGACTTCAAAAGTACATCAATGTATTTTAAAATTGTCGACGCTCTGCGATTTCACCCGCGTAACTATGGTCCTTTGGGCCGTAGCCTTTTTTTGTATAGCTTATAACCTGTAGTTCCAGGGATCAAACAAACAAACTGCTTCAGCATTATTATATTGAGCAGCCTCTTCTTATAAAAGAGGTACCAAAAGCACCTCATCCCCCTGGTCTTTAGTCGAATCTCCTTGTAGGAGGGGTACGCAGAGCAGCGAAATTGGTTCAATTCGCAAGGTTCACCCCAGGCTACTGAGCCCCACCGCCACGCCAGGACCTCAACAACGATGGGTCCGTTGCCGCAGCCTAATTAATCAGAACATGTTCAACAATTTGGGTGCTAAGCAAACAAATATATATAATAAAGTTATAATTAAAATAATCAATTATAACTTCAAGTAGATTTAGTTGTGCTGCGCTGTTTGCAGCCGAATTGGGCAGGCATGACAGGAGTACTTCGCGCTCGCATGAGACTGCCATAAAGTGACAGGTTCACGGTCGCGTATGGTGTGGTTCGTGAGTCGCTAATGGCCCATTGGAGGGGATGGGTACAAAAAGAGGGAAACGCAGGTACATAACATTATGCGGAGCGTCGGAAGCCGATTTCAGTCAAACGGTGAACGAATTATACTTCTTTGGCGTAACAAGATAAAAATCTATTTTAAGATTCCTTCTTCTACGTTTGTGGAAAAAACGGCAACAATAATAGAGAAAAATGTATTTAATATATTGAGAGTTTTATCACAACGCATTGTAGTAACTATCTTTGAAAAACTAAAATGTTGAGTATAGCTAATTTCAGGGTGTCGGTTTTTCTTGACAGTGGGCGCGCGCATCGTAAAGACTTTCGTATTTTTTGCCCATCGCGCCAACTCCAAAAATAGCGAGCAACTTATTAGCAGTGTCTTTCAATTTTTTATATTCCTTAGAATCTATATAGATTCTTTAAGAGATCTTAAATAAAATAATCTACTTTGATGTGGTTTATTGCAGTTGTTTTTCGGTGTCCCGTAGCCAAAGACAAAGTACGGAATCCTTATAGTATCACTTCCGTCCGTCTGTGCATTGTATGTCTGAAATTGTATAGATAGGATTACTTTATAAACTGCTTCAAAGTTATGAAGTATGATTTTGAAATGTAAATGTATGAAGTGTGAGCACGCCACAAACAGAGTCTTCGCAAACAGGCGTGGTTGTATGAAGAGTGTCATGAAAGTGGAGGAGGCAAGGCAGGTATGTAAGGATCGTGACATGTGACGCCCCGTTCTCTCTGCCTACCCTGTTAGGGAACTGGCGTGATGATATGTGTTGTTGGTTTATCTAAGTTCGGTATTCGGCAAATACTTTAGGTGCTTGTTGTTGAAGTATTTGATAACCAGTAGTTTGAAGGTCTTCAACTCGCTCTCGGTAATTTACAACTGAGTTATTGATGATTGTTATTAATGATTGTTATTCTCAGTTTATTCAGATACCTATCGATATTTATAACTATTGCGTAAGGAACATGTAAAACACATTTGCAATCCGATGAAGCTGTGAGGGCCTTCTCTTCACTTCGTAACCATAAGTTCAGGTCCAAAAGAAAAAAAAATAAAAGCATTGCAAAACATTGGTTTGTATTGATTCCGAATAGGGCAGTCGAAATAAGATTCGTGTCCATTAAAAGTAATTTTGCTCAAATATATACAATTTTTTTTTCATTTGTGTATCTGTTAAAATTAAATTGTTACAATGTTATACAGTTGTTGTACAAGGAAACGTTCGCGAATAATAATTCCGCTTTTCTGGACTAGACGAATTTGTAAGTTAGCTCAATAGTGCTTGTTTAAGGGATTTAATTGCGTTTCTTAAGATTTGCTTGTGGAATGAGACAGAATCACCGACATGAACTAACACCCCTAGTAAATTCTGGGAGTGTATACCTCGGAGTCACTCTTGATCGTGCTCCCACCTGCAAGGAGAACATAACCGAAGTCAGTAATAAAGCGCGGTACGTAAGCTTGTGTAAGATAAGCTTCAATACATTATAAATGCTAAAAGTATGAAGCCTGTTAGAAACAAGCTTACAAGCTTATATCCCATATCCGCCCGATACTGTCATATTCCGGCGTAGTTTTTCTTCACGCAGAGATTATACAAAAAGTACAAAATCGCTTCCTGCGGATGGCCACCGGCTGTCCGTGGTACGCGCGCAATCTTGGCCTGCACAAGGAATTTGAATTGCCCTCTATCAGATGTCACTTCAAAGACATCTCGACTAAGTATTTCGATCGGGTGCCTCGACACCCCAACCCTCTCGTTACAAAAGCAGTGGATTGTGGTCCAAACTGTGTGACTACCATCGGTCATCGTCCCGGACACGTTCTGTCGGACGTATACGACCACACCACGACTACTGTCACGCAGACGTCTCCGGGGACAGATGCGAAACACACACCCAGACACACGTCAAGTCAGACAACAGCACATATTCTACTACGAACAGTCCGAACGACACCTTCAGAGGAGGGACTAAATTCAATACGATTCGCGATTTGCCTACCTCAAATAATACCACGCCATCGGATAGGTATGTCTAAGCCACCGCAGGCGAGTTCTTTCACCCGTCTCGAGAGAAATTCATCTTCGAGAATGAAGGGGGGCACGGTCCCTTCAGTCATGATGTTCTCCATGAGCGAAACGTTCACGTCAGCGCCGAGGCCATTTTAGATACCGCGCGCGAGCTGCCCCAGATGTCAGAGTCGGGGGGGGAGGGACCTCTTAGTCCCTCTGGCCATGATAATAATAGTTAAATTAACTGTTATAGACCCTCATATCGGGATGCATCCCTCCCATCTGCAGGATAGGGTGAGGAGTCGGTCCCTCTTACGACCCTTCATTCTGTCTCATTCCACAAGTAAATCTTGTAACACGCGATAAAATCCGTTAAATAGGCATAATAATGAATAAAATTATATTAATTATACGAATACAATAGCTCTATAGTAATTAAGCCCTGGCGTCTGTGAGACAAATAGTTATGATATAACATTTTCAGTATTTTTACATTTTGAGTAATTGTGAGACTGGGTTTAATTTGTAGAATACTGGTAAAAAATAAAAATAAACTTAACTTCTTGGACAGGCTATGAGAGGAAGAGATGAATAAAATAGGTCCTTTCTCAACATCCGTTGGCCTTATATTCGTAACGTTCTCATCACGTATCACCAACTTAATCTCCATTGCAAGTCGAGCGTGCGTAGATAAGCCAACACTGAAGTATACGGCATAGGAAACGATTGAAGGCGCACGTTATGAAAGAGTATGAGGAGTGAAATTGTGTGAAACAGCGATCGAACCATCAAAAATAAAACCTCGTCGGTGCCATCGGCCGCTCCTACTGAGGTGCCCCGGACCAGTAGCAGGAACAACACGGAGCAACAGCTCTAACAGGATGTATATACAAATACGACAAACTAGACCAACACCTTTCGACGTGATCACCGTGCTGTGGGGCCCGGTTCCCACCATAGCCCCTGCCCCAGTCGGGAGGTGGCATAAGTCGTAGCGCCATCCATTGTCAGTGAGGTGGGATATTATCCGCCGCCTCCTAGGATCTGTCTCTTTCGAGCAATGAGCAGATCACACTCAAGCATAAGAGGTTTGCTCCTACCAGCGCCACACGTAGTGGCGCTGGTAGGAGCAAACCTCTTATTCTTGTTATATCGTTGCTTATCTTAAATCGTGGCGCTGCCCATCTAGGTTACACCTCGAGGGTGTCCTCAGCAGCTTCACACTTATGGCGGCACACGTCCGTCTCCCGGCGGACCTACACCGATATGCACCGAAACATCCATGCTCGGTGAGCACCTGTGTCATTTGTAAGGAGAGGTTTGCGTTTTCGGCGCGTCCACCGCTCTAGTACCGGCGCAACGAGCCACGTCGGCCTCATGGATACCGTACGTCATCCGTGCCCATTCTTCTGCCCACATCCGCATGAGTCCTCCTCTCCTCGCCGGCGTATTCGTCAGTCCCTCCTAAGATGAGTGCCCGCGCCGGGCCCTCCACTGTTCCACGAAGGCCCCAAGGCAGATCACCTGCAAGAGCAGTGGTAGCCGCCCAGAATCGTAGAGTACTGAAATGCTATGGTTTATATTTGTTGAGTAAAAACAAAATACAACAACTTTTCAGGAAGAAGTAAATATGAAAAGAAGACTGCGTAATATATTTTTAAAAAGTTTTTAGGTGAAACCGACCTCCCGTTAGTCATAAAATTTTCCGTGTAGTGAGTATTACAAATTTAAAAAAAGTATTTAAAATTATTACCCTATAGCTATAACTATAGATATATTTGTGTGATATAAGCATAACCAATGGATATGTTTGTAAAGATTTTTTTCTCTGCTTTAAGGGAAGCAGGCAACTTTTAACCCAAACTGCACAACGCACACAAGGAGGATGTCCCAGCATTTGGCATTAATTATGATTACTTGATAACACGTGGAGAACCCGTTCCCCGCGTGACACCTAACTCCGGCGACCAGCGTGACCCACTCTCGCTGGTCACGCTGGTCGCTGGAGTTTGTTTTGCAATTTTTATGGAACCACTTAAAACCCTTCTCTAAATGGCGTTACAACTGTTACTTATTTTAAATGTTTATGTAGTATGTTTTTTTTTAAGTATTTGAGTGGGAGTGTGTGTGTGTGCATGTGTGTGTGCGTGCGTGCGTGCGTGCGTGCGTGCGTGCTTAAAAAACCGTTAATGCATTTTGATATTGTTTTTCCCAATCATAACGCGGAACCCATGTGAGATGAACTATTCAGCCTTGCTAATTTTTATTAACGTAATTATGTAATAAATAATACTGGTTATTTTGCGAACGCTTCAGTCCTATCTGCCTTGTGGTCACAGCACACATGGAGCTGTTACAAGCTGCAGTCATTACGTGAGTAGTTCGACCATTAAATATCTGATGTGTAATAATTATACATTTTGAATTATAATTACTTAATGCACTATTTTAAATAAAATGTGAAAAAATTATAGACCGTAACAAATCTAATATATACCATAATAACTTAGTTCATTTCTGTAATATTGTATGGGCTTGTGCCGTGGTTTCACCTGCGTTATATCCTTTGGAAATCATTTCTTGTTCGGGACATATAATATGTTTATGTTAAGTCTAATATATTTAATTTATACATATTATAAAACAAAGTCCCTAATCACCGTTTGTCTGTGATCGATTTTTCTCAATGTAAGGATTTTTATGGAGTTCTCATCCATGATATAATATATAGAACTATTGTCGAGGAAGATTTTTACTGTATTTTTTCCTTTTTTATGGCATGAGGGGGAAAACGAGCAACCTGAGCTTTTAGATGACTACCGACGCTGGTATCCTGATATCATTGAGTCTGTCTGGCTGTTGCGCTTCATGGTCATTGATAAGCGCCTAAGTATTGCAAGTTGCCAAAGCCGCGGGTAAACAGTTAGTAAATCAAGATCTTATTGCCTGCCACTGCTGGCGATGCTATTGCATTTCCCACAATAGTTCATCGTACTAGAAAAGACTTTTGTGTCTTTTAGTTTTCCAGTTTCTATTTCGAAACACAATACAATTCTATGCATGATGATGTTGACGCAGACAGAGACAAAATTGTAACATTTCAGTTTGCTGGTGGCCGTTACATCTTGTTCTCGAAACTTCCCCGATGGGTTCAAGTTCGGTGCCGCCACGTCTGCCTATCAGGTGGAAGGGGCCTGGAATGTCAGCGGTAAAATTTATAATATTGCACTTTAAGTTTAGTAATTCTTGCATATATGTATATATGTAGTGGTTTCTCCGAAGCGTCTCTTTCATCAAAGAACAATGATCATCTGCTAACATGCCTCGAACTTAAAATTGGCCCATCAAAAAAAAAATACGTCATTTTCGTCTACATTAATATAACAAAAGTCAATAATATTTTCAAGTCAATTATCAAATTATTTCATAATGATTTTATAACTTGTCACGTTTGTCACAAGAGATAAATTAATAACTGCGTAATATTAATACATAATTTGCCTTGAATAGCTATCGATTGCAAAAATGTTATCTATATAAATTTTAACAGTTTTTCATTCGTATTTACATCCTTCCCTCCTCCCCACTATTGAGCCACTGGAAAGTATAGATAATACGAAACGCGATTTCATAGCAATAACTTTAAAGCAGCTACAAAATATATCTGTACAAATGAAAATCTAATCTATCGTTTTTATGATATCTCCATATTTTATTGCCGCTTTGAAAATAATTCTGCCCTAGTTTCTCAGGTAAGTACCGAAAAGTAATCGTGTTTTCGAAAATTATGTGTTTATAGACAATTGAATAAGTAACGGCCATCCTTGATACTTGATATTTTACCATCAATGGATTCTGCACAATTACACTCATTTCATTTTCATTATTTTCTAAGTGCGAAGGATTGTAAAAATGTAGGTAGGTACAATGAAGGAATACATTCAAGTTTGCGCTGGATACTATGTAGGGTTATTTCAGGCAAAGCTGCCCCTCTCTTTTTGAAAGTAAGTAAAATAATAGGCCGTCAGACGGCCGAGTGAAGTGGTTTGCAATTATTCATTGAAATGCCCGACAACTGTTACGACTGTCTGACTGTCAAATTTGACTATAACTAACTGCTAATAATTTACATTTTACCGGGTCCTACCTGTAGGTCGTGTCGCGTCTCACGAAACCGGCGTGCGTTTATAAAGAGGGTTATGAATGTGGATGAGGCAATACTGCTTAATGATGGCTTGAATCTGGATGAAGGTGAATAAGGATCGTTATATGTGGCTCTCAGTGAAACTGCCGTGAAGATGTATTGTGTTGTTGTTGTAAATTTCAAGATGTAGAAATGAGGCCAGACTCTGTACCTGAATCGTAAAGGTGTTTTCATGATGATGATGTCATGGAACTCGCGACCTCATATCTGGCAAATAGGGTCCTGAAGAAGAAGAAGTGGAATTGACAAAAGTTATTCCTGCAGTTGTTGCTCCATGCTCACTGTCAAATGTCAATTAACCGAGTTGTCACTTGACATTTTTTTGCTAGCTTTCGAATATGTAAAATTTTCTACTCACGTATTATTAGTATCCAAAATATATATTCCATCTAAATACATATGGGTTGCCAAATTCAAAAAAATCACTTTGTCCAAAAGTGAGATTTGGGATGATTATAATTTTATGTTTTAAATGTGGGCAAAAAATGTTACGCGTTGATAAAAAAAAATTAAAAAATAAACACTATAGCGCATATGAAGACGAATTCACTGAAAATAGGAAATCAAAGTTATAGATGTAGCAGAAGTTTCGAAATGAAATATTTGAAAAATTGGCTTTATTCTAATCCCTGGATCCCTGATATTATAATTATTAATGGCGAACTTGGTTTAAATATAACAGTACACAACATATAGCGTCTATATAAAATCAGATTTGCATTCCACTTCTTCTTCAGAACCGTATTTGCCAGATATGGGATAACGAGTTTCATAACATCATCATCATGAAAACATATCTACGATTCAGGTCCATCCCAGCCTCATTTTTACATTTTAATTACATTTTTTCTTTTAACAAACTGGGACAAACACGTAATTGGAATCCTTTGATGATGACCCATGTTCATGCACGATCAACAGTAATGTTAACGCGTAACGTTGGGGTGACAGCGAGCTGTCTTCACGCCATCGCCACCAATGGATCACCGGCCAACTGTGCTGTAACGTAGTGTAAACGCTATAACACAAATGACATCGGACCTCATCAAAAACAAATTTATCAATAACAATTTAAAACTAATAGCTGCAATAATATTAGGTCCTTACATATGAATTTGACGTTTTGCATGGGAGAAAGTCGAATACTTTTTAATACAATATATATATTATTAATCAAAGTATTCATACCATTCTTTTCTATGCATATTTGCCATCTCATAGCTAGTTTATCGATTCCCTTTACTAAAAAAACCAGTCGGACGGCAATCAATAAAATTTTGGAAGGCGATTTGGACTGCCCCATCGGAGTTGAATTTTTCCATTGCAAGAAGTTATCGAAATGTCGAAGAAAATGTTAATCTGTTGGAGCTAGGTCCGGGAATGACGGAGGATGTCTTATACTTTACAATTAAGGTCTTCTAATTTGGTAGCCATCTGTGGCGGATGTGTGGTCTAGCGTTGTCTTGAAGCAGTGAAATAGTGCCACCGCGGAACTCGTACTCCTAAATAATTAGATATTTTAAGTTTTCTATTTTGTACTGAAAACAAAAAAAAAACAATAGAAATAATCAAGTTAATGACGGTCATCATCGCACAAATACATGAGTAAATAGCTGTACAAATTTGAATTTGGAATTTTTCACCATAAAGGAGAAATTCGTGATTAAAGTGGCCAGTATTAAAAATACCAATTTCATATGTAAGGAATATAAAATTAATAAAGCACAAATATTTAGCATTTATTAGCAGCCAGTAAAAATCAAAATTTTGAGTACTAATGTTTTAAAAAGAAAAGATGTTTTAGTGATAGTGGTCCGATAATAAGGGAGGAATAAAATAGTTTAGCATTTGGTATTAAGGTAATTAATTATTATATGCGAGTATGTTAAAAAAGTAAATAATCTACACTTTCTAATTCATCTATTACCGATGTTGTACCACCTAACCCGCGACTTTTATTTGTAAATGACAATGTGTGTTTATTCAATATTTCAAAACAGTAAGCATCGCAAAAAAAACTAGAAGGATATAAAAACAAACAAAAGTCTCATTCATATCTAAAGTAATTGTACTCTTGTAATGATGTGTTGAAAATACAGTATCACTTACTTGAATAGTCACTATTTTGTATGAATTACACGTTTTTCATAATAATAATAATCGTTTCCGTCGTAAACGTGAATAGAAAAAGAAATATAATACAAATGACTACTTTTTATATCACTATACTAAGTTGGTAATATATTTTGTCCTTGCACACGTCACATAAAGTAATTAATTACAATAAAACTACTTTTAAGGATTTTTCCGCGGTTTATTTAATTATTTAACTAGCCCAACTTTTCAGAAGCTTCTCAGCAACCATGGTCACGGGTAAATTGAGATAACAAATGTCCTAATGTCAAAAATTATTAAAACTATCCATAATTATAATTGTTTACTTGTTCCGATTAACGCAAACTGCACTTAATTATATCTTGCTGTCTTGAGTTATGTTTAGTTTTTGATTTGATTATGTTTATCACTGGGCCCCGAGCAAAATGAAGAAGAACCAACCATCTTTTCTATTGACATTTTGATGTTTTTTTAATTCCATCCTTGGAAGGAATCGGTGTTCCCTAGTGAGGTTGCACTTTATCAAAGACATTTAGCAGGGCAGGGACCAACTTCAACATGCACCACAGATATTGTAACACGTTGGTGTGTGAGACACCAACGTGTTACATCAGCTATACGTTCTCGAACGCGAAATTTATAGATCTTTTAGTTTGCCCACTCTTTGAGCTTATACCCTCCTGCACCTTGTAGAGGGATATGTCATTTCACTGATGGTACGAACTGACTAACCTTCTATGACGACTTAAAATAAGTTGTGTTTTGAAGCTCGATTGAGAATATAGATAATTTTGTCAGTGACCCATTTTAAATGTGGTAATATTGCACGTAAGCACTCAACGCTGGCTGGTTTCACTCGGCTTCTGTGTACCAAACGGGGAACCCGATGCTAGTTGTGTCGCAGAACTTACTTGACATGTTGGAGTTCGGTATCGAGGTCTTGCTTGTCACAGATGCATCGTGCTCTCTGAAACAAAGACATACCGATGGTAGATAACTGTGTTGAATGGTGATTAGCATTTCCGTTTGGATACCTATCCATATGGGTATGCTTTCTAAACACAGCATGACCAAAGCTGTTGTTGAGATTACAGATAATCAAAACTTCTAAGCCAAACAATTATTTTAATGTAATTCCTTTTGTAAATTGAATTTTGTAGTTTATACTATTTGGATGGTCAAGGAATATGCTTTCTATATCCTTGGATAAAATTGTGAAAGTGTCATCAACATACCTCTTGTAGAACCTTGGCGTTATTGGTGAAGTTCGAAGGGCAGGCTCCTGAAAGTTCTCCGTAAAGATATCTGCGACTACAGGGGATACTGGCGAATCCTTCGCTACTCCGTCTACTTGCTTGTAGAATTGATAATTCCACAACATATAGCCAGACGTGAGACAATGTTTTAATAGCTCAGCGTATACCAGTGGTAGGCTATTATCCTTTAGCTTTCTTGTTACTATTGATATACCCTCCGCTATTGGTAGGCGTGTAAATAGGGACTGTACATCAAAACTGACCATGATTTAATTATCATAGAGATGTGTAATCTTCGACAAAATGGTATAAATCCCTTGTAAATGCTTTAGTGAGTCCACGAAGAGGTGATAGGACTTTCGCGACATGACAAGCAAATTTATGACTTGATGAATCAATTTGGTTTACTATAGGACGTATTGCAGCGCCAGCCTTGTGTATTTTCGGTAATCCGTACAGTTTCGGTGGTTTTGCCCACGAAGTTATTATATTTATAACGTCCAGACTTAATAATTCGGAGTGTTTTTTAAAGAGAGCACTAATATTCTTTACAAGGCTGTTAGATGTGTCGGTTTTGACACTTTTTAAGTGAACTCATCTTATTAAAGGCGTTCAATTTTGTCATAGCAGTCTGTCGTATTCACTATTACGGCGGCATTACCTTTATCATCGCAACGAATCATTATATCCTGTATTTTGCGTAAGCTTTGTAGCGCCTTGTATTGCTCAAAAGGAAAGTTTAATTTTTCCGGAGCTTCATCTTAAAGCTGACGATATGTCTTGCTTTATGGCCTCCGGATCGTCATCCTAAATATTATTTTTATTAAGGCAATCCTCTACATTGGAAATAGTTTCTTCAGACGGGATTTTTGGAGGCGTCACAGCAAAATTTAAACCTTAATACAATCTTACCTTAAGATCCTCGTAGTATTATTATCAAAACATAGTTTTGACAGATTTACAACTGAGCGTGATCGGATAGAGTTCGTGCTGATGGTCTATGTATTGTTCCATTTGACATTTGAACGCTCGTTTTTTTTTTAGAATTTTAAAATTTGTTTGTTTTTGCACGTATTTAGATTGTTCACGATTATTTAATGTTTCTATGCAATTATTGGAATCGAATGTTGTCAGTACTGTCTTTATTTCGGCGATTATAAATTTTATTTTATTTTCAATGTCGTTTGAATCAGAACGGTTTCGTCTGATTGTTGCTTTTAATAACTTTTTACTTGCCTGGTTTTAAAATCTTTTGGCGCTAAAATCAGCGCTCCCTCGTTTATCATTTTTTGGTGAAAACTTGACACACGTATGGATGAGGTCATGGTCTCGGCATCTCTTCAAGAATATTAATGATGTTAGAAATCTTGCGCACTTCGTCATCAGATCTCCCTGGTGAGGAATTTTGTTTGCGGTTACCACTCTGAAACGTCTGGAAATAAATCGCGATAAAATCCGTATGTAGTTTTATTGTAATGAGCAACATGTAATCCCGTGATTGGTTAGTGAATAGTACTAGTAGGAACTTGCCAAAAAATTTCTTCCGCGTAATTTATTGTGTTTAAAAATAAATACGAAATTGTTTTATACATAGGTTATTAGTGGCATTTTTGGGTAACACTATAATTCTTTCGACAGGTCAGTAAAGGGTACAATAAGGTACACTGTTGGTGCAAATATATAAAAACCATAACTTATTTTTAGGTAATTAAGTCATATTTCCTCAACATATAATATGATTGACACGCATGCCCCCGTCTCAACCTTTTTTTAACGCAGGTGAACGGCAATCAGGCTATGTAGGATTTTTACCCACTAAACCTTGTCTAACGTTGGTTTCTCGGAGACATACATATAGTATCCTCTGCACTACTATGGAGTCGGATACATCCGTACATGAAGAGCCCCTACTCGACATGTCTATAACCCCAAGGAAGCCCTATTTATTGTGCCCAATGCGCGGCGGCCAGGAAGCCGGGTCGGCTTAAAGCGCTCTCTGGCTTCGGCGTCCACTCCGAGTAGGATCAGCCCTTTCCCGATTGCGCTCCGCGGTCTCTATATGTACCATGACAGCCTCGCAAAAAGAGGCTACTACCCTCCACGCTAAATCTGCGCCCTGAATCGCTGGCACGACTACAGGCAGTGTAACATCGTGCCCAATGATCTCTATTATAGCCTGCCGTTCGGTATCCCACGCAGGATATACTGCGAAAGTATAATGGACGGAATCTCCATCCTTTCCACAGTGATGGCAAATTGCCGACGTCTCACGTCCAATCCTACTAAGACAGTCACCTAAACATCCGCGACCCGTAAGTGTCTTTGTACGACGGAACGTAACTCTTACTTTTCGTTTTAACCAGGCCTGGAAGACCGTCAGCGTCAGCTATTTCTTTTAGCGTGGCTATTCTTCTACGCCGAACACTAGTATATTGGCGCCGAGCTCACAGACAGGACACGCGTAAAAGTACGATTTCGCTTGACCACCAAAATTCTGCTCTAAGTTGAGGAAGTTTTACTCGGGGCATTGCGGCATCACAAATAGTCGTCATTGCACTTGAACCATTTTGCAGCATTCGTCTCGGAGCATTGTTATTGCGGCTGCTAGCGTGGTGCGAACGGCGAAAAGCTACCTTCAAGAAGATGTGCCGATGATCGGAGAGAATTTCAACCTCCTGCGCTACGTACCCTCCAGGTATCATCTGCGTAGCAACAGCAGAAAGCCATGTGAGGTCTACGATTGACTCCCTCTGCCGCCGCAGACATGTGCTGACCGAACCCAGGTTGACTAGTCGAAGTACAATAGCAGGAAATTGCCCCTTGGACTGTCTCTGCGACTCCCCCAAGCTTTTGCGTGGACATTAAAGGGTCCCAGGACCATCAGTGGTCCTGTAAAGCACCTATGAACACAACGGGCAAGCCTATTCAGATATTACTGTTAGTCGGTGATGGACCGATTTGGAGACATATAACAACCTACAACAGATAACGGGCCCGCAGCACGGCTATGAAACCCTGTCTACGTTTTAGTAGAGAACAATGGGGAACCATGTTTCCTCCTGCCCAGTATATTGCAGTACCTTCCTCATCTCCGTACCAGCGAGGATGGTCCGGGACGTAGTAAGGTTCTGCTACTACTGGAAGCCCTACTGACCACTCCGTAATGGTCTGCATGAGGAGATGCCGAAGAGCATTACGGCAATGGTTAACATTCGTTTGGAGTGTCCATATAAGGTGCTCGTCTGTTGAGGGACATTAGGATCATGCCCCTTAGTTTTATGTTTACTTGGAGGGCGGCATTGTTTAGCTCCACATGACACTTGAAGTGTGGCGCGACACAATGTCTTGTCATATGGCCAGTTTCCCCACAAGAGTAACAGCGGTTACTTCTGTTCACCCCGTTTGGACATTTACGGCCAACATGCCCTTTTTCAGGACATCGATCGCATTGTAAAGGCCTCGCTTCTAATACTTCCACTCGAGCCGAGCTCCATCCTATGAGGATTCGTAATCCTGAGATCAGCTTGCGAGCTGCTTCTGTTGGGCATCAAGTTCATACCGTCCCTAACGCAGTTGGTGGGCGTCGGATTTCTACTACTTTCACCAGCTGAGTATCCTCCGATCTGTGCAACAGCCGAAGCTACCTCTTATTGTGTAGCAGCATCGTGGAGGTCCTTAATACGCAGCTCACTCATTTTTATTGGTCTTGCAATTCGCATATTAAGATCCGATAATATTTCGCGCATCCTCATAGCAAAGCCATCGGCTTTTTTGTCTTTGTCCGGTCCGCTTAACTGGAGCAGAATTCCGCCTGTAATTACTCGTCTCAATCCAACATTTTGTACGCCGAGGTCTGCAAGCTTGATCCTATTTTTAGGCGCTGTCATAAGCTCAGCATAAGTCGTGTCTGAACCCTCTGTCACCGTGACGGCAATGACCTCTCTTTTGGGAGGCTTAGGAATCTTTGTGCGACTCCCATTACCCGTGGATTTTACAGCTTGGCGTTATGGAGTTTCTACTAGTTGGGGGGTTAGTCTTTTGCGAGCCCTCTTTTGCAGCAACAGATGCCCAGTCATGAGGTGTTGCCTCAGGTGCTGGAAGTGTATGCGTACTTTCTCTTGACCGCTGGCTGGATCAACTGTTGTTGGATTCCAGTATTATTATTATTGTTTTTAGCTTTCTTTTTACTCCTGGCATCTACATCCATTGAGTTTGCCAGTGGTAAGCTCACAGGAGTATTCGTATTTAACGGTGGCCACTCCCGATTATGAAATATTCTTTTCTCAATCGCAGCTAACTTTTCTTCGATCAGAGTTCCTGTGCAAGCCATTAAATCGTCGTACCCTTGATAGTTTAATGTACCTTCAGGAGCATGGCGCGTAGGTGCCACTATTGGCGTACGTGAGGCTGTACTTATAGGTGCCGTGCCTGTCGCAGTTGACCCTCGAAAAGCCCCAAGTTCTTCAGACAGAATATCCATTTTCTCGTTTAGGGATGCTCATTTTTCGCGTAGTTCCGCGTTTTCGGTTTCTAACCTAGTCATATTATTATCCATTGTGGTACAGCGTAATAATTCCTCAACTTGACGTACTGCTACACAAAGACTGCGGTAGAAAAGGTATCGGTAGAAAAGGTCGCGGAACGGTCCGCAACCTTTTCTATCGATTGTGATTTTTTTTTATGTAGGCACCTTGTTCTTTTGTTAGTATTAGTATTATTAGTGCCTGGACTTCACGATATAGGTCTTTTGGAATTGGAAGATTGTTTTTATTCCTTGGCGCTGCTGAAGTTCTAATCGGAGAAGCATCTACTGACAGCGCCATGGAGCTGCATTCCGACTCAGTTCCCTCGTATAGCCTTGAATCTTCTGAGCCTACTGTTCCCGCCCCTGTTCGATCTTGAAGTAAGATTCTTTGCTTTTCCTTGAGGCCATCATCGTTGAGCTACACTCGGTACCTTAAATTTATTTTTTATGATGATTCCTAATTTGAGGGCCTCCCCCTGTGCTTAGGATTGAGCCACCTTGGTTCCTCCCCCTCCCCAGAATACGTGGTGGAGCCCAAATGCTCCGTGAGGGATTCTCCGGCTGCTGTAAAACCGGTACCCTCCTGGGGTAGCTTCTTTTTCTCGCATGCCATGTTTCCTTTTTCAGGATTCGGTCCCTTCATTGTAGTCCATTGCTGGATAACCCACCGGACTTGGGGTTGTGCTTATTTTTGGTTAAGGTTTCCTTTCTCTACTGCCTGCTTAAATTTGGAAGCGTGCTACTTCTTAAGCGTGTTGTTCGCTCGCCTCTTGCATCTAGAGACCCTCTCTACCTCTAGGGAGGTAATGAGAGCCAGGATGGTCCAATAAGTTCCCCCCAGGCGCTGGATTGCACCTCAGGCTACTAAGCGCCCCTTCGCCACGACGAGGCTTAGACCTTGGGGGGCGGCGTCTCCCCTACGTTTTTTATGTTCACTTTCCATGACGATCAGCAGAAAATTATCTTATTATTTTTACAGACAAAACCCCAAGCATGTGGGATGTTTTCGTTCATGGAAATCATCACATCAGTGGATCAGGTGACATAGCTTGCAACAGCTACCACCTCTGGGAGCGGGACGTGGAAGTGGCCATAGAGCTAGGGCTGGACTATTACAGGTACAGATATGACTAGCGTCCATAAACATCCGCATAATTGTTATGCAGATGTGTTCCCCTCCTTTCATTTTTAAATGGAATAATGCAATAATACGAACCGCACGAAACAATAGGAAGAGACAACTGTCCCGATTTTTCTCCGGTCGTGTTAGACTACCGTCCCATCGGAACAGGCGAATTATGTTATAACGAGAGCAATTGAACGTGGGCACATACCTGCAAATGCATGTGCCGTGCAGTTGACCAGTCCCTAAAGAGCTGGCTGCCGTAGGAGAGCGACGCCTTAATATGCGCTCCATGGAATGGAACCGTTAACTTTCTGACTTCAGATGGTTATCAGAAATTTTCTCTCCTAACTGAGACATGGAGGAAGAAAAGTGATAGATAGGCCAATAGGTTGAGTCCTTTGTAATCTATGCAAAAAAATAGCTTGAGACTTACCTAGTGGTGCTCTAGCATCCATTAGACTTGGTGCTTTTACGTAGTTACAACATATGTTACATCAAACAAATATCAGATGCAATAACTTTTGTGTACATTGCTTACAGGTTCTCAATTTCATGGACGAGATTAATGCCGTCAGGTTTCCTAGGACCAGTGAGTGAAGCTGGATCCAGTTATTATAACAACCTTATTAACGCATTACTGGAAAACAACATTGAACCCGTGGTAACTTTATATCATTGGGATTTGCCACAAAACATACAAGATTTTGGTAAGTGCGATAAAGAAGGAACACTCAAGTTACTAATGCTTTATTCATGCAGTCACACCAAAAAGAAACAACTGCAACATAAGTTCATTTTATAAAAAATATAACTTTGAATTTAATAAGGTTAAACTTCAATAAAAATAGATTTAAATGAGAAAACAAGTTTTTATAAGTGCCATACCAAATGCTGAACGAGTCTTGTAAAGACAGGCTGCAAGACGGTTAAGTACAAAGTTTCCACGCAACATTTGATGAACATTCGACCAATCAATCAATATCAGCCCTTATCGGTCCACTGCTGTACATAGGCCTCTTTCGATGAAAGCCCAGACGACCGATCTTCTACTACTCGCATCCATCCCGGACCGGCTACTGCACGGAGATCGTCTTCGCACCTGGTGAATGGTCGACCTACGCTTCTCTTATTAAACGCCACTCCAGAACCTTACTCGCCCATGTGCGTGTGTGACCAGCCCATTGCCACTTTAACGAGCTTCGTCGTCGCGTGATATCGGATACCTTAGTTCTCTACCTTATGTCTTCTTTATGAATTATGTCGGACAGAGAAACACCCAACAAAGCACATTCAATAGCCCGTTGAGCTACCGCAAATTTGCGGCCCAGTCCTAAATTAAGAGGCCACGTTTCGACCCCGTAGGTCATCACGGCGAGAACGCATTGGTTGTCTTGAGCTTTGTCTGCAAGCTCTGCGGTATAGGCGACGTGAGAATGTGACGTAGCAGCCGGAATGCTGCCCAACCCAACTGAATCCTTCAATCGGCTTCCTGCTCGAAGTTATATCTACCAAATTGCAATCGTTTCCTGAGGTAGACGTGTTCGTCTACGACTACAAGAATAGCACCATAGGCGTTGGCCGGCCTAGGGAGAAGGTGTTCGTCGAACATGACCTTTGTCTTGTCTAAGTTCATCCTATGTCGTCGGAAGGATTCATTTAGGCTGCGCAATATTTCCTGCGAGCTCTGCAACGACTTGGCCAACTAACATAAACGTTAGACTATTTCATTTTACACTACGTATTACGTAATATATATTTTTTAATTTGCAGGAGGTTGGGCAAACCCATTGATATCGGACTGGTTTGCGGATTATGCGAGGGTTGTGTACTCCCTGTTCGCTGATCGAGTCAAAACCTGGATAACTATTAACGAACCGTTAATATTCTGTGAAATGCCTTACTCTCTGGCTGTACACGCGCCAGCAATATACAGTCCTGGACATGGCGATTATCTATGCGCTAAACACGCTATGATTGCGCATGCTAAAGCTTGGAGAATATATGATGAAATATTCAGACCAAAATATCATGGTAATGAATTCATTAAGTAGCGATAGATAGGATATCATAGATAGGAAAACAGGATGAACGTTAAGGTATTTTTTTAAATATAGAATAGGAGGGCAAACGAGAAATCGGAGCCTTTTTACGACTACCGACGCCCATGAACATCTACAAAATTACTATGCCGATGCGTTGACATCCTTTCCCCCCTCCCCCAAAGGGTCACCAGATACTCACAAACCACACGAAACGCGTCACTGAAGATGTCACATTGCGGCGTTATTATGTGAGCGAGAGCTACCTCTCTGGTCGTGTCGGCCCAATTCCGTTGCAATGGAAATTGCATTGCAGCATAGCGCTACCTCTTGAAAACATGACGTGTGAGTAATTCAATATTAAAATATAGTGCAGACTTAATAATTTCCGTCAGATCTTAATTTTATAGGTTGATAGATTGATTGATCAATTACACACTGCTTACACAGATCACTATTATATTTCTTTATGATAGACAGTTTTGTACCTTCCAGAGTATTGTCGGCCATCAGTGCTCCGAAATGAACACTGACAAGTTCCTTACCGCCCAGCTGTCAGTACAACTTGTTCAACAATGAAATGGCCCAATTTTTATTATCACTGACAAGTTCCTTACCACCCAGCTGTCAGTACAACTTGTTCAACAATGAAATGGCCCAATTTTTATTATCACTGACAAGTTCCTTACCACCCAGCTGTCAGTACAACTTGTTCAACAATGAAATGGCCCAATTTTTATTATCACTGACAAGTTCCATACCACCCAGCTGTCAGTACAACTTGTTCAACAATGAAATTGCCCAATTTTTATTATCGTTTAATAATAATAATTAAGGAAATTGACTTAGCTATTATATATCTGGTGTCTGACTTAGTACCTGGTGTGACTAAGAATGTCTACTATTGTTAAAGTAGCTGTTCGTAGCACGACTGTAGCGAATCGGTGAGTCTCTGTTGTAAACAAAATAAAAACCACATTAGCATTTTTAAGGTTTTAGCTGATAACTGTGTTGCAATACTGTATTCCCTTCGTCTATACAGGTCGAATTTCAATGACAAATCATATGCTATGGCTTCAAGAGGAAAACGAAGAGAACGAGAAATTGGCAGAGCTTGCCCGACAAATTGGAGTAAGTACTAATTCTTGCCAAGAACTAAGGCCCTTTGAAATTTCATCAATCCAATATTAGCCTATAAACTATAACATTCTGCGTATTGTGATGTGTCGAGATGTTCCCCACAATCTTTACAAGACTAACAATATACTTTATATTAAATATTTATTTAAGGGAGGAATCTATTCTCACCCAATATATTCCAAGACAGGCGGCTGGCCACCAAGCATAGAGAAGTTTATAGCTGAGACAAGCAACACCAAAGGCTACCCAGCTTCTAAATTACCGAAATTTACCAAAGATGAAGTTAAACTGATCCGAGGTATGTTTACTTTCTCAATAAATTTTGATTATATATATCTTTTGGGTATAGTAGTAGTCTTTATCGCCGCTACTCCAATGGCCTTCACTAACTTATCTTCCCCAATTTCGTAAATCATCTTACGATTTATTTTAATTGCATTGTTTAAATACTAAATACTACATTGGCAATTTTGTAAATTCTAATTCGTCATATGTTCGCAGTCATTGTTTCTTGTCGAAGGCCGAACGTTAGTCCATAACTTTTAAGGTTTGTGCTAATATATTCTGCTCGGTAAATATTAGTAAATACTTGCTATGTTTCAGGCACTTACGACTTCTACGGGCTGAACTACTACACAACTAGGAACGTAAGAAAAGCTAAAGAGGGTGACGCGGTTGGTTTGCGCCCAGTTTATGGCATACCGGAGCTAAGAGCACAACTTCTTACAAAACCTGAATGGTACTCGAGCCACCCTTGGTTCTATGTAAGTAGTGCATCTCCTAGATGTTTTCTTTTTTTTTGCAAGTCTTAAGGGAAGTGCAGATTTTTGTTCAAAAGAAACTTAAATTACAGGTTAAGCGAAACCAATGACATTCCTTAACGGGGTGTACTTAGCCTTACGTACCTTTCTTTCAAGATCTTTCACAAGTAGTTAATTATAACGCATATACCAGACGGATGTAATTGAAGGTTTTCCAACGCAATTAATAGTATGACCAGTGGATGCTATGTCATATAAATGGCTTATCTTATATAATTTTTACATCTTTCAGGTCCATCCGCCAGGTTTACGAAAATTGATGAATTGGATCAAAAGAGAATATGGCGACTTGGAGATAATGATCTTAGAGAATGGCTTGTTGACGTCAGATGCGAGCTTACACGATCATAAGCGAATAGAATTTCACAAAGACCACTTGGAACAGGTGAATTTTAAAATAACTCAACGTTTGATATTTTATGTATACTCCGAGATAGGAATGGGTTGTTTTATTCAAAACACAACAAATGTAATTTGGCATTTAGTAAAGGGACTAAGAGACTAGGGATTGGAAAATTGTACACGTTATAAAAATATTAAGAAACATAAAAAAGTCTAAGTTCTTAGTAAAAACGATCAATAAACCGACTAAGTGCGAGTCCGACTCGCAAACCAAGGAATTCGTACTAATGGGACGAGCATTGTATTTTTATAAGACTCCGTCCGTTGGCCCGTCCGTTGGTCCTTCAACAGGTTGGTTTGGTTTTCTCGGGAACCCGTATAGGGACCAAACTGAAATTTACATCGAATACTAAAGCTTGTAACTGTTTAAATACCTGAAAAATATCATGCTTCTAAGTCAACAAAATAAAAAGTGATCCTATAAGTGTTTCGTTTTTTTCCTTTTGAGGTATGGAACCCACGAAACAGTTGCAGCATACACTTAATAGCTCTCCATATTGGATTTTTTTCAGGTGCTATTGGCGATCTACGAAGACGGTATTAATGTCACTGCATATACAGCCTGGACAATGATTGATAACTTTGAGTGGACTGATGGATATGAGTAAGTATTGACATTAAACAAATTGACATATAATCTGTTTGCGTCCATGTTGAACTCTTTGAATGATCAGGGAAATCTGCCGCTCCTTATAGTGCGCTGTGTGGATAGTTGATGCAGTTTTTACTTACTGCGTTTCCTCGACGTGGTCCAAACGACACCAAAAAAATGTGATGACTCTGATCACTCCAATTCGTTCAGCTCCCGACCTGCGGCAGCTGAACGAATCGGAGTATTGCGATAACCTCTTTGCTATCAAAAATTATGGAATCCATTATTACATGCTAGCTCCTGCGGTACTTAGAAGATCTCTTAATAATTAGGGACCACCAGTACGGATTCCGTTGGGGACGGTCGGTTGGTACTCCTTAAACTCATGTCACGATGGAATCGGAGGCATACACCACCTTGAAATTTGTCAATGCTGGTATTCCCCAAGGCTATGTCCTGTCCCCTAGGCTTATTCATCTGCGTAACAATGTTATGCAGTAAACTAGAGACGTTCACTGTGCTTAAAACAAATGTTTTATTAGTCGTTAATTGTATTTTTACAAATTTTAACACTGCCGTCAATCATTTTCCTCATTTTATTGCTTTATTATATGTTTTAGAGTTTCCATTTCCCAGGCTTAATATCTTCGAAACAAAATACAATAAGTTCAGTAGATTCAGAGATCAACGGGTCCAAACAAAAGACAGTTGTATTCTATTAGTGTTTTAGCATAGCCCTATATATTTTTTTACATATTTTATGTACCGGGAAATTAACTGTACATTATTTTTATACGTATAGATAATGATGTATTTTTCTCACAAATTAGCTAAACATACCCAAAACCCTTGAACTGGGAAAGGAATATGTCACAATAAAACTTCCTTTACGGATTTTATCGCGGTTTATTAAATTATTTATGTAGCAGAAGCTTTACAGCAACCATGGTCACGAGTGGACATGACCATGTCCACCCCTGACCTTGTTTGCCGTCGGAATTTAATAAACCGCGATAAAATTCGTAAAAGTAGTTTTATTGTAATGTTTAACATTCACGTAAACTTGAGACATCAATAAGGAATATATCAATACATGTTGAGATTACTCTAATTTTTAAATAACAACAAGCTATGGTAGCCTCTGTCGTGAACATTTGATTTTAGTGGCATTGTATTAATAAATAAAATTTAGTTACAGTTTCGGCTTGTACGCGGTAGACTTCATGGACCCGCTGCGCACACGCGCGCCGCGCGACTCCGCCCACTACTACGCGCATGTCGTCAGGAACCGCTCAATTGACGTTCCCCAGGACTTCCGTACTTACAAAACCCACAGCGGCGCCGTTCTGAATATCAATGCTTTAAATTTATTTTGTACATTTTACTTCATTATAATGTTATTTATTTTTTCATAATCAAAACTGTTATTTAAATGGGGTTACAAAGTGTGTGCAGAGTTTTCAAGCATTTTGGTAACAAGATTAGATTCCATATTCAAGTCTTGTGTAGTGTCGGTCTGATTGTCATATTTTATCTGACCGATGTACTCGGTCCTGTCTTGCACACGTTTTAAGCAAATACCTAGTCGGTAGCAAATTTTAGGTCATTGTTAAGATTTTCCTTATTTTATAACAACGGTTCCTGAAATGAATGGAACAGAGTCTCTGTAAAAGTAATTTATGAACATTATGATTGTTCAACTGTTGTGTCTTTTGTCGGGGCAGCGGACGGGTTAAGATACATAGATATCTATGCTCCTTACTTACCGGGTACAATTGTGTTCTCAGACCATTTAATTGAAAATATGGCGGCGGCAGTTACCTAATGGCTCCAATTGCTGTTCATTGAAGGTAGTTAACCAGATGGTATAATTTACATGTATATTGTAAAAGACAGGCGCCGGGACCGAAACTCGGTTCATTTGACATTATACATGTAAATCATACCATCTGGTTAACCACCTTCAGTGTACAGCGATCGAAGCCATTTGGTGATTGCCGCCGCCCATTGTTATCCGCTCCTTCACCCCATCCTTACTGCCTCTTACTAAAAAGTTTGTGTTTAGAACTGAATGATGGTGATCAGAGCTGGTTTCTGCCTTTGCAACTTTCAATTTATATAAACATGTTCGATACTTAATTGCGCCGTACACAAGGAAAGAAATTTAAGTACACAAGTAAAAAATACCTTCAATAAATAACATGAGATATTTCAGATATTCTTGTAAATTTTTGTTGTATAAAATAACTGCATATTTTAATGTAAGACTAAATTTATTACCAAATAAAAATACATAGTGACTTTATTTTTATGTATTTTTCTAACACGGAGGTAAATTTTAAGCATAACATTTTTAATTAAGTCGCGTCAATTCAGAAATGATCATTAGATATTATAGATATATTTGGAATTATTTTATAAATGTGTATTTTTTTAGCCACCCTGCTGATGCACACAAGTAATCGCAGGGCCACGATTAACGAGCCGCAAGCCATTTATCCAGCCTTTCAGTACCTGACCTCCTGCATTTGTTACCGGTGAACCCCGAAGCGAAGATTTCGCATTGAAATCACCAGCAACGAGCCTAGAATGGGACACCCCACTAAGGTAGTCAATAAAAACGACTCATATTCGGTCAGGCTTCTGTTCGGTTAGACATACACCCCCCTCCCCCCACTACAGTTAAACTTCTGACTGCGGAAGTCATGAAGCCAATGCCACTAAATATATCGCGCGCATGCAGGGCCAAGTACCAAAACGGCGGGTGCGTGTGCGTCGCTTACCTAGTTGCTGCGGGACTGTATGCTTGGAGACTACTGCGATGGTAATTGACCACTGCACCATCGATTGCACCAGAAAATCTTGTGCCCAGGCACAGTGTTTTAGGTTTACCTGAAGAACCCTTAATGATGCCATTATTGGCTGGTCGCTGTCTCCATCTCTTCCACGGAGGCAACCGTTGCAGTTTTTGGAATGGTTGACGTGGTAGAAATAACGTTATTCGAGCTCATCTTGTGTTTCGTATGGGCTATACACAGGCATTGATGCCCACACTCTGTCCTGACGGTTTGCCGCAGCTCAGACCACGCAACGTGATAAGTAATGGGAAACCGTATCGCTGGAATTACGAGGGCGGCCTAATCCACCCTCTTTTCGATTTCTAGCAAAATTCTGGCGTATTGATTCCCCTCTCTTCCGCATCAACCTGCCGCGGCAGGGTAATCACCACAGCTGCTGATTTAGCAACAATTGGCTTATGACTCTCTTTCTTCCTTGTATGGTTCTTTTCCACCTCATCATTGAACCTCCTTTTGCCCTTTCTTAACGACCTTCGCCCAACCGTCCGCAGACTATGCAGGCGCATTTCCGCATTGCCACGACTGGTGATGGAGCCTTTTTCTTTTTGAGCAGATTTTGCTTTTAGGCTTGGTTAGCCGTTGGCATCAGTGTCGTCACAGACATCGTTTGCGACACACGCAATACTGCTCCGCTGCAAGCGGCGGATGGAGGCATGGCTCCAGAAGAGGGCGAACCTTAAGGAACCTCTCGAAACGATCATCCGAACTCTCGACCGGCTACTGCACGGAGATCGTCTTCCCACCTGATGAACGGTCGACCAACACTTCTTTTTCCTAAACGCGCCTCTACTCTAGAACCTTACTGGCCCATCTGCCATCTATTCTTCTGAGTGTGTGACCAGCCCATTGCCACTTCAGCGAGCTTATTCGTCGTGTGATATCGGATACCTTAGTTCTCTGCCTTATGACTTCTTAACGAATTCTGTCAGACAGAGAAACACCCAACATAACACGTTCTATAGCCCGTTTACCTACCGCAAACTTGCGGACCAGCCCTAATTTAGGAGGCCATGTTTCGGCCCCGTGGTCATAATTTGCCTTCAAATGTGACGAAGCTTCCGGAACGCTGCCCAACCCAACTGAATCCCTCTATCGACTTCCTTCTCGAAGTTGTCTACCCAATTTCAAAAGTTACCCGAGGTAAACGTATTCGTCTACGACTCCGAGAATAGCACCATTAACGTTGACCGGACCAGGGAGAACGTGTTCGTTGAACATGACCTTTGTCTTGTCCAAGTTCATCCTAAGGCCAATACGTCGGGAGGATTTATTTAGGCTGTGCAACATTTCCTGCAGGCTCTCCAACGATTCGGCTGAGAGTCGGATTATAATAATAATAATATCTGTAGACTTATCACACTACGTTAGCCCAGCCCTGTGGTTACCGTTAGGACTTGTGTAATAGGTACTAACGGTAAAACGGAAATATATTTAATATTTCTTATAAATTGGCCATTGACTAATTGAAACCCCATCCTACGCAAAGTAAGAAGGAAAAGGTAGTGCCATGCTTCATAGGAGGAGGTAGTGCCATGCATGGTGTAGGACACTGCATGCTCCTATGCAACGGAATTGGGCCTGCACGACCGGGGAAGTACGTCTCGCTCACACAATAACGCCGTAAAGTGACAGCATTGCTGTCGAAAGATGATAGGAGGGCAACGCATCTGTGTGACAATTATGCGAATGTCCATGGCCGTCGGTAGTCATCAAAAGGCTCCGATTTCTCGTTTTCCTTATGCTATAAAAAAGTGTCTAGCGAAATGAATCAGTCAGCCACAGAGTTCAGCACGGGAAAGTTACCCAAACCCACAGCACCGCGCGGTCATGTCACCAGCTCAAAACTTGCTGCTGTTACATAAATCCCTCCGGCTTACGTCCAGTGGTGGACGACGTCCGGCTGATAATCATTATGAACCGTAACGCACTTCTAGTAATCTATTAACATGGAACTACCCGTTGTTTTTCTCCTGAATGACTTGTAATTATTATTATCTACGTTAAGACTAATGTAGGAGGGAATTTTAATTTATTATTTGGCTAGGTGTGACCTGAGACTCCGTTCACTTGATATTAGACATTTACGTTGAGACCATATTAGTAGTAGATTCGGTCACATTACCTGTAGAACTCTCTGGAATGTGAAGCCCCTCCCTGTTCCCCTTTCACTGGCAACTTCCACCCCTGTCCTTAGCGCACCTTTACGTCATCAATACCAACCCTTTTTCCACCATGCAGCTAACCAAGCGCCTTGGATTAACTGTGCATGATTTTACATACAAACAGCTTTCAGTTTTAGCTTAATAGTTACTGTTTAAACGATACATCTCTACATTTGACATCCCGTTTCAGTGGTTAGCCACACAGACATTTTCAATGTTTAATTGTCTACCACGATTTGCTATGAGTGTTTAATGATTAGGATAGATAAGAATCCGAATGTTACTCATTACAATAAAGCTACTCTTACAAATTTTATCGCGGTTCGTTTAATTATTTAACTGGCCTGACGTTTCAGGAGCTTTACGACAATCATGGTCACATATAGTTAAATAAACCGCGATAAAATCCATAAAAGTAATTTTATTGTAATGACTTAACACAATAATTATAGCCTACGTCACTATCTGTTATTATAGTGAGCTAGTCAGAAAATGGTTAATTTACTATAATAATTATTAATTATAACAAATATGTAATAAATTATATTTTCATTCAGGCAACAAGGTCCTTTTTCTTTTATATATTTCATTGCACATGAGATTCATTAAAAATGTAAGTATAGATGATGATTTTTTTTTCCTGTCCCTTTCTTGCAATAGACACAAAAAGTTATAACTGAATGAAATGTTCATATATTTTTATTCTTTATATGTTATGTGTTCATTGATTCACGGAGACAGGGCACTTGTTAAACAAACACTTATATAAGTATGGGTGTATGAGGTTTAGCAGACAACATTTTCAAAATCGGGGTTCAAACATAATATTGAAAAGATAGTTGCTGGTTTCTTTCCTATTATTGCGTGGAACTCATCTATCCGCTCTTGAGTTGATATGCATGAAGTTGAGCAGAACCTCGGCAACCCCACAGTATTCTCGAACCATCGCTGGACCCTTAATTTATTAAAACCAGACTATGCCTAGTTGTAGTTGGTACACAGACCAGAGGGTATACCAACTACACAGCGGCGTATGGGGTTATTATTATATATGGGTATTAGATACTATTCTTTATAGGGAGGAAAACGGGAATCGGAGTCTCTCTATGACTACTGACGCCCATGAATACCAGCATAATTACTATTACGATGCATTGCCCTCCTTTTAACTCCCCCCCCCCCCCCCCAATGGGCCACCGGCTACACATAAACCACACAAAACGCGACACCGTAGATGTCACTTTCTTGCGGTATCAAGTGAGCGAGAGGTACCTTCCCGGTCATACCAGCATGGCACTACCTCTTACTAAACTCTTATCTCTTACTTAACATATTACTTTTAGGGCTCAGCGTTGTCCTCAAGATCTTCGACAATATCGTAACTTATTTGAATTGGGTCATCCGTTTCAGCCGACAACCATTAAATTTTACGTTCAGATCCAATAACCTTACGATGGGGCCTGAGTATTTGAACCTTACTTTTAGTGCCGTTATGATCCAAGTCGTGACTCGCGGCACATTCCTCACAAGATTCAAGTAATTCTCTGATAAAACTGGCCCTGGGATCGAGCAATATCATGTCGTCGACGTAACTTATACTGTTAATGGTGAAAAGTGGTTTTTTGCTGAATTCCACAATCAGCTCTTTTACATACAGGATGAAATGCGTTGGTGGAGTCCGCAAGTACTCATCTATTTTATTTATTTATTTACTTAATCAAGGCACACCAACAGCACACACATTTCACATTTAATAATACATAAATTTATTGTTGAGTCCTAATGCGTGTGCCAATGACTGGCGTACACATCATTTACAATTTTAAGCAAGCAACGTCTGTGCAATAGGAGTTGTAAAATTATATCTAGACTTAAATTAAGCTAAAATTTTGAAATCGAGTTTGTCAAAATGTTTTGTAATTTTGTCACACAGTTTTTTATTAAATTATATACCTACCTAATTAAACAAGATCCTAATATTTAAAAAAATGTAATGTTCGACTTAGAATAATAATTATTGTAATTGGCAAGAATATTGTCTATAATAATAAACTTGTAAATTTGTGTTTCAGCATTAAACCCCTAAACCTTTGCAGTGAATCATTAAAAATGTCATTGTCGATATCTTAATTCATAACTCCATTATATTGCTGGCGCGTCCTGAAAATTGGCGATTGAAAACGCAGCTTGATTCGACATGGATGTATAGGAAAGAGCTTAGTAATTGGATAGCATGGCATGCTATATGATAGCGCTATTGCGCGAGTACATCTGAACAATCTATGCTACCGTTAATGACTTTGCGCATGAATACAAGATCGAGCATCTTTCTTCGATTGCACAGTGATGTGGGGCATCTATATGAAATACCAGAGGCACAAGAACCTAAGTGTCTAGTGTAGTTACTCTGAATTGTTTCGATGCGTTGGGACTGCAATCTATTCGGATTCTAAACTGGGCTTGCATATTCCAAATGACTACGAACCAGTGTCTGGTAAAACATTGCTTTAGTTTTAAGAGACCTAAAACCCTTAAGGGTGTTGCGAATTATGAGTCCCAGCACTTTCACCGCCCTCGGTACAATTGAATCCACATGGGCCGAGAATTTGAGTCTTTGATCAATTATAACACCCAAGTGTCCGACATCAATAGTCTCTGATATTTCAGTTTCATCAAAAAAATATGGATTTGAGCAAATACTGTGCTCCATAGTGTATTTATAGTTTTTGGGACATTCACCGTACAGTTGATGACGCTGCGAATGAAGAATTTTATATTCCAATTTATCACGAGGTTTGTCATAACTATTTAACTTAAACGAAGTATTTCTTTTTCCGATAGAAGGCGTATTAAGGATTTGGGGAATCATATTCTGTATTTAATATTCTTAGGTTCATTCTTAGGTACGTGTTTACATGTGATAGAGTTCAGAGTGTTGTAAAATGCAGAAATCATTTCATTTATATCGTTATTATTGGTTTTTTGTGCGAGCCAATCAACATTATTCAGTTCAAAATATATATTTTTGTAGTCAGCCTTGTAGAAATTATGTTATTTTTTTGTAACGGCCGTAAATATTCTAGTCTTATACCTGAAACACGTATTAAAATATTAGGATGTTTAGGATCTAGTTTACTAAGCCGGTTAAGTGACTTTACAACATCTACATTCACATCGTTGCCTAATACAAGATCTAGTATTTTATTATCCACGTTTAAGATGCCATTGTGTTGTTAAAGACTATTTAAGGACAGAAAATCGACACACTTATTTATACGAATTATAAGTGTGTATCAATTTTATCAAAGTAGCTAAAGAACTGACTGGCCCCCTACAGAAAAAAGGATGTACTCTCTTGTTCAAGAATGGCTAAAACTAATCCTGCCCCGGATCGACCTAGGTTGGTCATTGTTAAATTGGCTTCTCCACGCATTCGTGACACAATGACAGCGGCTTGCTGGAAATATAACAAAGCCAACCAAAACGATAGAATCAATACCAACCAAAACGATAGATCGGTGGTGAGAAAAAGTCAATATATGTCTCCGAACACCTATCTCCGAATAATCGGTCATTATACGCACAGATTTTCGCAAAGAACACCAATACAAGTATTTATGTATTCGTAATGGTAGGATAATGCTGAGAAAAAACGATACCTCACCATCTGTTTGGGTAAAAAATAGTGACGTATTCGAAAAGTTGTCCATCATTCAGAAATAATTTCGTCAAAAAAATATATTATTTTATGCATGTCTACTGTATTTAAATATCTAATAAAATTCAATAAATTACGATTGTATTACCAAAATATACCAAGTATACGCAGTAAATTGAGAGACTTATATTTGGCAAGCTTAAATGTTGAATGTGTGATAACTGAGACTTGGTCAAGCGACAGTGCTACGGATCTTGAATTAGAACTACGTAATTTACAGAAGGGACCAGCGTTCCACTAATTAATAGTGATAAAGCTGACGGTGGTGGTGTCATGATTGCCGTCACTAAGGACATAATTCCGTATATACTTTCACTTGAATCCGACAACGAAGACCTTTGTATCTAAAAACCCAGGCGAATGGCATTACCAAAAGTGTGACAACGTGTGTGGTTTACCTACTCCCACCCATATCCTCCATGAAGCTTGATTCTCATCTGGAATCCATAACAAACTCTGCTGCACAAATGATAGATCACGACCTCATCATTTTAGGTGATTTTAAACTGAAGACTTTGTGTGGAGTCAAGGTGTCACCCGAAATATAGATACTAGCTGTAATAATATGAATGACTCTTTTAAAAATATTATTGGCTATCAGGTGTCGGAGTCTATGCAAATTCTTAACTTGCAACAATATAAATTTGTGGAAAACAAGGACTGCAAGATGCTTGACTTGGTATTCACAACTCTCAACAATGTCTCTATACAAATAGAATCGAACCCCCTTATAAATGTTGATGCTTACCACCCACCTTTATCTATCGCTATTGAATTTCCAATTGTGAAATATTTTATTAAGAATAAAGACTGAATTGTTATAAAGCAGATTATCAAAGAATTACCGAAGAGCTAAAAGATGACAGACATTTCTCGTCTGTCTTTGTGAATAGCGCCAACAATACAATTCCATCTGCTTGTACTTTTCGGCGGCAATCAAAAAATCGGATATACAACACATTAAGTGGAATGCATTTTGATTTCATAGCAGTTTAAAAAGCATTAAAGCAGATTAAAGTATTTCAGGGAACTGGCCCAGACGGTATTCAAGCTACATTTGTTAGGTTGTTCTTAGCAAAACCACTTCATGTAATTTTTAATTTTACTTCCTTATCCAAGGGGACCTTCCCTTGAGCATGGAAGTCAGACAAAAAAGTGCCTATTTCTAAAGGCGGAAATGTAAATAATATTTTGAACTATCGACCTGTGTCTATGTTATGTTTATTTGATAAAATTTTGAAATCTCTTATCTATCCTAGTTTAACTAATCACTTTAAACCACTGTCAAGGCAACATGGTTTTTGTAATAAAATGTCAATACTATCAAATCTTGTGATTTTTACTAGCGACATATTCGAATCCTTAGATAAATCACTGCAAGTCGATGTTGCATATACAGATATGAGTAAAGTCTTTGGCAGAGTTCCTCGTAATTGACTTCTTGACACTCTCGCATTTTGGTCTTTTTTGCTCTTTTTACTCCTAGATTGCTTCTGTCTTTTTTGTTTTGAGGTTAAATCAGGAGTTCCTCATGGATCCCTTTTGGGCCCAATATTGTTTTTGATATTTGCGATATGGGCGATAATGTCAAGCACTCTAAGTTTTTACTGTTTGCTGATGACTTTAAATTGTATCAAATTATTGGAAACATAGATGACTCAAATCGATTTCAAAAAGATATCAATGAAATTAAAAAATGGACTAACATACATAAACTTTAATTAGACATTAATAAGTGTAAACACATACAATTTCATCGCAAACGTAATTTTATAAAAGTTTGTACTATATAAGTCTAAAATATTTAGAGTCCCACCTAATGCAATTATTATTAAAGCAATTATAAAACACGCGACTTCTTTTCATTAAAAATGTTTTAATCAGTAGGGAAACAAAATATTTTTAAATAACATGTAATTCGTTAAAGCATGGCAAACAATATGATTTGCTGCATTTATTACACTAAGACTTGTTTTTTTTTAGTCAGCTTCTTTGCTGGTAAGCGTTTGTCGCAGCCTTGCGTGACAGTTGATACCGTTTTTTTTTCTTTAATCAATTTCAATGAGTTGGTGATCGCTGGTGAACTTAATGTTTTGAATATCAGAAATAATATAACACTATGTCGAAGGTTAAAGAGGGAATAAGACTAAACAGGTAGCAGATTATTTCATTGCCTTAATACTGTACATTTCGTCAGTTAAGAATGTACGATAAGTGTCTCGTGGTGTTGTATTAATTGTATAGACATTAACTGTGATACTAATACCCATATTTTTACCAATCAAAGGTACATCTTCAGAAATATCCTGCCTACCATCATCGTCTTACGCATTATGGATATTAATTTGGTCGTTAATATCCTCTACTTCACCTTCTTGGTTTTTTCAGATTCTACGGAGATGTCATCTTCTGGAATCCCTTCTGTCACCTGTATTATCCCTTCTGTCACCTGTAAAATTTTATTCAAGTAAACTACTGTCATCTTCGTTGTCTTATGAGTCTTTGTTGTCGGTTCTATTATGAAGTTCAACTTTACCTTCCCTTATATTATTATGATCTTCACTTTTTGAATTAACTTGGATAGACGCTGTATCAATTTGTTCTTAAAAACAAAATTCACATTAATTTTTTCGCTTTATCCACTGATATATTTTGTTTTCTATAATCTTCTTGTTCCATATGTACAGCCTGTTTTTCTTGAATATTTTCTGTCCCTTTTGCCTTATTTCCTTGCATACTACACACTTTATCTATTTTTACTTTTGCATTTCACTTAGTATTGATTTTGTAATTCTCAGTCACACTTTCAATATTATGTTTATCAGATTAAGATTTCAATGTGTAATTAAAACAAAGGTTATTCACCATATTATTATTTTTACTTGGTCGACGTGATGCAGTTCGAGGTATCGCAATGAAAGAATGTTCCCACTCGTTCCTTGCAAACCAGGCCGAACAGACAGGGTACATCTTTTTATAGACCGTATGAGTATATAACTATCTCTTTTCTACCTTGAGTACAACTAAAGTAACAGCTCCCACAAAGACACGATTTTAGACTTCTCACCGGTGAGACCAGGCCAGGCCAACTTAGCATCTAACGTGTTAATAAAATCGACGCATTGAAAAACGACGCTTTATGATACCAATGTGCGAACAGATTATGGGCGTCCATATGTTCCATTTCACCGATTACATAACGTGCGTTAGAAAATTTCTCCCGAAGGGGGCCTTAATCTGGCCTTTCAACGGCGGTGGTTAAGAGTAAATGGCTGGTCTTACTAATAATTAATTAGGCAAGGCGAGTATGTAATGCTTGTGACACGTGACACTCCGTTCTCTCTGTATATCCCATTAGGGTATTTGTTGTCTATTTATTTTATTGTTAGATTATAAATAAAAATCTAAATTTTATAATACCCATTTATTAAATAAAAATTACCAAATATGTATTATTCATTTACCGAAAGTAAAAAAACATGTAAATTTAATATTAATGATGTAACAGCAACATTCGTGAAGGCTTTTGATTATTTTAATTTATAATTTTCGAATATATAGACGAGTAATATTAGAAATAATATGTAAGAACTATATAGCGAATATTGTATCTTAGTCATTCGCGAACCTAAATGTATTTTCCTTTTTAACTAACTTAAAAAAGAAGAGGTTCCTTTCGATCGTATGTTTTTCACTTGTGATGGAGCTGGTACAGTCCTAACTCTAGAAGAACTTCTAAATAAAATCGGTATAAAGAATAAAAAATCTATCAATATAATTTACTGGATGACACTTAGTTGGCATATTCCGTGTCGCGATTCGTGCGGTGCTGGGCGGTGGGTAGCCGGTGTTGCCCATTGGAGGGGAGGCATAGGGGCACACGTGCAGTCCCATTTTGTAAGAATTGACACCAATTGACGTCCGTATTAATGTTATGCTGCTGCCTCCAAAGGAACCTCATGATACGACACAGCAAAGCTGCCATTCCACGGCTGTATAGCCAGAGCCATCTCCCCGGGCGAGCCGGTTCAAACCAGTTACAATGTAGTGGGACACTACCTCCGGGCTCCGGCCAAATGTTTTGCATGCTGCGTCTGCCATTTGGCAGATCAGTTACACGTGATTGAAATCTATCGTTAATTTATCTAGACAAGCTAAATTTAACAATCGTATTAATAACGATTATACATTTTATAATCCTGCAATGTATAGGTGCATTCTAGGTTATCAATAAGAATAGGAGTATTTATTTGCTGGAATATAGTTTAGTGGATGTTACAATGATATCAGTTCTCACATTCTGCATGTGGCGTGCAAATTATTGTGTACATATAAAACATGACAAATGTTTTATTGTGTAGTCGTGATATTAATAAATGTACTTCACAATTTATGTAATATATTATATATGAAATTGTTACAATGTTAATCAGTTTTTGCACAACGAAACGTTTGCGAATAATAATTGCTATTTTCTTGACTATACGAATTTGTAAATTAGATGTAGAGTGTTGTCCTTATTTAAAGGATTTTATCGCGTTTCCTAAGATTTGCTTGTGGAATGAAACAGAATCACCGTAGTGAACTAATGTATTTATTATGTATTAAACGTGATAAAATCTGTTAAATAATCATAATAATGAATAAAATTCTCGTAAATATACAAAAACAGCAAGCTCTATGGTAATTAGGCCATGGCGTCCATGAGAACAAACAGTTACGGTATAACACTTGCCTATTTCTACATTTTGACTAATTGTGAGACTGGGTTTACTTTGAAGAATACTGGTAAAGAACTAACTTAACTTCTTGGACTGGCTACGATCCGTTGGCCTTATATTCGTAACGCTCCAGTCACGTATTCACCAGCTTACTCTCCATTGCAAGTCGAGCGTGCGTAGATAAGCCAACACTGAAGTATACGGCATAGGAAACGATTGAAGGCGCACGTTAAGAAAGAGTATGAGGAGTGAAATTGTGTGAAACAGCGATCGAACCATCAAAAATAAAACCTCGTCGGTGCCATCGGCCGCTCCTACTGAGGTGTCCCGGACCAGTAGCAGGAACAACAGGGAGCAACAGCTCTAACAGGATATATATACAAATACGACAACCTAGACCAATCCTCTTCGACGTGGACATCGTGTTATCTGACGCGGTTCCCACCATAACCCCCTTTCTTGTGACATAAACATAACCAATGGATGTCTTTGTAAAGATTTTTTTCTCTGTCTCAAGGAAGAGGAGGCCTCTTTTAACCCAAACTGCACAACGCAGAGGAGGATGCCGCAACATTTGGTATAAATTTCAGCCTGATAACACGTGTAGAACGCGTTCCCCCCGCGACGCATGACACCCCACTGTCGCTGGTCACGCTGGTCGCTGGAGTTTGTTTTGCAATTTTATGGAACAACTTGAAAACTTTCTCTAAATGGCGTTACAACTGTTACTTATTTTAAATGTTTATAGAGCATGTTTTAAGTGTTTGTGTAGGAGTGTGTGTGCGTATCACTGTGTGTATGTCTGTGTTGTGTGGATTTGTGTACGTGAACTTACGTTAGAAAACCACAATATCATCTGTTACTACAATTTGGTGTTGTTTTTCTCAATCATAACGCGGAACCCATGTGAGAAGAACCATTCGCCCTTGCTGATTTCTTTCAACGTCATTTTATAATAAATAATGCTGGTTATTTTGCGAGCTCTTCATTCCAATCTCACTGCTGGTCACAGCACACATGGAGCTGTTACAAGCTGCAGTCATTACGTGAGTAGCTCGACCATTAAACATCTAAGGTACAATAATTATATATTTTGAATTATAATTGATGCAATATTTTAGGTAGAATGTGAAAAAATTATAGACCGTAACAAATCTAGTATATACCATAATAACTTAGTTCATTTCTGCAATATTGCATAGGCGTGTGCCGTAGTTTCACCTGCGTTATATCCTTTGGAAATCATTTCTTGTTCAGGATATATAATATGTTTATGTTAAGTCTCCTATATTTATTTTATACATATTATAAAACAAAGCCCCTAATCACTGTCTGTCTGTGTGATCGATTTTTCTCAATGTAATGAACGGAATGTTTTTTTGCCGTTGGATAGAATTGTCGAGGAAGTTTTTTAGTGTATTATTTTTCCTTTTTTTACAAACAACCGGAGCTTTTAAGTGACTATCGACGCCCATGGACATCCGCATGATTGTTACGCAGATGCGTTGCCCTCCTGTCATTAAAAAAGGACTACTCACAGACCGCACGAAAGGAGACAGCAACGCTGTCACTTTACGCCGGCCTCAAGTGAGCGAGAGGTACTTCACCGGTTGTGCCGGCCCAGGTCGGTTGCGTAGAAGGTCGTCACCTCTTCCTAAATTTATTTGTAAGGTAACAATTCAAAGGTGAAGTCGGGGGAGGACGATGGTGGATGGATATTTCTGTAAAGTTTCTTCAAAGTGCGTTAAAAACTCTCTTATTTATAACAATATTACCAGGATTTAAATGCCACGTAGACACCTTGTCGCTTGTTGGTGCCCCGATATCATTGAGTCTGTCTGGCTGTGGCGCTTTCACGGTCCCACAGGACCGGTTTTGGTGAAACTTGGCATTTATGAGCGCCTAAGTATTGCAAGTTGCCAAAGTCGCGGGTAAACAGTTAGTAAATCAAGATCTTTTTTGAAGATATCTGCCACTGCTGGTGATGCTATTGCATGCCCCACAATAGCCATCGTACTAGAAAAGCCTTTTGTGTAGTCTAGATTTCTAGTGTAAATTTCGAAACGCTTTACAATTCTTTGCATGGCGATATTGACGCAGATTAACACATTAGAGTGTAACATTTCAGTTTGCTGGTCACCGCCACTACTTGTACTCGAAGCTTCCCCGATGGGTTCAAGTTCGGTGCCGCCACGTCTGCCTATCAGGTGGAAGGGGCCTGGAATGTCAGCGGTAAAATTTATAATATTGCACTTTAAAGTTAGTAGTTCTTGCATACATGTTTGTATGTTCTAGTTTCTCCGAAACGTCACCTTCGTCAAACAACAATGATCATCTGCTAACATGCCTTGGACTTAAAACTGACTAATCAAAAAAAACGTACGTCGTTTTCGTCTATATTTATATAAAAAATCAATAATATTTTCTTTTAATTTTATTGTTTTGGACATCCAGTAGTTGTTACATTCAATTGAATTACAAATATATAAAAATAATGAATAGATATAAATTGCACTATTCTTTAAGGTGTCACAACATACACATGTTTTTTATTGTATTTACGAATTAATTCCAATATTATGAAGAAAAGAAGCTGTAAATTGGTTTTAGTCTTAAGTTTACCTAATACCAAGTCCAAAGTCCAAAATTCCTATAACCATTCTTAAGTTTCATTGGCCGTTTTATTACTCATCATAAATTAATTCTATCTCTCAGCAACTTGAACACTTAAAGCTAAAGTTACGTAAAACCAACCGTTACAACCAACCTTTACGCCCCTTAAAATTACGTAAGTTCGTGTTAAACATATCCACTTCATCACTTCAGGAATTACACGTTCTTGATAATCTAGACAGAGGCGAATTCAAGTCATCTATCATGTTATTTCATAATGATAACTTGTAAGAGGTAGTGTCATGCTGCAGAGGAGGCGGTATTGCCATGCATAGTGCATGACATCCACTTATGCAATGCAATTGGGACGACACGACCAGGGAGGTACCTCTCGCTCACTTGATACCGCCGTAAAGTACACTTATGAAGTCAGTTTCGTGCGGTCTGTGAGTAGCCGATTTCCCACGTGGGGGAGGTGGGCATAATTATGCTGATCTTCATGGATGTCGTTAGTCGTTGAAAGGCAAAAAAAGGTGTTATTGTAAATTTCAACATGTAAAAATGGGGCTAGAATCTGCATCTGAATCGGAAAGGTGTTTCTATGATGATGATGTTGTTTTGGAACTTGGTACCCCATATCTAGCAAATACAGTTCTGAAGAAGAAGTGGAATGCAAAATTGATTTTGTATAAACGCTATATGAAGTACTGTTATATTTAAAGTAATTTCGTGATATCACTAGGTCTAGGTTAATAACTAGACTTAACCAAGCCAATATTTAAATATTTTATTATGAAACTTCTGTCACGTCTATCAGTTTGATGTCATATTTTCACTAATTACGTCATTTCTGCCCACATTTAAAACAGAAAATTATAATTATCCCAAATGTCACTTTTAGCAATAAGTATTTTTTAAATTAGGCAACCCATACAATAGGCAATTTAATAATCTGTGTGTGAAGGATTTGACATATTTGAAAGTTAACAAATAACTGACACTTGACAACTCGGTCAATAGACATTTGACAGTGAGCATAGCGTAATTACTACAGCAATAACTTTTGTCAAAGACCACTATCAAGCTACGGAATATGGTAGTTTTAAACATTTTGTAATTTATATTTCGAAATTAATTTAAAATATTTCTCTGTGAAAAGAGCATTGACAGTCGTACAGGGGGACAAGTAAGCGATCCTCTAAGAACGCTTAGGACAAACGGAACTCTTATGAGGGTACCGTTTTTCCTTTAGGATTACGATAATGATAAACTTAGGCGGACCGGTTTTTTTTTGAAATTACAAAAGAGAGACGAACTTCTTAGCATTCCATGGATTCACCGTGCGGGTGCCGGGTCCATCGTGTGGCAGAAGGAGTAAACCCCAGTAGCCCCGGGACTTGTGATTCCGGGTGGAGGTTTAAGAGGCCTCTTTGTGATGAGCATCAACACTCACCTGCACTACTCAGGTTCACCCCCCCCCCAGCCAAATTTCATAGGAGCCTGCTAATGCAGCTTTAGATACCACTTCTAAGGTAGAACTTACTGCAGTTCTCGACAGGCCAAGGTCTTTTAGTAGGTTGTAGAGAGATTTTGCTGGTATACCTCTCGCTCCCACTTCTACCGCATATAAATTAACCGTATAGTCATTTTTGGTGAGTACATTTATTAGATCGTAGTATTTATTTGTTTTTATTGTGTGGTCTTTAGGTATGTTTGTTTCCCAGGGTACCGTTAGCTCTATTAGGATGATATGTTTATTTGACGAAACACCAACATCCTCTGGAATTTTATAGTGCTTTTCATACGTGTCCATCAAGATGATCCAATCTGGTGCAGGACCTAGGATTGAGAAGGGCTTATTACTCATAGAGTGTACAGATGAGCCTGCTTTTACAAAGCGAATTTCTCTTCTGTTTGTAGTCAATCCTTTTTGTGCTTTAGCTACCGAGAGACTTACAGCTTCACGTATGATTTGTAGTACTCTATCATGGCGACGTGAGTAATGACCCCCATCTAGAAGCACCTTACACCCCACCAATAAATGCCTGGCTGTACCTATTGCCTCACCACAAGTATAGCAAGATTTTTCAGAAGCTTTTCCCCATCTTACTAAGTTGCTCTGATCTGGGAGGGTCATTTGGAAGGCATTTAGGTAGAATTTCAGTAAGGCGGGTGACCAGTCATATAATAAGGTCGCCACTTCAAAGCTAATGGGATGCAAAACTCGCCAATGGTTAACCACTCACTCTGCATTTCCTGGTTCATTGCATGCACTCTGTAATTGTCATTTTCGTCTTGCTGTAGAAAAGATTTTATTATATCTCGATCTTCCCCTGTCTTCCTCGAACCCAAGCCAACTCTATTTGCTTGAGCACATGCCACAAATTGTTTGTGGAATTGAAGTCTTGATTCAAGCTCCATGGCACATTTAGCTTTGGGAAGTGATGTAAGGGCATCATCTTGGGATTTCCCCAAAACATGCATTTTGGTAACTCTGAGGTGTTTGTAGAGTTTGATGGTTTCTTTAACTTCATACCAAAACTATTGTGATCCCTAAATAGAGTCGAGGGATCAGCCGGATATGCTAGTCCGAGCCATAACTTCATCATCTTTGTGACATTTGTATCTAACTTTGTCAGGAGGGTTTTACCAATGTCATACACAAGAAAAGGCCAGGTCAAGCGGGATGTCAGATAGTTGTTGTATATCCAAACCTTTTTAATATTACTTAAGGATTGTCCGTCTACCTTATCAAGGTCGTTCAGGAAATTTTCAACAACTGTCTCTAAAGATGGTGTGCGTCCTTTGTAATCTATCTTTCTACCAAAAAATTTGAAAGGCACTCCTTCAGCAACGGTGGTAACGTTCTGTCCCCTTATTGAGAGTTCCGGATCGTAAGAGGTATGTTTAGTGTCTCGTCTACCCAGACACAGACTCTGGCATTTACTTGGTTTTGCCCTCAGTCCGTCAGTCCATGTACAGTACTCATCGATTTCATTTAAAAGATTCTGACATTGTTTAGGATTCCGTGTCAGAATGGGAAGGTCGTCTGCAAAGGCTAAGATGGACTCTGTGTATTTGTTATTTATTTTAAACCGATAGCCCCATTTTTTCTCATGACTAATAATTTGCCTATTAATATGTTAATCACTATATTAAAAATTAATGGTGACAAGCAGCAGCCTTGGAACAGCCCCATATTGTATCGCAGGAGTTTTGAATGTTCTTTGTTTGCTGCTATGGTGAATTTTAAAATTGAGTAGTAGTATGATGTGATTATATCGATAACCACATCCGGAAAGTTGTAGCATTTCAAGGCAAAGATCATCAGTTCGTGCTGCACTGAACCAAACGCATTTTCAAGGTCTATCCAGCAGACCGTTATTTGCCTTTCATGAGTTCTGGCATCTTTCAAACTTTCCGCCAGTAAAGTGTCGTGTTCCAGGCATCCAGAAATACCGGGAAAGAACGTTTTCTGGTGATTGGGCCTGAAATACCTATTGTTTAACATAAACTGGATCATTTTTGTTTGTACTATACTAAAAAATACTTTGGAAATAGTATTGGTTAGTGCTATCGGTCTAGTGTCTTTTGGATGAGTAACTTCAACTTTTTTTGGGATGAGGACAAAAATTGCTTTGCCAAATGCTGAAGGGATTTGCTTTCTCGACTGGATCTTACCGAATATATTATGAAGGTGTTTACGAATGGATGGACATTTTTTGTAAACTACATATGGTATGCCATAAATTTAGATGGTTTCTTTTGTATGTGTCTACTTATTTCCTCTAGCGTAGGTGGACTACTTTGAAAATTGGTAAGAGGTTGATTTGGTTTTACGATCTTTGGATCTTCGTATGGTCTCCCGCATTTAGGCACTTCATATGTGCTTTTAAAATAGTCGTAAATCTGTTCATTGGTCAAGAGAAGCTTTACGTCGTGTGTATTGAAAATGTTTTTCGAGTACTGAAAAGGATTTTTATCAAAATCTACTTCGTGTTTAGCTCTATTGAATTTATCGCGATCATTGAGGATTTGTAGCGATATTGCTTGAATTAATTTTAGATTGGATCTTAGCGCCCTAGACAGTTGATGACTTAGATGGTTATCGCCCATGGCTTTGGCTTCACGAAGTTGTTTTATCAATTCTCTTTTCTTTTTCCGCATTTTCATTTTAAACGTATTTTCTTTGGTATTTTGAGCATAACAAGTTGGTGGTGGGTAACGCTCACAGAAGTATGTATGGACTGTATCCTGAAGAGTTTCTACTTGGCCATTAAGGTCTTGGTTTGATCCTGGATGTTCTAACAGTATTGCCAAGTTTTGGTCATGCACTTTCCAGGTAGAATTTTTTAGGCTTGGGATGCTAAGACGTGTCCGGATGTCGATGGACTCCTGCTAAATTTCACTCAGTGGCTCGCCTTGAGATATGTGAGGGTTCACTCTATCCGTAGTGATTGCTGAAGTACTGACCGACGACCGTCGTGCTTCAACACCACCATGTGTTTTTAGATGTTTATTGTACCAGGCTCGTCTCTTGTAAATTTTTCCGCACGAGGGGCATTTCAGTTCCGTTTTATCGCCAAGGTCGTTGTTATTATCGATCGGTGGACAGATCTTCCGCCCCCCCCTTCCCCTCTCGGACTGTCCCAGGGGTATTTTTCTTTATTGGACTTTTAGCTTAAGGTTTTCCCGGGCATGGCTTGCCGGGCCATTGCCCTCGTCTGTCTTTCCAGCTGTCATATGTCTTTCCATCAGTCATATGTCTTTCCATCAGTCTGCTGCCTTTCCAGCGTCATCCCGTCTCTCCGGACTGTCTTTTCTGTATGAGACGAACTTCTTAGCATTCCATGGATTCACCGTGCGGGGTTCACGGGTGCCGGGTCCATCGTGTGGCGGAAGGAGTGAACCCCAGTATTTGTCCTGGACGAATACCCGTAAAATCTATAGCAACTAAAAATATATACGATCCCTGAATATTTTACAATAAAACACATGTTAAGTTAGAGGCACCTAATACAGCTGTAAATTGCAACATTTTGGTGATAAATTTAATTATATTACGGCATAATTACTGACCTCGACAGTATCATATTCTTTCTTATGTAACGTAGAATGTCTTCTTTTAGGTTTAACATTTTGTTTTTCATACTTATTTGAAACTATTTAAACCTTTTTAGTTAGGAAGGCAACGTCCGCTATTACCGCGGCCTTCATTGACATCTGCACGGTTAATAGTAACGTAAACGCGTAGCTCGCCATCACGTCAACGACGTTAATGCGCCAACGGACAATTAGGCTGCAACGCAGTATAAACCTAGTTAATGTATTTTCATATGTATTTTATTATTTATTTATGGTAGGGTAATATGTATGCAGTGTTACATTTTTCTAAGTCAAAATCTTTTCTGTTATGATATTAAAGAAATGACATCGGACCTCCTGAAAGGCTAATTTATCAACAACAATGTGAAACTAATTGCTTCGATAATATCAAATTAATAAAGCACAAATATTTGGCTTTTTATTGACAGCCAGAATAAATCCAAACTTTTAGTACAGTAAGTTTGTTAAAAATGTAATAGTGCTTTAGTAACGGAATTTAATATTTTTATTATGCGAGAAATAGAACAGTTTCCCCACCATGGTTCAAACCTTGTCGTGGTGGTGGGGGCTCAGTAGCCTGGATAACTTGGGCGAAACCGACTGAACCGAGCACCCGCTCTTATAAGAAGAGGGGAATATCGTGCAGAAGGAGAAGCCGCTCTTTGTACCCCTCTTATAAGAAGGGGGACGAAAGATAACAGGAAGCGGCGCTTTTGCGCACGGGGCTAGTGGCGAAGATGAGAACCTCAACCCATTGCACTGTCCCAAAGTTGGTGCGGGACAATCACATCTAACCCCATCTGTGGAGGTGGCGTCGGTCCCTTAGGGGGTTGTCTAGCCGTCGGGTTGCCCTGATGATTTGTTGTTACGGGGTACCTCACCAAACGCGGAATTAATGGAACTCGCCGTGGTTTTACGGGTATTGTGCTGGTGGCCGCGAGTCGAACACACCACTGGAGCCCACCCAGGGCCAGGGAAGGCGCATAAATGCGTTTCCCTGCGTCAACAAGAAAAAAGGAGTAAAATAGTTTAGCATTTGGTATTAAGAAAATAAATTATGTATTAAATTCCTTCATCATTTCATTTCATCTATTAGCGATGTTGGACCATCTCACACCGAGAATTTAATTTACTAATGATAATGTTTGTTTATTTAATATTTCAATGCAATTGAAATTTGCCACAAAATAAGGCAAGAAGGACTCAAATGAATAATAGTATCATTTATATCTAAGGTTTTTTTTTTTATTTATATTATTACAACACTTACACTATTTGAACAGTTTACACAAAAGTCTTCACAAAACCATTTAAGTGGTTTGATTGTAAAAAAGAAAATAATTGTGCTCTTGTAATCATGTGTTGAAAATATAGTTACACTTACTTGAATAGTTATTTTGTATGAAGAGCACTTTTATACCTAAAGACGTCGCTTAATCTAATGAATTTAAATTTATGTAGGCGTTAAAATCTTAAAAGCCCGTCACTTGCTAGTAACTAGTCGGAACTTGTCAAAAATTTAATTCCGCTTAATTGGTAAATAAACCATCTTTTCTCAACATATCATATGAACAATATACCCCCACTATGCCCCTGACTCCCTTACGTATTTTTAAGTGCACTTTCTATGATGATCAGGAGAAAATTATATTATAAGTGCACTTTCTATGATGATCAGGAGAAAATTATATTATTACTTTTACAGATAAGACACCCAGCATGTGGGATGTTTTCGTTCATGGAAATCATAACATCAGTGGATCAGGTGACATAGCTTGCGACAGTTATCACCAGTGGAAGCGGGACGTGGAAGTGGCTATCGAGCTAGGGCTGGACTTTTACAGGTACAGATATGACTAACGTCCATAGACATTCGCATAATTTATTTTGCAATGGACCATTGTTATTTTACCAACCGTACGAAACACAACAGCAAACACTCTATTCCACGTGAGCGAGAGTTATCTTACATATTCAATAATTGAGAGACGAAAAGCAAAGACTTTGCGTAATGTATGCTACAATAAACTACGAAAGTGGGCAGAGAGACAGTTGTCTCTTCACGATAACGTGAACAGACAACTGTTTGTGTTCCCGCTATTTCTCCGATCGTCTTGGACTACCGTCCTATCGGCACAGATGAGTGAGGGTATAACGCGAGCAATTGTATGTGGCCTGATGTGCATGCATGTGCCGCGCAGTGGACTAGTCCCTAAAGAGCTTGCTGCTGAAGGAGACCGGTGGCTTAACATGCGCTCCCTGGAATGGGGAATAGAACCGCTAACTTTCTAACTTCGGATGGTTATCAGAATTTGACTTTCATTCTCTGTACCTACTGAGACGGACACGGAGGGCATCCGTGGAATGGAGGAATAGAACCATAAACTCTCCGACATCACACGAATATCAGAAACTGACTCTCATGGAGTAGGAAGAGTTGAAACTTATCCTGTGGTGCTCTGGCATCTATTAAGCTTGGTGCTTTTACGTAGTTACATCAAACTAATATCTGATGCAATAGCTTTTGTGTATATTGCTCACAGGTTCTCAGTTTCATGGACGAGATTAATGCCTTCAGGTTTCCTGGGACCAGTGAGTGAAGCTGGAGCCAGTTATTATAACAATCTTATTGACGCACTGCTGGAAAATAACATAGAACCCGTGGTAACTTTATATCATTGGGATTTGCCAAAAAACATACAAGATTTTGGTAAGTGCGAGAGAGAAGGAACACTCAAGTTACAAAATTGTAGTTGCACTAAAAAGAAACAACATCAACATACATTCACTTTATTAATAATATAATTTTGAATACAATAAGATTACACTTCAATAAAAAAGAATGTTCTAAATGACAAAAACAAGTTTTTTTAAGTGTATATTATATATGTTAAATGCTGGAGGAGTCTTGTGAAGAGAGGATGCAAAACAGTTAAGTACACAGGTTCCATGCAACATTTTGTAGTTATAAACATTAGACTATTTTATTTTATATTACATACGTTTATGAAATAGGAAAATCGGACAATATAATTTTTTTTTTAATTTACAGGAGGTTGGACAAACCCGTTAATATCGGACTGGTTTGCGGAGTATGCAAGTGTTGTGTTTTCCCTGTTCGCTGATCGAGTTAAAACCTGGATAACTATTAACGAACCTTTAATATTCTGTGAAGTAACTTACACATTGGCTATGCATCCGCCAGCAGTATACAGCCCAGGACACGGCGATTATCTGTGCGCTAAACACGCTATGATTGCGCATGCTAAAGCTTGGAGAATATACGACGAAATATTCAGACCAAAATACCATGGTAATGAATTAGTTTATATTTTTATTCTATAATTGCTTTAGGAAAACAAGATTAACGTTATCAAGTGAGTTATTCAATATTAAAATATAGTTCAGACTTAATAATATACGTGGGATTCCAAGAACGTAATTCTGTTACGATCTTGATGATGACAGAAGGGCAACGCATATGCGTAACAATCATGCGAATGTCCATGGGCGTCGGTAGTCATCAAAAGGCAAAGGCGATCAATCCGAATTAATCGTTTTACCCCTATGTTATAAAAAAAAGCTACCGCGTGTGGGCTCTCCGAAATTATCACCGACAAATTCATTATACCATCCAGAGTCAGTACAACTTGTTCAACATATAATTCAGGAAATTGACTTAGCTATTACATATGTCTGGTATGGCTTGGTCTCTGACTTTGTGTCTGGTGTCTGACCTAGTATCCGTTGTGACTAAGAACGTCTCCTATGGTTAAAGAAGAAGTTGTTCGTGGCAAGACTGTAGTGGTCGGTGAGAGTCAAGTCTTTATTATAAACAAAATAAAACTGCTCAGCACATTTAAACCTTAGGAATAAACCGCCTTTTAAAGTCTTTAACTGATAACGATGTTACAACATCGTATTAAATTTGCCATTACAGGTCGAATTTCAATGACAAATCAGATACTATGGTTTCAAGAGGAAAACAAAGAAAACGAGGAATTGGCAGAGCTTGCCCGACAAATTGGAGTAAGTACAAATTCTTGCCAAGTAACTAAGGAACTTTGGGCCCCAAGAAATATTCATCATCAATATAAGCCAACAATCTGTTGGAAAAAGAGCGAGAGTTAATTACAAACCTGTTAAAATAGCCTTGACAAATGACTTATGAATTACACTATGCGTATTCCGGTGTGTCGAGATGTTGATTAAATATTTATTTAAGGGAGGAATCTATTCTCACCCAATATATTCCAAGACAGGCGGCTGGCCACCAAGTATAGAGAAGTTTATAGCTGAGACAAGCAACACCAAAGGCTACCCAGCTTCTAAATTACCGAAATTTACCAAAGATGAAGTTAAACTGATCCGAGGTATGTTTACTTTCTCAATAAATTTTGATTACATATATCTTTCGGGTATAGTAGTAGTCTTTATCGCCGTTACTCCAATGGCCTTCACGAACTTATCTTCCCCAATTTCGCAAATCATCCTACGATTTATTTTAATTGCATTGTTTAAATACTAAATACTACATTGGCAATTTTGTAAATTCTAATTCGTCATATGTTCGCAGTCATTGTTTCTTGTCGAAGGCCGAACGTTAGTCCATAACTTTTAAGGTTTGTGCTAATATATTCTGCTCGGTAAATATTAGTAAATACTTGCTATGTTTCAGGCACTTACGACTTCTACGGGCTGAACTACTACACAACTAGGAACGTAAGAAAAGCTAAAGAGGGTGACGCGGTTGGTTTGCGCCCAGTTTATGGCATACCGGAGCTAAGAGCACAACTTCTTACAAAACCTGAATGGTACTCGAACCACCCTTGGTTTTACGTAAGTTGTGCAACTACCAGATGGAGTCCTTTCTTGCTAGTCTTAAGGGAAGTGCAGATTTTTGTTAAACCAAAACTTAAATTGCAGATTGAGCGTTAGCAATGAACCTCCTTAATGAGGTGTACTTAACAAGCCTTCCTTTCAGTATCTTTCATAAATAGTTAATTAAGACGCTCGCCAGATGGATGTAATTGTAGATTTTTCAACGTGAAAAAATGATGGGCCCCCGCCCATTGTTTCTTTGTCATCTAAATCGCTTGTTATATAATTTTATGTCATTTAGGTGCATCCGCCAGGTTTACGAAAATTGATGAACTGGATCAAAAGAGAATATGGTGACTTGGAAATAATGATCTGTGAGAATGGCTTGGTGACAGTAGATGCGAGCTTAAACGATCAACAACGAACAGAATTTTACAAAGACCACTTGGAACAGGTGAATTTTAAAATAACTCAACATTTACTATGTCAGTGTATACTCTGAGATAGGAATGGGCTGTTTTATTCAAAACTTAACAAACGCAATTTGTCATTTAGTAAAGGGACTAAGAGACTAGAGATTGGACTAAGACAAACCGACTAAGTGCAAGTCTGACTCGCAAACCAAGGGATTCGTACTAATGGGACGAGCATTGTATCTTTATAAGACTCCGTCCGTTGGCCCGTCCGTTGGTCCTTCAACAGGTTGGTTTGGTTTTCTCGGGAACCCGTATAGGGACCAAACTGAAATTTACATCGAATACTAAAGCTTGTAACTGTTTAAAGAAAAAATCATGCTTCTAAGTCAAGGAAATAAAAAATACATCCGTTTATATACATATTTTCTATGGCATCCCTCAATAACTAAAACCTATGGGGTACTTGTGATTACCTTAAAAAGTTTGGCTAGATGATAGTGAGAATTCGTGATTATAGCACATATAGGAATATGTGTATCAGTCATATCTTCGTATCCGATGTAAATTTCAACTTGATACTTCCACGCGCTCCCGAGAAAAAGGTCTTTACTGACGGACAGACAGACACAATCACAGTGATATATAAGTGTTTCGTTTTTTCCTGCTAAGGTACGGTACCCTCGAAAAAGCTGAAACATATTCTTTATAATTCTTAACATAGGAAAAAAATGTTTTCTCAGGTGCTATTGGCGATCTACGAAGATGGTGTCAATGTGACAGCGTACACAGCCTGGACGATGATAGATAACTTTGAGTGGACTGACGGATATGAGTGAGTACCTGAAATAGACTAGATTCAGGAGAAGGCTTCTGTAAGCGAGATACGAAGACGGTCGTAATGTGACAGCGCACTCAGCCTGGACGATGATAGATAACTTTGAGTGGACTGACGCAAATAAGTATGTATTACAATAAACAAATTCAGATAGCATAAACAATAATATGTGGGGGTAGCTGTGTGGGGCGGCCTAAGGGTACCCTCACCCTCAATCCGAACCTAGGGCACAAGAGTCCTCAAAGAGCACGTGTCTCTTAACAACAAAGAGGCTTCAACGAGCTGGTTGTTTGATGTCCCGTTTGCCGCCAGGCATGGCCAGCATTGCCGCCGGACCCTAATCTGCGATTGCCAGTCCGCCTGCTCAGCGTGGCAATTATGAGCCTTAACCTCAAATGGACGACAGCAGTAGAATTCGGCCCCCAGTTCTCGGTAGTTCCACTAGCCCTGGCCACAAGGGGTTTTAAGAATCTCCAGGCTACGGATCGCTACCAGCGTTTTGTCCCGGATATGTACAACGGACGGACGATCAGACTAGATAATCACTTGGTTGACCTGGAGGTGGAACTAGGAAAAAGTAGATGACACGTACTGGGGCTATGTCAAGCCCGAAGACAAGGCCAGGATGCCAAAACTCTGCAATCGGGTCACCTATTCTACTTCAGGGAAGGTGACACTCTAAAGAATAAGACCCACGTACGCAATATCGTCTAAATCTCTAGTGTGTCGTGTAGGGTGGCGTATCATTTACTTAAGTTCACTAGGAGGTGCCTCAAAATGATACAATTATATGCGCCAACCTTTACACATTTCGATGATGACTTGGAGACAACTTATAAGGATATCTCAAAGGCCTTACATAATACCTGTAAGGCCTACTTCAATGTTGTTATGGGGGTCTTCAATGCCAAGTTGGAAGTAGGAAATGATGTCGAATCGAGTCTAGGACCATATGGAGTCGGAAATCGAAATCGCAGAGCGCAAATACTAGTAAACTTCCTCGAGAAAGAGGGCCTCTTCTTAATGAATTTTAAGAAATAGCACCATAGGAGGTGGACATGACAGGACCCCGATATTGTGACAAGGTTTATTATGACGGACCAAAAAAATATACTCAAGGATTCCTCTGTGATCAACAGGTTTAAAACCGGAAGCGATCACCGATTGGTTAGAGGCTCTTAAAGACTTAAGACTGTAAACTGGCTAGAATGCGGCATAAATGTTAACGGCGAGTACCTCTCACACTTCGTTTCACCCACGATATCGTTGCGTTGGCCTGATGGTTGGAGAGCTAGCAGCTTGGCGTTCATTGAGAGATGTCCATATCCAGCAGTGGCCGATAAGAGCTGATAATGATGATGATGAAACAATAATATGAAATATCAGTAAAGCTGTGAAACTGACTGAAGAATTAATTGGACGCACTGTTTCATTCGAGTAAGTAGTGTTTAATTGTCCTCGTTGATTATTGCCCTTATCATTTGTTTAAGATGAGTGAGTTTCTACGTATCCCTTTTATTAGTTTCCGGGGAAATACATTTACGGTTTGACACTGGACGTGGGTGGGATCCAATGTAGAAGCGGGGCTCGTGGATGAAGTGAGTCAGGGGTGAACACGTTAAACCAATCATTAAAATGTCAGATGATGAGAAAACCATCGCACACAATCAGCCTACCACCCGGCGCCGCGTTGAATACAGATGCAATATGTGTCTCACTTAAGTGACTCATCATACTCATTACAAAATGTTACAGGCGATAAGAAATCACAAAGCAAATCAAATGCAGTATAGGAAGAAAAGTAGGATAGCGACAAGAATTCTCAAGGCAATAAATTTTCCTCCATATGTGGTAATACCGATCGCGAATTTATACACAGATACATAACTGTGTGGATCAAGACCATTTAAATCACAAAAGGGATGGTGAAATACACCTCATGTGTATTTTGTTCAGCGGGATAGCTGAGGCATATTCTGCTACTTTTCAACATTTACGGTGAATATATTATGAACACAGCCTTGGAAGAGTGGGATGGAGACATCTCGAGTGAAGGCCACAAGATCAGCCCTGTATGCAGGTGACGTTATATTGTTTGTCTCCACAGAACGAGTAATGGAAAAATGGTAGGTCTTTCTATCAAGAAGGCAGGGACAAAAGTCAAGTATGTCTATACGAGCAAGGGAACTCGCGGAACTTTAATTTTAGAAACGTTTGTGTACCTGGGTCACGTGAGTAACAGTCCCGTATCTGGGTTCTACGATTAGCGATCAGGAAGGCTGTAACACAATAAAATGTAACATAACATAAAGAGGCACATACAAATAGATAACGTCGCTACGTGCAAGATTAGTCCAATTGGCCAATTGGCAATATGTCCAACACAACCAAAATGAGATTTTACGAATCTCACTTTGGTTGTTGGTGGTGGTGGTGGTAATTTATTTTATTTTATTTAAATTAGGCACCCCGACAGCACACTCATTATTACAATATTGATAAATAATAATTTGTGAATCAGAATAGATGAGTGCACCAATAACAGGAGCACACGTCATTCACAAAAAAAAAATCATGCGGGCTAAAGATAATAGTGGAAATTGAGTTAATAATATAAGAGCCTAATAATAAAAAAGTACATAAAGTGTGATACTATATAGTTAACCTCATTACAAATATTCATTTGATTAAAATGCAATAATAAAAAATCACCAGGGCAATGACGGTCTAAAAAGAAATGGTAAATATAATAAAATAAGAGTACTAATGAAATTAATAAAATTTTAAAATTAAGATTTAATCAAGTTAATATGACAGGTCACCCAATAATTACGAATGAAAATAAAAGTAAAAGTACAGTCCGGGTGTAATTCAATTACCTATATCAAATAATAAAGAGTTATTAATAGGGTTTCGAATTGGCATGTGCTTGAACGACATTCTAATCATATAACAGAGATCCTCAAATAGGGAGACGAAAGTATGCCGAAATAGTAGAAGAGGATAATATGGTATGGTAAGAGCTGTATTCCATTACGGCTAGCCATTTTCAAAAATAGGGTCGTGTTATATTGAGGCGGGCCAATGATTAGCCCCATTGAATACGGCTGAGTGAAATTGCGCCAAAAAGAGTTCGGCATTATACGATATTCAATAAAGCCAGCCTTCTAGAAATAAAGTGAATCATTATCTGCTATTTCGATACGCTTTAGTTCTTAACTTTAACACTCGCGACGTTGCTTGACATGACAACAACAATCGCGTCCATTGTAGAATATAGAGAAATAATAAAACTATGCCCAGACAGGTTCGAAGGTTTAGGCTGAAGCGTAGTTCCCGACTAAGCCTTTGTGGTTAGTTTTTCTTTTATTTACACTCAAAATACTTGGCTTAATTTCGCACTTGTAGCGATCACTATCACTACCTAAAATAAAGAGATTTGATAAAAAAAACGTCTCGCAATGACAATCCGGCTAATCGTTCGCCCGCCACAAAACAAAGCGGCCCTGTATTTGAAAATGGCTTGCTGTAATGTTATACGATGATTTGTACAAAACGACTAGGACATACACAAGACAAAGCCCCCAAAAACTGTTTATCTGTATGTGACCTCACGAAATTTGCTAAACGGATTTTTGTGCAATTTTCGCATTCACAACAATTTCATGAATTGAATTATTCCCGACGTAGGTTTTAGTGTATAATTTACTAAGGTAGCAATCACATCTTTTTTTTTTCTTGACGAAGGGGAATGCATTTACGCATGATACCTGCGAGCCCGAGTAGACCCCCAGACCTATGTTAGACTCTGCTATTGGGCAGCAATACCAACCGAACCCCTACGGGAGCCGTCAGCCGCTATTACTGGAGGGTCCCGGATCTGCTGGCAACAGGACCCCTCCAGCGACAGGCTGGCCTCGGCGAAAAGGCCAGACTTAACCTCCTCGGGGACTGTCTGGCTTCGCTTTGACGGTCCCACGACGCCGTGTCTTGATGAAGTGGACCGGGTTCACATCCCAGCCCGACACGGAACACAGGGGCACTACTGAAGGCGTTGCAGATAGCGCCTCATTCGGCATCGGCTCTCACCCGCTCGTCGGCTTCCCTCTGGGACATAACGGTCTCGCAGAAGGAAGCCATCGCCTGGTAGGACTCGTCACTGCCGAGTATCGCGACGATGGTGCTCGACTTTGACAAATCCCCTCCGACCACTGCGTGCTCGTGCAACAGCGCCGCCCCTCTCGGGTACACCTCGAGTGTGCTGGGCCGAGTCCACCGCCGCGTCACAATCGTGACAACGAGTCGTCAGCTCCCTGCGGTTCATCCTACACAGATACTCACCGAAGCAGCCATGCCCGGTGAGTATCTGTGTAGGTTTGCGCCTACCGCTCGAGGACCGGGCGCAAGGCAGCCGTTATCGCTCTACCGTACGGCTGCCATGCCAGGTCCTTCCACCACCTCTGCCACATGCCCTAACCGACGGACCCGCAGAATCTCGTCATGCGAGGGGTTCAGGCCGAGAGCCCTCCAATCCGAGACATAGGAGCAGCTCTCGGCAAGAACTTCTGCCACTACTTCCCACGGGGGATCACCGCCTAGGGCTGTCGCTGCAGCCTATGAAACCGTTCGGTACCCGGATCGACCTTATTTCTCGCTGTAAGACGATCCGCCCAAACCGGAGCACCGTACGTCGCCATACTCCGACAGACACCGGAGTACAGCTGCCTGGAGGTGGCGCTGGGTCCTCCGAGGTTCGGGAGGAGCCTGCCCAGCGCACACGCCGCCGTCACGATCTTCGGTCCCACCATAGCGATGTGTGGGCCGAAGGTCCACTCTCCGTCAAGGATGAGCCCCAGATATTTGTTGTGGGGGCTCAACCTGACCCTCTCCTAGTCTGACCCGAAGCCCTAACCTCTCTATACGGCTAACCACAAGGTCAACACCCACCTCGGCCAGCCGCGCCGCCTCCTTGTAGTCTTGACCCCGGGCAAAGACGAGGGTGTCATCCACGTAACAGATGACACCCATCCCCGGGAGGAGACGACCTCGCAGGACCCAGACGTAGCCGACGTCCCACAGGATGGGTCCAAGTACAGAACCCTGTGGGAGGCCGCACCCTACTCGCAGCCACTCCATAGACCCCGACCGGTTGTCGTGAGCCTCTCTGAGACCGGAGAAATACGCCTCCAACAGCCTCTCGAGATAGGGAGGCACCTGGAAAAAGATCAGTGCCTCTCGTATCACGTTGTGCGGGAGACTGTTGAAAGCGTTCGCGATGTCCAACGACACCACGACCACCACCTCCTCCCTGTGTTCCGCCTCACCCGTCACCGCCCTCAGGCCCTTGAGAGCATCGATCGTCCGATTCGTTCGGAGACCGAACTGAGACTCCGAGAGCCCGGGTCCCGTGCACTCCTCCCGATGCTGAATGACACGGAAGGCCACAATCCGTTAGCAATCCCATCTATGCTATTCACACACGAGGTCAGAGTGGATCGCTAGTGCTATACAAATATAACAAAATTGGGTAAGCTAAAGATTGCTTCTACCAGTTCTATGTTTCTAGAAGCATTGTATTAAAAACATAGTTTAATGAGTAATATAATAAGTAAATAAATGTTAGTTACAGTTTCGGCTTGTATGCGGTAGACTTCTCGGACCCGCTGCGTAGACGCACGCCGCGCGATTCTGCCCGCTACTACGCGAACGTCGTCAGGAACCGCTCAATTGACGTGCTCTTGGACTTCTCAAGCTACAGAACCCACAGTGGCGCTGCCCCAAACTTTGCTTCTTTAAATATATTTTGTATAGCTCACTTTATTGTACTAATATATATTTATTCATGACATAACTGTTGCAACTCTTTCTTTTTTAAATCATCATTGAAAGATCATTAATCCACTTCAAAATATGGTTTTCATAAGTCACCGTTTCAAGGTGCAGTCAAAGTTTCGTAAGGTTAGATAATATAAAGGTAAAAAATATGTGGGTATGCGGTCGAATTTAGAGACATCCTTTTTTGAGGTCGGAAAAAGTGATTAAATAAACAAGGTGATAGAAATATTTTACGAAATAATGTGGCGAATTATTTTATTTACTAATATCACAAGATACATAACACGTGGAAGGTGTAACTATAAACTATATCACAATACACATCACAAGTTATGCTTAATATATGCAAAATATTAATTATTATTAAATATATTAAATTTTATTTCAAAAATAAAAAATATGTATTTACTTCCTACTGCGTCGTAATTAGCAAAATGTGTGACCTTCACCATGTTGCAATTATTTAAAAAAGTTTTTCCGGTTTAGCAGAACATCCTATGTTTATATAATTCAACAGATCAAAGTATACCTCCTCCCTTTATTCTTCAAGACATTATAAACATTAAAAATAAATTAATGATTAGAACAACACAAAAAAATTGTTGTTTACGTTAATTAAGTTTAACAACTTCCACATGTTTAATAGTTAATTATTATATCAATCACAATACATATATATCTGCCAGGCAAATTTAGATAAGCACCTGATTTCACAAACAGTTACGTTTTTAAAAACAAATTTACTATTTTATTTTTAATAATAAATATGGAATAGAATATTTTAAACAACGCTACGTGTCTAAGTTATTTAAAATATTCAGTTTGCATTCACCGTAACACACAACTACACATTAATCACCGCACTCACCTGTTATTCACTGTAGTCAAAGTTCAGCGACGTCAAAATGCTATTTTCTCGTTTTTGTTACTTCATTTCTATACGTCACAGAGCTATCATTTTAAGTAATATTACAGTCAAAAGTCCATTGCTCAATGCCGCGGAACTGTTCTGCTGGTACAGATGATTGTGTTCGGTCAAACAGGTGCTGTTTAGCGAACGCTTCTGTATGACACAACTGTAGTAATGCGCGGATGCTCTCGGAGTTCGAATCTTCTCTACGCTCTCGAAATCCACCTCGTATAATCCAAACTTCGCACTGTGGACAAGATTAACAATGCACAAGTCATCATTCGCGTATTAAATAATTTCATCGATCGAGAAGAGATACTGGATCCTATAAGAAGTATAGATACTGTACGAAAAGGGCTGATGATATCGGTGGTGCTTCTAACCTTGTATACTTATTACAGACCTTAAAGTTGATCGCCCAAAGGCTGAAATTTGGTCATAAGTATAAAAGAATCATTCGACTACAAATACAATGAGATCTTCTTTTTAGGTAAACATAAAACTAAACGTCGTACGTATAAGTTTGACAGTATCGCAAATCGTGTGCTACAGAAGAATTTCATACTCCTCAATCCACGCAATTTTCTTTGAAAGCGGTCCAAAATTTTTGCTTCGCGTATAATATTTAAGTGAATTATTAAAAGTTTACCTTACATCGTGTTTAAAAAAATATTGAGATTTATATAACATACGTGTAGCCGTCGGCCCATTCGAAATTGTCGATCATAGACCAGACACTGTAACCTATCACTCTGACGCCATCTTTAATAGCCAGCAGCACCTGTAAGTAAATCTCTGTTAACACATACAGCGTTCCACATCAGTCGATTAATTATTAGACGTATTAAAACCAAATCAAGGTTTTTCAATTAATTCACATCACTCTTAGTTCCACCAGAACTCATGAACTATAAATAATAAACTAGACTTATGATGCCAGTAGATAATCTGTATTTCTTTTTCATCCTCATTGTCGAACAACAAGATCGCTAATCTAGCACTCTATTACCCGAGTCTTCCAAGAAATTGCAAATATTGCTCAAAAAATCCCTAACGAAGAGTTTTTGCTTAGTTTAATTAATGAGAACTCTGGGAATTGCCGTTTCATGTCGTGACCTGTTTTGTATTTGGATTAAAAAATTAAGATATAAAAATTAGTTCAAACAATTAACAAATTCTTAATTCACACGTGCGATGCGACACCAGTGCTTTCTTTATGATTCCCAAATATTAGCTGCGCGCCACGTTTACCCGCCCAAAGTCTATCCAAATTACATCTTACTCTATGTGGTTTAAATGTAAATGTGGTCTAAATACCATCTGAAATGATTGTAATAGACATAAATATCAATTATACCTAAATACGTGCGTGTTTTAGAGTGAAAGAGCTTCGAACAAACATACAAAACTTCGAATTCATATTATTAGTAGGATATAATAGTGTTACCTGCTTTAGGTGTTCGTTTATAAAATGTATTCTGTCTTTGTCGTAGAGTCTACCCTCTGTCGAGAACCCGTTCTCCGTGATTAGCATTTCCACGTCTCCATACTGTTTCTTAAGCCAGCTCAGTTGACGGCGCAACCCTTGAGGGTAAACCTGATGAGAAATATATGCTTTTGAAAACTTATGTAGCAAGAAGTCTTTTGAAAAATGTTGCGATTAGGACACCAACATGCTACGTGGCACACTCAAGTGGAGTTATGCTCACTCGTATCACAAGCAAGTGGAGCTGTGCTTACTCGTATCAAAGGCACGTGGAGTTACGCTCGCTTGTCTCACAGGTAAGTGGAGGCTCACTCGTATCACAAGCATGTGGAGCTGTACTTACTGGTATCACAGCAAATGAAGCTATGCTCACTCGTATCACAGGTAAATAGAGCTAGGCTCACTAATATCACGGGCAAGTGGAGCCATGCTCACTAGTATCACAGGCAACTGGTGTTATGCTCACCCGTATCACAGGCAGGTGGTGTTATGTTCACTCATATCACAGACGAGTGGAGCCACACTCACTTGTAGAAGAGGCAACTGGAGCTATGTTTACTTTTAGTATAGTTTAGAGGCGTCAAGTGCTTGTGCTATTAATTGCGCCTCACTATTACTGATAACTTCAAAATTTTCAATTCTGTAGGGAAACCGTAGGATTTTTTTATACTACTTGATACTGCCAATGCCCATAAACATTCGCAGAATTATGATGGAGACTTATGAACTCCATCCCTCTTCCCCATGCAATGGCCAACCGAAATATATAAATAGCATGAATCGTGTCACCTGATCTGTCACTTTCAGGCGGTACAGTGTGAGCGTGAGTGAGTTATCTCCCAGATCGTACAGTTGCGACTCTTAAAATGCTATGGAAAATTTAAAAATATTGACCGCTAATATAGGCGACAGTCCAAAATACGCGTCCTTTGGCGATGTGATGACGGCGTTCAGCTCCCGGGAGCCTGTGAGGAACCACTCCCCTATTACCTCCCCCTCCCTGGCAGGTCGTATTACTGAAGTGGTATAATAGTTGATGCTGATGAAGTCTGCGGTTCCTGGAATGTAATAAGGATATTCAAAACCTCTGTACCACTTTTCTATTCTTTTTTTGTATAAATTATATAGGCTTTCAATTTATATAGGTTATGTAACAAAATATGTACTTTCGGATTTTTTACTTAAGCTAAACAAGTAGATATATAAATTATAAGTAATTTCAAGGTTTTTCTGTTCTATTATTTTTCAATCGTGATTACGTTAAAAGTGTTACAAAAGTTGCAAAATGATATTGTACAAACGATAAACTGAACAGGATAGCTGATGTAACGACTATATTTATTAAATATATGAGCAAAAAACTTTCAATTTGGACATAAATTCTACTATTGCTTCTATCCAACATTGACTACTTAATAATGATCTAATGGTAAATCCAGTAAAAATAAAGTATTATGCCTGCTCCATTGTGGCATATTATTTCATAATAATAATAATGAGCTTAGCCTAGTCCTGTGGTAGGTACCGTAAGGACTTGTGTTACAGGTACTAGACAACGGAAATATATTTAATATGTTTTGATAAATTTAAGACGTTTTATATATTTTTTTAATGTTTTTATATATTTAAGTTATCTGTTATAGAAGTACATATATGAACATCCATAACCTAGGCGGGATTCGAAACCTCTGGCGTAACACGCGGAGTAGCCGCCACGTTAATAAGAGAGCCAACCAGTCCTCTGCTCTTAAGTTTAAACTCAATAATGGCATTATATTGATAATATTAGTGCTGTCGATGCATTAAGACCTACGAAATGGCGTAAACAGGGACGCACCTGCATAAGCTCTATACAGATGTTTATGGGTTTTGCGACGGTTAGACCAGTTTTCAGTCGCATAAAATAATCCCAATTCCTCAAGTATTTTTGTTGCAGTTTTATAATTATCATAATTTTAAATAAAATATTGGCGTAACTCTCAATGGAAGGTAGCGAATGTATGGAACGTGATGTTAAACTTAAACCAAAGCAGGTGATTTAACTTTAAACATAGTTAAAGATAATTGACTACCTCTGATAAGTTTTCTTTCTTCGTACGTGAACGCGGGTAGTCTGGACTCGTTGTATCCCATCCTCAGACTGTATTCCAGCATCACCTTCTCCGTAGTCGGTGGCCATCCCCCTTTCTTGGAGAGCATCGGATGCAAATACCTACCCATCTGAAATGTATTTATAGCTCCTTGAAATCTATTATCATATTGGTAGTGACGTGATTTCGGCAGTTTCTAAAGCATCACTCTCTATTTGAACGCGTCAGCTTAGGCCTCACTTTACGGCGGTGATATCCGAACGGACGTTTCTCCCCAGACGTGGCCCAATTAGGTTGCAATGCGGCATTGCACTATTTCTTACTCAAATGCATTGCGTTACAATAAAACTACTTTTACGGATTTTATCGCGGTTTATTAAATTATTTATGTATCCCGACGTTTCAGAAGCTTTACAGCAACCATGGTCACGGGTGAACTGAGATGACAGATGTCTCGATGTACCAAGTAATAATTTTAGTTGTTCCGATTAACGCAAACAGTACTTATTATATCTTGCTGTCTTGAGGTGTTATGTTTACTTTTTGATTTGATTATGTTCACCACTGGATCCCAAGCAGAGGGAAGAACCCAGCCATCTTCTCTATTGAAATTTGGATGTCTTTTTTAATTTCAATAGCCTCACGGATCATCCTTGGAAGGAATCGTGTTCCCTAGTGAGGATTTGCGGTTAATAAACCGCGATAAAATCCGTAAAAGTAGTTTTCTTGTAATGTCTAACATTCGCGTAAACTTAAGACATCAACAAATGCATTGCAGCTTAATTGGGCTGTTCTACAGCACATAGTAACGCCGTTAAATTATAGCTGCAGCGTTTCGTACGGTGTGTGCCTTCTGTGTGTGTGCAAGGTGGAAAGCGGGAAACATGTCTACATAAATACGTCTGAGCGTGGGTAATCGCAAGAAAGCTTACGAGTCTCACCGATTGTTACATTTGGGGGGGGGGGGCGGCTGCCAACTGAGCTGGTAACGCGGAGGTTAGTCCACGTGTTACGTCAGAGATCGCGTATTAGAAATCTGCCTAGGTCATGAATGTTTATATATGTGAATTTATATCTTAAAGTATTAACACAAGGCAAGGCTAACGTGGTATGACTGGTCCACAGATATTGTTATGATATTTATTAACAGGCCATAACGGCGTCATCTGCATATGCAATTCTCATTTCAATGTTTTATAAATAATGTATACTCTATACTTGTAATGTAAGTTAGTTAGACAATATTATTTTATTTTAAATCGTATCTATGTATTTTTCACGGAGATCGTCTTTCCACCTGGGAACTGCAGTAGCTGGTCCGGGATGGATGCGACTAGCGGGAGATCGGTCGTCTTGGCATTTATTGAAAGAGACCTATGTCCAGCATGGACTGATAAGAACTGATAACGGTGATGATGATGTGTTTTCTCTATTTTGGTATAACACTAGTCCACACGTGAAAATGTCTCTCCTAATTCCGAATTTTTAATTATTCCTTTTGTGACACAAAGGCTGTGCACTTTTTGTCTACTGCTCCATTTGCTATCAATATATTTCACCGTCTGTCATTATGATTACAATTTGGTGCATGCTATATTATGTCAGTTCTGTGAGTTACATATAGCTACCGAGGTTATTCCAAGTAAAATTGAACATGTTCTGACAAAATTATTACCGAATGTTGTCTTCCAAGTTCAGCCAGCTTCAGATCATCAGGAGTAGCTGGTTCCACCCATAGCATGTTATTAGCTAGCGTTATTTTACCTTAAAAATTTTCAAAAATATATTTTATCATTTGCTGCATTTATCCGTATTTTCGGAATGGTCTTACCAATGGATCTTCTTTGTGCAAAATATATATATATATATATTTTACAATTTCTTCATTACTACTGCTTGAAAAAGGGTGTTACTTCAAGAGTGATCCAGTACAATAGCATGTATAAAGTGTTCAATACATTCATGTATTTTGGGAGGGCATAATAACGTGCGGGTATTAATGGGCGTCGTTACTCACCAAAACCCTGCAATTAGTGACCTAAGCTGTACTATAAAACAGGATACGAACTCACCATTATACTGCTCTTTGAACTCCCGACTATAGATTCTGTAGGCTGTGGCGTGCGCCAGCAGCACATGCTTGTTACACAGGTAGGGCGCAAACTCGGGCTCCCGGATCCCGGGGGCGAAGTTCCCCATGTTGTAGTTGAAGTCGCACACCACTATCGCTTCGTTAATGGTGATCCAGGTCTTCACCCTGTCCGCGTACAGGGAGAAGATCACTCTGGCGTAGTCACCGAACCACTTGACTATGAGTGGGTTGGTCCATCCACCTGGAAATAATGTGATGAAATCATATTTATTATTGTTTTAACATATTACAATCTACCAACGTCCATTGATATTCGCATTATTGTCATACATACATAGCCTCTTTCCCTCCTCCTCTCTAGGAAGCCTCCAGGAACTTATAAACTACATGAAATGCGATAACATATCTGTCGCTATACGGTACTATCATATACAGAACATGAGGTACCATCCCGGTCGAGCTTCCTCGTTTCGGCTAATCTATGCCGTTAGCGAGTAGCGCGTCGATGAGCTCGCTGTAGTACCGCGCTCCCGCCGTACTCACCCATATCCTGTATCGCCACGGGCAGCTCCCAGTGGTACATGGTGATGACGGGCTCTATGCCGTTAGCGAGTAGCGCGTCGATGAGCTCACTATAGTAACGCGCACCCGCCGCACTGACCTCATTGTTGAAGCCGCTGGGAAGTATTCTAGGCCACGCGATAGAAAACCTAGAGAACACAAGCGAAAAAAATTATATAACTAGTCTGGCCATAAATATTGTAACAAGGAAAAAACACTTTTAAATTGCAAATAATATTTATTACCTTGTAGTGTGTTAGTTTAATACACAAATATAAAACAATTAAAAATATAAAATTTTAACGTTGATTTAAACGTTGGCCAGTTATCAGTAGAGTTAACAAGTGAAGCACGCACTCTTTCCATAGGTAAATTCTTCACTGCCAGTCGTATGGATTGTTTTAGGGACTCCAAAATATCATGGCGTTCAGAGCAAGCTGTACTCTTTAAAACTGATGATAAATCATCATCCAGCTGAAGTCGGGAATAGATAGCCAGTCTACAGCTCTGATGAATTCCGAGACGTTCGCTTGCAACCAAGACTGCGTAGACCGAGCTCCGTAGCCCGGTGCCGAGTCTTGCTGGAGGGATCACACTTGGTTATTAAACCTAGTGCCATTAAGAGGCTCAACTACCTTCTCAAGATTGGTATTTTAATACACTTGTGCCGGTGTTTTGATGCCTTTTTTCAGAAAAATATGGCTCAGCCACTCCTTCATAAATCATGATCATCGCTGAAGTCGGATAACATCCACGTTGCATTCTGTCGACTAATTAGGAAGTTTCCTTAGAGCTTTGAGCATAAATTTTGTTTGTTGAAATGTTGCTCAATTGTAAAAAAATCTGTGACCTCCCTCTGGGTACCGCTTCAATAGTTCTTTCGATTTTACCACCCTATTCAACTTTAATTTATCACTTTCGAAATGACCAATGCGTCTTTTATGGGCTGCAAGTCCTAAGTTATCTCTTAAAATACGCAACATGGTTCTAGGTGCTATCTCCATTTCCCGAGATAAAATCTTTTGCTTTCGTAGAGATTTTTTTCTAATTCTTTCCCTTACCACATTTTTCGTACGAACACTGCGTGGATGGTCAGATACTTCTCTGTCACAAACAGAGGAAGTCTCATTTTACCTGTTAATAGCTCTGTACACAAACATTTCACTAACACCAAGTGTATGGAGAGCTTTAAAAACTGCATTTGGCTCCGTATCAACTTTGTGTAATGCAATCACAACGATTGTGTTCGCTTCGTTACCCCTCTCCATTTTAATATCGCAAAATATTGTACAATGTATTGGTGCCAAAAAGAGACGACGCAATGAAGAATCGTGTAGAAATAACAGAATCCAAATTGAAGTGTATTTTTTTATTATTATTAATTGTAACAAAACTTCTGGTCAGACTAAGTATGTTGTTCTGGCATGTTCTATGAATATTAATATATGATAACATTGGCCCATTGGAGGGGAGGAGGAAATGAGGGCAAAGCATCGGCACCATAATTAATTGTGCGGATGTTTCTCATTTGCCTCCTATAATATAAAAAAAAACAGAAAGACAGACAAAGAAATAACTGATCGACAATTCCGGATTTTCACAATGTTTACGCTCCTGTATTGACACGGGTATTAAGTAGTAGTTAGCGAATATTCCCCGACGTGTCAGCAAGGGTCTACTTCCTTTACTAGTCACCGCATCGAACCAAACACATTACCTATAGAAGTGCAGCCCCATCTCGGCGGCGACTCTCACGTCTTCACGCCACTGGTGGTAGGAGTCGGCGGCCACATCCCCGGTGGCATTGCCCTTGATGGCGCTGGGGTTGGCATGGGTGAACCGGTCCCAGATGCTGGGGCCCTTGCCTGCAATATTATATGCAAATATTGTGTGTCAGCTGATAGGTCGACGCGACAAGCTATCGGCGTTTACTCCTTAAGAACGGACATGTTTCTGAACGGAATATGTACGTAAGCGTGGAAAAGCCTTACACTGTTACACTCTCACAACACACACCAGCGTGTTACACTCTCATGATTTTGCCTCTCATTTATTTTTTATACCGCGCGCCCTAAATCAAGGAGTACACCCTTTTAAGGAGTAAACTTCAATAGTTTTAGTCTAAAAATTGATTATGTTAAGTTACTTGTTGAACGTCAAAATAATACGTTACCACCAGTTCAAACCTAGCCACTAAACGGGACCTCGAACTGAAATTGTGGTTGCAATTAAATTTACAACTAATCTACAATTATTAAAGCTCGAAAGGTGCTTCATATTTTCAAACTGAGATAATTCATCCTGTCCGTCCGGTTTGAAAAGCTCCTTCCGCATGGCAAGTTGCTGTTAAATTCACAAGTAATGGTTTAACACTCGTATGCAAATGATTTAGTACGAGGTAGTGCGATACTACTCCTGCTTTATACGGCTGCAGTGCATCCTGCATGGCAGACTACCTTTTCTTAAATAATTGGCCTACTGAGGTAGAGGTGGTGTCATACTACATAGAAGGAGGTAGTGCCATGCATAGTGCATGTCACTGCATCCTCCTATGCAACGGGATTGAGCTGGCACAACCGGGGAGGTACCTCTCGCTCACATAAAACCGTAAAGTGACATCATCAGTGTTGCGTTTAACGTTTGTGAGTAGCCGGTGGCCCTTTGGGAAGGGGGAAAAGGAGAGCAATGCATCGGCATAGTAATTATGCAGACGTCCTCGGTAGTCGTAAAAAGGCTCCGACTGTTCGTTTCCACCCCTATTCTATAAAAAAAAAAACTTATGTAATTGTTACCATCTTCATTCCATCCGCCTTCGATCTGATATGAAGAGGTCGCAGCACCGAATTTGAAGTGTGGCGGGAACTTTAGATGTCTCGTATGCGCTTTTGAGTTTCCTTGCAGGAAACTGAAACAAAACAATACTCATTAATTTAAATAAGCGACCGAAGCAAAGAGGAATGCCAATGCCGATCACCTAAAGGAAATGATGAACGTTGCTGTAAAAAAGGCGGAGGATAGATCTAAAGAAAATACAGATCTACTCTTAAACAAGAAGAATAATAAGGAGCTGAAAAGAAAGTGGTAAAGCTGTAGTAGTAGAAAGTAGGAGTAATATTAAATAATCAGTGTAATATTCACATCTATTGTGCTAATTAATTACGATATATTATAATGGCAAATTACAATGAAATCATGGGGATTGATTAAGTTTCTATAACGTGATCAATATTAAATGGAAATATGTTGAACTCACAAATACAGATATCCAACTTATACGAAGAAAAGACGGCTCTTGGACGTTAGAAAAGATCTTAATTTGGTTTGTGTAGACATATACAGACGTACGGGCACTACTCTGAAGACGGTATGAATTGAAGATTTTTTTGAGAGATTGATTGAGAGAATCCCAGAGACCTCAAAATTTGAAACCCCAATTTTACGAAAAATAACTATTATTATGAAAATCGAACTAAAAGCAATAGTGTTAACACCATACCAAGAAGCTAGTACCCAACGTCACCTCGTAGAGATTTGTGTTTCTTGGTACTAGACTATGATGTACAACGTGAATAGCAAAAGAATTGAATACTTTAAATATCCAAAAAATTTTACACATTTTTATCAACTTTTTCGATTGAAAAATTAAACTATTTTTACAATTTTAGTAAAAAAATATTTTAAATTACAGTAACAAAAAATAATCATTTCCTAAACGCAGCTTTGGATCATGTTGCGACGTTAAATTTAGTTAACAATTAAAAATCCAGCAGTCACTTTAGTAGCGGCCGGTGTGTCATACTCTAAATATAGTAGTTGCAAATTAAATTTATAACTTTTTTGTGAATTATGTACTAGAGAACGAGCAGATACGACGTCTAGACTCGGAAAAAGTTGGTACTCGCGCTGAAGCCACGCGACCTCGATAAATTCGGGTAAGCAGACTTAGCGATCTTCCATCACGCGCCAGACTTGCACAACTTCAGCACAAACTGCAAATATTGCTGCAAAATATAGCCTAGGACACCAAGGCTATATTTTATATCAATATTTGCAATTTCAGCTCAAGTTGTCACCACAACACATATTTCGGATATAATAACAGTTCAAGATAAAAGAGTAGAAATTCACATATACATATCTTATATTTACTAAATAAACTTCATAATATAAGTAAATAATATAAAGATAATGAATAGAAAACCAACCCTATCGCCTATAGCGAGCGACACATACTCGACAAACGTCGTAAATTATAAATAAGTACATACCCATCTGCAACATATAGTCGTACATACAAAAAGCTCAAAACGATGGTCACATATTTGTTTTGTTTGCAAACGCAAGATAAAGTCTGCAGTTCATTACAAGTGAACGACAAAAATCATTCGATCGGACTTCAGCAAATCGCACCATTTGCCAATTTTCCGCCTGAATTAAAACATAAATTATACATCAACCATTCATTTGTTTTGTGATACACAGCAATGTAATGCGCAAACACTAATTGAAACATAAAGTAATTTAATTAGGACTACAAATACTTAAGCGCTCTCCACCGGCATCGAAGTTATATTTCGGTTGCACCATGACGCGTGTACTTATAATATTGTTCCTCACTGTGATAGTAACAGCAAACACAAAGCTAAGTAATAATTATTTGCGTCAGACCTACCATTTGGCAGACGATTTGGGTAATGTTCTGGCAAAATTATTGTCTACGAAGTACATAATTAAAGACACTGATAAGAATGTGCAAGTCTCACCTAGCCATGACTTCTGGGAGGAGAAGATGTTTGATTACGCCGATTTCGTCCCTGAAGGGGTGGGCTATCTATGAATATTCAAGGGGGCAAACGACAGGAAATTTGTGAAAAAGGAGACATATTTAATACGTTTCTTGTTTAAATTTGGTTTTCGATTATTTTGGAATAAAAAAACAAACATATACATATTAGGATGCTGTAGTTTCAATCAAAATACTCTAATAGATATAGATAAGTCGACCCTCCTAAACACCCAATTCATTTATATTAACAATATTATCCACTGGTTGCTTACTTTTTAAATTAGATACACTGACCGAGACACCAAAGACCGAAAGAAATTACTAACGATAATCGAAAGAACTGATTAGACATTTTTACATTGAGTTTTAATCTTTTTGAAGTGAGACTTTTTGTCTCGTAAAATGGGTTTCTGCCACCTAGGTAGGGTAGCGTGTAGATGATACGATGTATCGCTGGTATCTTCTTCCAAACCGATTGGTTATTCTAATAACTGATTACCGTTGCTATCTCAGAGACAGATATTATGTACTAGAAGCGACCCGCGGTATAACCCGTTTAAACTAAGTTCAACGGTGTAGACTTGCATAGGAAGTTTATCACTTCTTACACCACTTTCGAGGTGGAATTTCCAAGAATCATCTCTTAGTGCTCCCCTATACTCTCCAAGGTATATCTCATTTTTAAGCCTTTTGCGTCCAGTACTTTCGACAGTGCGTTGTCTGTTAGTTAGTCAATAAGTCACTCCATAACGGAAATGTTTTGTTTCATATATATATGCCGTAGTCGGAGTGCGTCGCTGTATTACATTATGGTTAGCCATTTCAGAAAACAGGGGCCGTTTTGTATTGTGGCGGGCCAATGATTAGTCGGATTAACATTGCGAGACGTTCTTCAATGTGGCGGCTGATGCCCGCAATGAATATCTTGACTTTAGGCAGTAATACGTTTTGCTTAGTCTAGCTGTTTTGTTTAGTAATGTAAGTTTATCGTGATTTTAAAGTGTCAACAAAGCTAACTTAGAGTAGTTAAACACAAACAAATTATTTGTTTTCGGTATATCGAAAATATCAATATATTTGTACGCTATGCCGTAAAATATCGATATAACAATACAATATATTATATCGATAATTTTTATCAACATCTTTAGAAGGGAGCTACTACTGGCGGCGACGATATTACATATGTCAAACAGTTCGTACTTAAGATGATTAAATATGTACTGTTGACATATATCATAAAAACATTTAGTTCTGATGTCAGTATTTGTCCGACTGATATCAATACACGCAGTCTCTGTACAGTTTCCCCTTTTCATTTCTTTAAATATACATACTACTGCCGTGACGGATGGATGTTTCATATAAGCAGATTCATTCACATGGACCGACAGATAGACAGACATGGCGAAACTACGAGTACAAGGGTTCGGGAACTCTAACAAGGAAACTTTAAAGTCACGTTTCCTGAATGTGGTGAGGACATGCGGGCAACAAGTCGCTAGGAACATAGATTATATAATAAAATATTAACAATACTAATGAATATTAGCTGTGTGGGGCGGCTTAAGAATTCCCTCATCATCAAGCCCAGGGAGATGTAAAAGTAGTCAAAGGGTCGTATGTCTCTTGGCATCTAAGAGGCTTCAGCGGGCTGGTTATTCGGTGTCCGGTCTGTTCCATAGTGCAAGTGAAATAGACGGGAACACCGGACACTGGTCATGCCGAGTGATAGCGTTACCATCAATCGGATCGGTGACAGGCCGCAATGGCGCTGGGCCGAAGCCTAATTTACCATTGCTGATCCGCCTGCTCAGCGCAATCCGTAAACAGCAGATATATAATTCCCGGTAGTTCCTACTAATTCCACTAGTCCTGGCTACCGTAGCGGCTACGGTAACGGTGGAACAAGGGGCGCTGAGAATCTTCGAGCTACGGATCGCTATCAACGATTTGACCCGGCTACGTACAACGGACGAACGCTTAGACTAGAAAACCACTGGAGGTGGAATTGGGAAAATCTAAAGGCATTCTGGGTTTATGTGAAGTCCGAAGACAAGGCGAATAGACAATAACTCTGCCATCGATTCGCCTATTCTACTTCAGGGAAGGCGACACTCCATCAAAAGGTGGCGTGGTATTCCTCGTGAATAAGTCCCTCGTGGACATCGTCAAAATCTCTAGTGTGTCGGGTTGGGTGGCGTATCTCATACTCAAACTCACTAAGAGGCACAGCCTCAAAGTAATACAAATATACGCACCAACCTCGACACATTCCGATGACGACGCGGATGCAACTTATGAGGATATCTCGAAGACTTTACATAACACCTGTTAGGCCCACCTTAACGTTGTTATGGGGGCGAGTACGAAATGATGTCTAATCGTGTATGATGGTACCACATGAAGTCGGAAAAAAATAATTTTCTTAATGAACTCTTACTTTACGAAGATGCCCCATAAGAACGGGACCGTTAAATAACCGGTTTGATGCCTATTTGCGACATAGATATGTCGGGAATTACAATGGCAATTGACGAGGCCATGAGTAGCGTGATCGCTTGCATGCGGCGCGCCGGTAAAGGATATTATAAGAGTAAGTTTACGAGCAGGAAAGCTAAATTCTGGGATGAGACGCTTAGATTTTTGAGGGAACACAGAGCATAAGAAGACGTTACGTCTACCCATGAAAAGTTTCATTCAAAGCGAATCCGCAAACTAATACGCCAAGACCTCCACAGCTCAAGTACCCTACGGGTTACCGATGTGATTGAGCAGAGTCGAAAGTTTTTGTCAAGAAGCTTGCAAGAATTCATCTTACGAAGGTCAGGGCTTATTCTGGGGTTATCGTTTCTTCTAAGCCCGAGATCTTGTCTGAGACCGAAGCTTTCTATGGCAAGTCGTATACGTCGCATGCTCCTGGTCCCGATACCTTGAACAACGATCCGCGTGCAAGCCTGACACGTAATTTTTCAGGCAGTCTTCCGACCGTCAGCTTGAATGAAATTAGTGTGGCTCTTGCGCAGCTTAAAGGGGGCAAGGCTCCGGTAAAAGACGGAATCACTTTTTCAGAATTACGGACCAATTTCACTTCATGAACATATTTACAAGTTGTTCTCAAGAGTCTTGAGGAATCATCTCACCACAAAGCTTGACGAATTCCAGCCACCGGAGCAGGCTGGGTTCCTCAGAAAATTTAGCACCATGGACCACATTTTCACCATAAGGCAAATTGTACAAAAGACACATTAGTACAATCTGCCACTGCCTTTTTTTGCTGTCGCGGGAAAACGCTTTTACGCGCCTTCACAGGCCCCGGGTGGGGTCCGGTGGTGTGTGGGGCTCGCGACACATTATAGTACCGATTACCCACAAAAACCACCGCCTGCGAGTGCCATCATTGGCACCGTTGATGAGGTGTCCCGGAGCAACAAAACATCTGGGCACCACATCGACTAGTAAGCCCCCTAAAGGACCGACGCCACCTCTACAGATGGGGTTGTCCCACACCACTGGACAACCCCACCGACTTTGGGACAGTGCAATGGGGTCAGGTTCCCATCCTCGCCCCTTGCCCCGTGCGCAGAAGCGCCTTCTCCTATAGCTCTTTGGTCTCCTCTTCTTATAAGAGGGGTACCGAGAGCGATTCATCCTCCTGATATTTAGCCCCCTCATCTTATAAGAGGGGTGCAAAGATCCCCCTCGGTTCAATTGGCTTCCGATAATGATGATGATGATCAAAGCATAAGACTTTTTATGTTTAATTTAAAATACTATGGAGGATTCATTTAAATACTTCACAAAGTAGTATTTAAAATTGAATAACAAGGGTATAAAAAAATCGAAATGACATCTATTTCGCGATTTTATGTTTTTACCTAACTTCCATAAAAGGTGGTTTCGTTTTTCGAGCCTATGTGTGTGTGTACCCTTGTATCTAGACATATAATAAAACGAAAACTTTCCGTATGTATGGAATCGATGTTATCAAAATGTAGTGAACAGTTTTTCAATTTTTACCAATGTAAAGAATGATTCCCGTGGAAGGTTTTAGAGTATAGTTTGTTTAGGTAGCAGTGTACAAAATAAATGTTGCTGTGGTCGTGCAAAGCCGTGACGGATCGTTAGTGTATGTATATTTGTACCTAGTTCTAACGTTGTGATAGCAGATTTCAGCATTAGAGCTCTCCTTACATTCGTCTCGGTAAATCAGCCTACATTGTATGGTACTCGTATTTACATAAAAATGTTTTATAAGGACTCGTATTTTTTGTTTTCTAATTTTATATTTGATTATTAATATATTTTAGGAGATTTGAAAGTTTTTTCATGGTTCGAGCTATAAGTTTCATAATGAGTGACTCCATTATAAAGCTAATAAGCCGATGTCTGTACATTTAATTTATAAAAATCTTAAAAACAGGGTTCTATTAGATACTATTAGATACTTTTGACTAATGCCACTGAAGTTGAAACATCATGCATAAATAATCTCATATTTTTTAAAATTATTTAGACCCACTGAGTTTGTTTCACAGTAAGTAAAAAAAAAGGTATTTTAAATTGTTGAAGTACAAAAGTAATTTTTAATCAAAACCATATTTCTATTTCATTGTTGTCTTGTTCTTCACTGGCAAATTTTATCAAAATCCTTACAGTTGTTTTGGTGTGATAGAGCATCCATTATTCCTATACACATACATTGTAAGAAGTAGTGGCAACTATAGTTAACTTAGCTGTTACAAACACTCAGATCGGGATGCATCTCTCCTATCTGCGGGTCCTGTCAGTCTCGTCGCCAGCCGGGCACTCATAGCAATCCGATGAAGCAGTATGATTCAGCTATTCGGTTCCACAACATAACATCAGCTCCGGAAAAAAGTGGCAACGTGCATTTGAGAATTCTGATTAGCGCCCCTGCGACCGGGGATAAACAAGTGTTACGATTTATAGAGGCGTAGGCAGTAATCAATGGCTAGCAAGGCAGCATTGTGTGCGTGCCATGCTTTGTATCATTTTATTTATTTAAAATAATAAAATCTAATGCGAAATAGTTACCTTAAAATATTACCTTTCTGCCGCGCCTCACGCAATTTTTTAAGAAAGGGATTGCTATTATTCTTCGCGTATGTTAAGTAAAGATGCAACAAATTTAGATGCATAAAATAATAAATGTATATTTGTCGTATCCGGTTACTCCGGTGAAGACTCGTCGATCGGCGTTAATTTCACTTCTATGCGTCTGGGCCGTGAAGTCAGCCGCGATGGGGGCACGATACACACTTTTTGTTACGCACTGCTTCCTCGTGGACATCACGGAACTGTCTCTCTTTTTCCTTATTTGTATTTTGTTAATTTTATTATCTACCTACAAAAATAAAATTGGAAATAAAAGTGCAGTGATATTATCTGTGTGTACCCAAGAGTCATTTTGCACATTACTCACGTACGCCAACACAATGTCAACCGACAACAATCTAAATAATATGGATGCGATATATGTATATATACTATATGTGAACTGCTGATATCTATGGATAAAAAAATATGTAATGAGACTCGCAGACATAAAGACATAAACGCTGCCACATACTCCTAAAGAACTAGGTTTAGTGTTATGGCGCATAAACTTGCTAGCATTGACATTTCAAATGTTTGAGCTGCCAAAATATCAGCGGTCATGGGCATTAGGCGACATTTTAGATATTTTAGGCATAATCGTAGCGTCGACTCTGTTCAAGTGGTACCAATGGCAGTATATTTAGACTTCTGTCCATGCTTACACACACTGTCTAATGTACAATGTATTTTTATAGCTCAATATTCCATTTGTTGTTGACTTCCAGGCAGATTTGTCACTGTCCAATAACATTGAAAGATCTAAAGGTACGTCTCACTCCAACCGGCGTGAAGACTATGCTTTTACGTCTGGTGCAGTTTGTGGGAGATGGCCTATTTATTTATTTCACAGTTACACAAGTGTTACAACTTAATTATCCCCGCCAAACTTAACGTCTGATGACGAGATAACAAGGACCGGAGAGGACAAGGTGTGATTGTGGAGATCGTCCCCATAATCCTGGATAAGAGACGGTCGTGCTTCTTGAGCTCCAAGTGATCTGCAGCAAGTTGGAGAAAATAGATGAGATGGCTGTGTGCTTTAGTAGCGAACATGATTAAACACAACACTTCCACCTCTTAGCTTTGATTATATACAAATATACATATAAATATAAAATACATGACCTAAACCACTGCGCCAGCAGCTAGTCAAATCATATTCTCGTCTAAAACATAGATAAATGCGAAGTGAACGGTGTGTATGAACTTGGCAGAGATACGCTACAACGCATCTGTGATGTTTTTTTTAATCGTCCAGTTAAAAAACCAAACAAAATACAAATTTCATTATATGCCAAAAACAGACTAGCCATTCTAATAAAAAGATAGCCTGTGTTTTTGTAAGACGTTTACGTACACGTGTACTATGCTAACGCCATTGTCATGGAATGCGACGTGATTTGAACAATGTTGTTTTATAGCATAAGGGAGCAAATCTGCAGTCGGAGCCTTTTGCTGACTACACCCATAGATATTCACGCAATTGTTTCGCAGATATATTGCCCTCCAAAATTACCGCATTGCAGCTGATCGGGCCGGCACCTCTCGCTAGTATATCGCCTTATAAGTAATGGCTAAGCTAACGGGTTTCGTGTGGTATGTGATTACTCAGTGGCCCATCTGAGGGATAAGGAGGAGGATACATTAGTACATAATTATTAATCTTGTGGACGATAATAAGCGTCGGTAGTGACAAAATTGCTATACAAAATAGTTGATTTAGTGTCTGTTTCACAAAAATAGTAATAAATTCATCACCATCATTACCACCCCTTGTAGGTGCGCCGCTGGACATAGGCCTCATTTAATGAATGGCGAGACGACCTCAGTAATTTATTATTGAACAATAAATTGTCACAGATTCACACAGAGAGAATCACAATTAAAAATTAAAACAAAATAATTTTATAAGAATTGCTCATTGTTATACAGAAATACAAGATACACGATTTCATACTGAAATGTCATTCCAAAACTTCGTTACATCAACAAAATTTTTTTGCAAAGCTACTTAATAAGTGGTGGTATGCCTCTCGCTCACATGATACCGCCGTAAAGTGACATCTATGCTGTCAGGATTCGTGCAGTTTGCGAGTTGCCGATGGCCCATTGGAGGGAGGAGGATAGGTGCGCAACGTAATCTATACTGAAAAAATGATTGAAACTTAGACCATCAAAACAACGTCAAACATATGTTACCAGAAGGTGATATGGTTAATTATAATAAATAAGTAACTTTTTATTTCGGACCTGATGCATATTATTTTTGGTTAGTAATATCTAGGTTAATAATTTCAATAATTTAACCTATGTTATAATTAACTTTTCAACATCACAATTAAAATGAAATTAAATTTGATACAACATTGTTAAAATAACAAAATTAAATTATAGCAGGTTTAAAAAGGATTGATTAGTGTAATGTTTTTTTTACTTAATTTTATTATTAATACACATTCTGCACCTGCCCTTAGTCACTTGGGTGTTTGTCAATACGTAAATCATGGAACAATGGCGCAGACAATCACATCCGTACGAGAGCATTATCTGGGTGCAGTTGGGGTTGGGACCGTACCCTACGTGACAGGGACGTGCATCGCTTGCGCATGATCGCATGGCAACAATGAATTGTAGGGCTCACGGACATCCCCGACGCGCTGCAGTGACGGGGCAGCTCCATCAGCACCCGGAAGGCATTATTATACTGGACGTGAAGAGCGCTGAACTGTTTCCGCGTGTTTGCCACAGGCTGCACGTACAGAAGGGGGAACAAAACGCTCTAAAAGGAGTAACTTTGTCATCTGTCGAACATCTTGCGAATATATTAGCCCTCACAAACAGCGCTTCTCGCTCCCTCTACATGTCAGCCTCATCTGCTAAGTCTGTAACCATATGCCCGAGGTATTTAAACTGTTCAACCATTTTCAGTTCTGCACCATTTGACCTGACGGGTGGAAAGTTTCTGGGCATTTGCCCCGTGACAAAATAGATTAAACATTCACTCTTTCTTTTGTTGTAACGTAACCCGTGGCGTTGAGCATTTCGTTCGCAAATAGCCAACAGCTTAGATAAGTAATAGACAGAAGCGCTCAGCAGCACCATATCGTCCGCATAGCCAACATTGAGACATTCTCCAACAAAATGGTAGCCGACACGTGTACTGCTGAGCTCCTCTATCACAGCATTTACATAATGGTTGAACAGTTTAGGAGACGTTAGCCTAGCTATAGCAGATTATACAGCCAATGATTTATGGGCAGTGCGTGGTCATGCGACGTCTGCCAATTAGCGTTGAAGCGATAAAGCAATCATTGTTATACCGATTATAGGAAATTATTATTATAGGAAAAAGAAATGCGATTGCGATATCGCTCGATACTACGAGGACCAGATAACAGGCCCGCTACGGTGACAACTGTTTTAATGGATGCTTCCATTACTTGCTGCATTTCTACCGAATTCGTCTGGCACGACCAGGCAGCTATAACTTCCTATTTCTTTGTATACTATTCGTGTTTCTAATTTTTTTAGTATTTTTAAGTGCAAAATTATATTTTACCTCCTAACGTTGATAATAAACGTTGATACAAAATTTGTTTATGGCAGGGCAAAGGTTTCCATATGGGATGTTAGAAAAGTGCTACGTGAAATCACTTAAATATGGTAAAGAAATCTCAACCTATATGTTTTTCATTGAAATTATCGACCTGTGACGTTACACATATCACGACAACAAACAAACAATTTCGGTACCAAACATCGTCTTTCGGAACATCAAGTAATTAGTAAATTAAATAATTTGAAGTCAGGTTCTGGAGTGGAGGCCGCGTTTAGGAAAACGAAGTGTTGGTCTACCGTACACCTGCCGGGAAGACGATCTCCGTGCAGTAACCGGTCCGGGATGGATGCGAGTAGCAGGAGATCGTATTGGCGTTCATTGAAAGAGGCCTATTGTTTTATTTTAATTTTTTATTTCGAGTATCGTTGGCTCATAGTGGGTTAGTAACATTTTTACTTAAAGCTATATTAGTGTATATTAGTGCATCAGCTGTGCCCAGCAGTGGGCCGATAAGGGCTGATAATGATGACGGCATACGATTTGTATGACGTAGTTGGCAAGACGTAACTGCATTTTAATAGCATATCATGAAACTTTATTGAACACTTCATGTTCACAAATAAACCAAAAATCTTAAGCGTTGTACAGTAGATGTACACTTACACTTAATTATTATGCCTCCTTTACACGCATTTATTGATTAATGATGCAAGTTGTTGATTAATGGCACTAATCGAATCTCTGAGTGTGATAGATATTCTAGAATCACCGAAACTACATGGTTTCAATAAAGTAGTGACATTACCTGTTAAAAAAATATGCAGCTCAATAAGATTTACTTAGCTCATCAGCAGAACATATAAGTAGTTTTTTTTATATGGTATATAGGATGACAAACGAGCAACCGGAGCCTTTCAACAACTACCGACGCCCATGAACAGCAGCATAATTATGCCGATGCGTTGCCCTCCTTTCCACCTCCCGCCCCCAATGGCTACTCACAAACCGCACGATACGCGACACCGTAGGTCACTTACTTACACGGTAGGTACACTTACACGGCGGTATTAATTAAAATAAACCCGCCCAAGGGCGAGTCGACCTCGCATATAAAGGTTTCCGTCGGTCCGTACGGACAAGGTATAGTGCCACAAATTTTATAACCTTGTAATATCGTTTACCGGGCATTATTTTATTTAATGACTTTTAAAAATTAATAACTCACTCCTTTTGAAGGTTTGCTGGGATTATTTGAACCCCAACAAACATTCAGCATGTGCGTACTTTGAGTACTTCTATCATGATTATTACTTCTTTTGAAGTTACACTACTTTTGGTGAGATGGGGAAAAATTATGCGAGTATTTTTTTTTCGATGCGTCACGAGAAACCAATACTATGAAGAGAACTATAGACATTTCAGTTTTTCTCTTGTCTTCTAACGCATGTAAATTTTTTTTTTAATTTAGTGATACTTTTAGTCATGACCTGCCTAAAATCTATTGAAGGTACAGCCAGTCCTAAATACTAAAAAAAAATGGCCACTACAATATAAAGAACCAGTGCGATATAGTGTTGTGACACAAAGTACAAATTGCCAAAGGAGTGAATGGCCTTAAATAAAATGGAAGCTTCTTGGACCATTATTATTTTTTATTATTTAAAGCAAAATGTCTATTCATCTTTGTGTAATATTTCAAATAAAGAAGTAGCGTTTTTTCACTCGCATCATAACTAATTTTTATTTTTGTAAGAAGAACCTTTAGAAGTGTCATAGTAATGTTGTAGTAGTTTCTATGACATGGAGACTGCTTATTTTAAAAATCGAATAAAAAATATTTATAGTAAGAAGTGGGCGCAGAAAAAAACATATTTTTCTACATAAATCAATTTATTGTTAAAAGTATACATTACTTATCAGTTTGTGCAAATACATTGTCTATTACATTACATAATACGCATCCTGTTTAATAAAGACGGACATCTTAATTAGACAAAAATTGGTTCAGTATGAAACTTGTGTAACGAGTAAAAATTTAATTATCATTCACAATAATGTTCATTCCGTTCGTTCACTCACGTCTCAAAATATTCCACCACATCCCGATGTGGCCAAAAAGAAAGTATGCCGTAATGTTAAAATCAAAATTTTGCTATTTTTTCTTTCTTTAATTTTCGTATTTTATTGAATAAAAATTGTTATAGTGATAAATTGTTGTAAGTTGTTAGTGTTAATCGTTTTAAATGTGATCTTGCAGATGATTATAAGTTATTTTATCGCCTAGTAAGTGATAAGTGACGAAAAATCGTGATTTTAATGTGGGGGGGGGGGTTTGTTTATATTTTAGGACACTTCGAAGAAAATTATGGACTACACATACTCGCTGCTGCCAAGAAAAACACTAGCTGTGTTTAGACAAAACCAGGTGCAAAAGTTATTATTTCTTTAGCCTATGTCTTATTCTGGTGTATAAACTATTCTGTAAAGTTTCATTAAACTTTTTACGTGAAAGAGTAAGAAACATCCATCTACACCTACAAACTTTCGTGTTTATAACATTAGTATGAGTGAAGTTCCATACTCTCCGTAGTCTGTCATGATGCAATTACCTCGGGGGTCACAGAAACCGGATCAGTAGGCGCGCCAGGGGAATCACCACACGCACTTTACGTCGGACGTGACGTAGACGTCCCGTAATAAGAAATGCGGCGCGTTTGAACGCGCGTCACAATTCTAATCGGAATAATGGATTATGATTCAGAAGGGTAATGTTTTTCTGATGTACGTATGTAGTATAATGTTCCTCGTTTCGTACAGGGAACATTGATATATAATATACTAGCGATTCACCCACTAACATCCATACAATTGTCCGGTTGCTATAAATGTTATGTTACAAATCTCTTTTTCATTGACTAAAAACCTTCATCGGGAATTGTTCTATTCCTTTGTGACAAATCTCATGAACCCGTTTCGTAGATCTTGAGAAAATCGCTCATATATCGATTGAGAAATTCTGTCAGCTTTTGGACACTTTGTTTTTAATTGTGTATAAAAAGTGGAGCTGAATTTTGTATACACCTCTAATACGACGTTGTACTGAAGACATGGAAAATCCATCGAATTTTATAAAGGTCATAAAGTTAAGAAAATCAATTCATCATCTGTCGACCTATTTATTACTCGGGGGTCAATAGAGGTCATTATAAAAATTATTTCTTGTTGTACTTTTCTGTAGAATCATCCATTTGCGGGCCGTGCAGGGCGTTGAGAAAGCGACTAGCAAACAATCACATCTTATATCGGTTATCTGCACTGGTTGTTTATACCGCACCCCAAAGCGCAAATTCAATTGCTATTAATCATGTTTTAAGTAACTTAAAAAAGTGTGTACTCGTGTACACATACGCGTTAGAAGTTGTACTTCTTTGGCGTAACAAGATTTTTTTTATTCTATTTTTCTTATTCTACGTTTGTAGGAAAAACGATATTAACAGAATATATATACAATACAATAAAAGTACTTTTACAAATTTTAACGCGGTTTATATATAGTGAAAAAATATAGACAGAGGTTTTGGAAGTTTTCCACAATGATTCATGTTTTATATACAACTTGCCCAGTCACAGCTTTGCCCTTGAACACCACTTGCCGGGATGGCTATCTCAACGAATTATACACTAAACCCTTCCTCGGGAATGTTTAGACATGATGATATAATAAAAGTCAGGCGTGGTCAACAAACATTAACAATTCAAGTATCGATTATAGTAATTGAATGTTTAAATACTGTGATATTGTGAATGTTCATAGAAATTGTGGTAAAAATTATACGAACAATTTGAGTGTTGGGGCTTTTAAATTAACCGAGTGCATAAAAATTTATATACATATTCGACATAGATCTCAATTATGAAATATAAATCGTTGTAAATGAATAAGAACTAAATGTCACAATGTGAAATAGTAATTGTGTACTGATTACTTGAATTTAAGCATTGCGTAAGCGTCGTTTTTTTGTTACAATAATAATTTGTAGTGAGAGTTATATTAAAATATTAGCTTTCTACACATCTACTCCGTATAACCTTAAACTGTACTAAATTTCAAATCCCACCATTCGCGCATCTCTTTAAAAAAAGAAATATGAAATCTTTCTTAATGTATATATTTTACGCGGCTGAAATAACGGGAATAACTGCCCCTCATCATCATCATCATAATTATCAGCCCTTATCGGTTCACTGCTGGACACGGGCCTCTCACAATGAACGCCAAGACGACCGATCTCCTGCTACTCGCATCCATCCCGGACCGGCTACTGTTTAACTGCCCCTAAAGATTGCTTATAATCAATAATAAAAATGTGCTTTATTTAATGTTCCGGACGAAGGTTGAATCCCTTAACATTAAAAAATGTATCAAATTATTGTCGCTCACCTCACAAACGCAGCGAAACGCAAGAAGTACGCGACGAGAAACATGATTACAAACACGTACAGACAGACATGTGGCTCTGAACAGAAGCGTGCAACTAGTGGTGATTTTGCAAATTATGTTAACATTTATACAGAGAGTATCTTATTCAAAAAATATGCGCACAGAACGGAAAATCCCACGTTCTTTTTGAGTTCGCTTGTTTGAGTTTAGTGGCCATTCCGTTTCTTTATCTTTTATGACATAACTAACTGATTTCCGCGAATTCATCGACGTGTTTTTCGTCGTAATTTTTTATAAAACTGACTCCCACTCTGAGTGACTCACGAAGAGGCGTAGCCGTCCAGTTGGCAAAATTACCTAATTAAATTACTACCGATGGTGACCAACATGAACAAACCGCTCACCACGTCTTATGGGAGTGTGGTCTTTGGCAAGTTGAGCGAAACGTAATGCTTGATAATATTCGTAGTGTTACGAGAGTGTACACGTTTTAAACAATATTGTCATAAATATTACTGGCAGCAAATAAACGTAGATCAATCATAGCAATGCCCCGTATAATAACAAAGTAAATATCATAAGTAAATATCCTAACGTGAAATTGAAAATCAAAAGTCAGCTATACACATGCCTCAGAGGTCGCCTGCACAGGATGGCGTTATGTGACCTGCCATCAAGTCCATTCGGTCATGAAGCTGAAACCAGAGACCATGTACTGTGGGAATGTGACTTGTACAAGAACGTGCGGAATAGCATGATGGGCGGCATCCGATGGATGACAGTGGGTCCATTCTATCATCAGGATTTGGTCGCAACAGAACTTTAGGCAATTGAAGACATTTGCGCATACATGACACGCGAAGAGGAAGGATAGGTAGCGACGTAACCGTATCGAGATAATCATGACTGACGAGGCTGATGACAACTTCTGTCTTTGTGGTGTCGGGCTCCAGAAAGGAGAGAGTGAAATACTTAAACAATGTGGAGGAAGTCATGAACGTTGTTGCAAGTTGGGGACCAGAGCCGGTGAGTAAATCCCCGTGCATCTCCCATGATTCGCTCCGTATACCGAGAGGTGCTAATGAGCTTGGTGGAGGTGGGTAAGTGCTATACATACGAGTATATATTTCAATAACAACTGCCTCGTGGTCTCCGACCCGGATCCGACCCGGGTTCGAATCCCGGGTCGGATCATACAACAAGTGATAGATACAACAACTGTAGATCAAACAACTGTCCGGAGTTACAAAGTTGGCGGTGTTACACCCCCGTGCCTCGGAGAGCACGTTGAGCCATGTTATGTATATTAAAAAATCGAGGCGAGACCTCAGCATAAATCAGAACTAAGGTTCAGACATTGATTTTCAGGTTCACCATTTTTTTATTTTTTCCCCTCTGGCATCAATCAGTATTACTTGTATTTATTTGTGTATTTCAGGACATGACTGGAATAAGAACATTACGACGTAAAACTATAGCAAATATCATCCAATAAGTTTTTTTTTTATTGCGCACTTTTCCACACACATAATACACAGTTATATATACACACATACATACATACACATATATACACACATACACATACACAGATATAGACTCATACATACACACATATGTATGTATATACACATGCAAACAAAATACATACATAAACATACACACAAGTAATATATTATATACAATACAATCGCATAGTGAACAATGATATTTCATAACTGATTATTAGGTAAAACTATAAGTAATGATTTCAGGGCGGAGCCCTATTGTTAAATTAAAACAATACTAACTAAAAATAAAATTAACTTAGTCTTTGACGGTCTAACAAATACTTTTTATAATGTTTAAACGTTGGTTTACAAGAAACATCGTGCAATGGAGGCGAAAGATTATTCCAACACTTGGAAGCTGCATATTTAATGTATAATGTGTAATGCGCAGATCTCGTGCGATGTGTAATGTAAGATGCTAATGTTAAAAGAATTTTTCAAATCTGTCCAGTAGTTTCGGAGAATATACAGTGTAGCAATTACGTTTTTGCTACTCAAACATTTTATAAAGAATATATCTATTATCTTTGACTTTCAGACCAAAGGTGTGCTCGGTCTCGAAGAAATGTCACTCTTTTTCTTCTCTCGACGTGGAGGACGGAATGATTTGGGACGGCTGACGCTATCTGCCATCACCAAATGATAATTAAATAGGTTTTCTTTTCCGCCTGGGAGCCCTATACTTTCGAATCATCGAAAATAAATAAAAGGATTCGAATTTTAAATTGAAAGGGTAAAACGCCATGTTTCATATCATGTATTTCGAAAAATATTTATTCATATTAAAATGTCTTAATTCTCTTACGTGTGCATTTTGATAGAAATATTTACATGGTCTGTATGGCTATTAATTTGATAGACCGTATATTACTTTTTACTTTGTTTGTTTGAAATATTAAATTGTTAATACTTTAATATTTAACTAGGAGTTTAGCTTCGGTTTGCTTGGAGTGCTGTAGTAGTAATTCTAAAAACAGTACTTAAGTGTTTTTGTAAAACAAATTTAGTTGTCTCAACTTATAACTTGTATAAATTGTATTAGCGTATTTCACCATTTTTGATGTTATATTTTCTTGTGTAGGTGATGGTTAGAGAATCATAAAACATTGCACCCTATAAAATTTGCATCCTTGTCGAAGGTTGAGTTGGAGTATGGAATACTAGTGAGAAATGTAACACCAGCTAGTACTGTAGCGGTTCTCCGTAAACAAATAATGTCATATCAACGTCATTTCCATGTAGAGATGTTTTATTCGGTACCTTAGATATTTTAGAAGATTCGAATCGATGTAATGAAACATTGTGTAAAATTAAAAGTATGTTAGAATCAACCCATAACCCTTATAACTTGATGCAGGCTGAGAATTTGTTAGCTCACATATATCACCGTTAGGTAGATACATTTAGCAGATAACAAAGATATATATGAAGGATGTATAGAATATTTCAAGGATTTAAAATTATCAGGATATATAATCCATGATAATTTTTTTTTTTTTTTGCATTTACTGTTATGTACATGTGGTGTAGCCCTACGAGACTTATTGATGTCTATGTATCTATGTGCATTATTTGGGGGTGTTCATCTGTATTACATCTTTAGTACACGAATAGTGATTACATGCATATTATGTATTGGGGTATCCCATAATATTGTATGTATTTAGTAGCTGTGAGTAAGGTCCATAGTGACCTTATCTCTTTTTGAAAGGGCGGCGAGGTGTAATAGGCTCTAACGCAATTAGCATGTTGTTATGATAGTAGTGACGTTTGTCAGAGATGAATGTATGGATGGAGTATAAATGGGCAAACAGTGAACGAAATTTAAGTAATTATTAATGTTATTTTGGGATAATTGAAGTAACAAATTCTCATGCGGGCTGTGATGCAAAATTGTTTTTTTCTGCATTCAGTACCAGCTGCTTATATTTGTTGCTGTTTTGGAGGTTTTCGTAGTTTATAAATTTTGCAAAGAGTAGCAAATTTTTCCTAACCGAGGGGGATATTGTAGTAATTACATTTTTGCTACTTAAACATTTTATAGAAAGTATATCAGTAATGTCACTCTTTTTCTTTTCTCGACATGGAGGACGGAGTGATTAGGGATGGCTGACATCATGATATCTGCCATCACCAAATGATAATTAAATAGTTTCTTATTTTTCGCCCGGGAGCCTATATTTTCATTTCACGATACCACGAATTATTAATAATTTTAAATTAAAAGGGTGAGTTCATGATTTCTTGCTGACGCCATTTTCAAGTGTTATGTTTCGAAAAACCTTTATTAATTTTAAAATGTCTTAATTCTCTTATGTGTGCATTTTGATAGTAGAATTTACATGATCATTATGGCTATTAATTTGATAGACCGAATCACTATTGTGTTAGTTTGAATAGTATATGCCACGTGTGAAAATTGACTGTTAAATTCTATTTTATTGTAACAGAGTATATATCGTCAAGAATGTAGCCAATAGAATGGGACGGGATCTTATTGGTTGTGTGTTCCTTTTCAGAGCTCTTCCTCATTTTGAAATTTGAATTTAATATGAAGATATGATGTCACTATAATCTTCAACTATTGAATTTAAGGATTGAAGAACAATCCGTGAACAATTAATGGATTGGATTTATAATTCTATATAGAAGGGAGCTTAATCTGGGTTGAAGCAGGGAGTCTCAGACTCCCCACCATGGTTCAAGCCTTGTCGTGGCGGTGGGGCTTAGTAGCCTGGGGTGAACCCAGACGAAGCCAATTGAACGGCGGAGAAGGGGGAGGGGAAGAATTTTTCTTGTATTATTTTATTTGAGATGGCTCTTGATTGTGACTATGGGGAGACCTCTATCTCGTGACATCAGTGTAAATAAACAAACAATCAAATGTTACCTTGCTTTATAATATTAGTATACATATAGATATAGATCACTGTCGTAAAAATACTCGTTGCGTAGATGTTATCCGGGGCGCGAGGATTGAAAGGAGGAAAATGGAGTGAAGAAGTCAAAGCCAAAAGCATGACGTTCCAATGAAAAATTACTGCAGTGGAAGTCTACTGTACTCTTAGATATCAGTCATGCTACATTGCGACCGAATTGGATACGGTCAGGGTGGCACTTATCGCTCACATACCGTCGCAAAGTAACGGAGCTTCGAGTTTCGCACGGTTTATGAGTTTCCGTTAACTCGTTTGAGGAGCGGAGGACAACACATCCGCTAAACAACTTTGCGGATATCAATTGGCATCAAAAGGCGTTGTTAGTCTTCGTTTGCCCCTATATTTGATAAAATACACCTAATATAACATGATTTATATGGCATTAAGTTAAATTAAATTTCTTGAACAAGTCCGGAAGATCTGGAGCAGACCATCTCTAAGGCTAGCCAGACATGTTCTTACAGTCTTAGAGATGGATTTGTGTGCTCCTGACTCTACTCTAGATTACAATTTTGAAATTTTAGTCCAAAGTCCAGATTCCTTAGTCTAGAGTTCCGAAATTATTCTTTAGTCTAGACTAGAGTTTCTAAATTGTAGTCCAAAGTACAGACTCTGTAGCTCAGACTAGATTTTCGAAAGGATAGTCCAGTGTCCAGCTTTTATAGTCTGGAATAGAGTTTCATAGTCCAGACTCTAGACTAGAGTTTCGAAATTGTAGTCCAGAATCCAGACTATTTATTTATATTAAACAGAAAAAAAAACTTTAAATATCGGACGCGGTGATAACAAATGTTAGAAAAACTGTTTTTTTAATGGCCTCAACCGCGAACTGTTTGGGATAGAATTTGGTTATGCGGCCCCCACTCCACCTACCTCCACTATAAGAACGTGCAGGTTTATGCAACGAGGAACTAGGAAACTCTGTATAAAGAGTCAACGTTACAGTGCAATGTTAAAAAGATTTTTGTTATAAAAATGCTTTTATTGCACTTCAAAGTTGTATAACAGGAAATTAATTCAAGGTTTTTTTTAATCATGAATTTGATGTGACATCCATGACCCAGGAAAACAAATAGTATACCTTACAGACCTTGCTAGAACTCGTGACCACCCTAATTTCCTAGCTACTAGTCAGCTACAGCAAAAAAAATATCACGTAGGCTGTGGTACTTATATGGTACTTAAATATTTGACTTTCATTATAGATCCTTAGAAGGAGGATATGCTGTTATGTTATGAGATATTTAGCAAGAGGTGTAGTGCCATGCATGATGCATGACACTTCATCCCCCTATGCAACGGAATTGGGCCGGTAGGGGAAGAACTTCACGCTCACTTGGCACCGCCGTAAATTGACAGCGTCACTGTCGCGTTCTGTGCGGTTTGCGAGTAGCTGGTGACCCAATGGGGGGATGATAGGAGGGCAACGCATCTGCGTAACAATTATGCAAATGTCCATCGGCGTCGATAGTCATCACAAGGCTCCAATTACTCGTTTGCCCCATTATTCTACAAAAAAAAGGATCCATACGGTCACTGTCACATATCTCTATATTACCGGGAGGATCCCTCAAGGAGCACTCTTGCCGCCACTCCTGTTTTATCTCTATACGGGTGACAACCCTAGATTTTTTCTATATTTTTACCGTTGTGTTTACATAACTACTACTCTACTTAATGCAGCACATCTGGTTTTGCAAATAACAAAAACACGTAATGGCAAAGACTTAACAGATAGCCTTGAAAGTAACCGTACTTGGTTAAATAACGACTTGCCAAAAGATCCGTACTTAAATCACTAAAGACGGAGAAATAAGCCCCTGACAGCTTCTTTCTTTTTCTCTTATATAACAATGTTACTATCGAGGAAGAGACAGTATACTGCTGTGGTGTTAATTCGAATAAATTGCGACAGTTAAAAAAAATTACACTATGTGAGGTAAGTTATATTTGACATCAATAATATTTGGCGCTAAAATACACTAATAATTTTACATACACAGTAAAGCATTATATTTAATAAAACATAATTTTTAATTGGCGTTATGTTTTACAGTAAACTGACGTTTTAAGTAATTTATGTAAAAAAATCATGGGATGTTATTTGTAAATTGTTGTTAAATCTTGTATTTATATACTTATCCTGATATGTTAGATGCAGGAACATCTAAGTTTGATTTCGCTGGTTACCAACATCTGCATAAGGTACACTATTCAACCTATTTTTGTTTTATAGGTGTTAACTGCAACATCATAGCTGAAGCCGGTTTGTTGTGGTGATCTTGACTGACTATTTACTTATAAATTAGATTTGTATGATTAGCACCATACAAATATACCAAATAAAAGCATAAAATCTTGTGAAGTAAATTACCATTTTTTATTCTATATTCAAATGTACATTACATACTGTAACTTTTTGACATCATACGTTTTTTATAACGTTGCGTAAGTTTAAAGAAATCCTCTGTACTTATTCGATGTCAATTTTACCTTTTGCATGTTTTTTTCTAAACGAATGTCTTCTTACAATAAACTGTCATAAACTGTACGGTTGCTGGACCACGGTTGCTGCAAAGCTTCTGAAACGTCGGGCTACTAAATAATTAAATAACGATAAAATCCGCAAAAGTAGTTTTATTGTAATGAGTAACATTCGCGTAAACTTAAGGCACTTACGAATGGTTTTGATAATAAGTATTCCACGATGACTCAACCCAACTTCCACTACGAACTCCGTTATAGCAAAATTTTACAAACTTGTTATCAAGGCGGGACTTGTAAATACATTCTGCCAAATAACCCTTTTAATCATCCGGGTAATAAAACGATCCCTATGGAGCACTAAAACCCAGTGATTTTTTTGCAAATTCAGATAATTTGGATAATTATAATCTCAAAACAGGTCAGTGCAAACCTGGTAAACTACTCCAACATTCCCAGCAAAATATAATTAATGATAATAATGAACAGCTAATTGGTGAGGCTTCAGTGCAACGCCGGACCTACGCCAGACGGTGGATGCGGGAAGATAGCCTATTGTTTACAATTTTTGTAAATTTGAAGCGTTCTGACTTCTGTGTCATATAATATCATAAATAAGCTTCAAGGCTCTGCCGGGTAAACGAATGTCTTGTTTTGATAAGTCTTCCTCTTGGTATAGTGCTAGCGCCAAATAATTATTGCGAACGATTAATGCACTTGTAATATGAATTAGAACAGGTAAAAAAATAAAGACGGGGTGTCAAATTCTGAGACCTTCCACTTAAAATTTAAATGTGTTTTAGATAGATATTTCGGATTTCCCACTTTCAGATGTTCCATCCCTTCTGTGACAACCTGTATATTTTACCCAATGAAAGCAAGTCGCCACTGGATTTATAAGGGGCTTCCACCCACGGATGGGACAATTCCCGAGGATGGTTTCAATTTGTCAAGGTAACAATCCGGCCCGCGTTATTCATAGGCGAAGCAGAGGAAAATCGCTATAAATTAACAAATTCTAAATTCATAAAAAGTTTATACATAAATTCGGTCACGTAGTTTACAAAACACCTAAGACTAGAATTATTTAAATCTTAACGGCATTCTAAGTTCCTCATCATCAAATGTCTTAAAAAAAAGAGCATTTTCGAAACTCAGGATCTCTGCGTAGTTCTACTAAACGCTGCATGCTTTTTGATGCATTGATGGATAGTAGTTAAAACTTAAATCTGCTAAATAACCGTGACCTACATTTCGTAGCACTGGCTAATAGCACAACGTAACTGTGCAACGAGCGAGCGTAGCTCCACTGGCCTCTGCCACGTAGCATGTTGCTAGCCGCACCATTGTTCAAGCATTGACTTTGCGGTGGTGTTCAGTAGCCCAAGGACAATCCAAATTTCTTCCGGTTAGTTCCCTTCTGCCGGATGTGTCCGGACCTTTTGAGAGTCTGGCCAGTTACCGCAATATCCTGCTGCATAGTAACGCGGGGCATCCCAATAAAGGCCGCAGATCCAAGGTATTCGAGTCATAGAATAAGGAAAATGTGTAGGCAAGGAGAGATAAAAGTTGCACAACCGTAGACCTGCTTGTTCTAGGAGAGGTCCGCTTTCCAAGAAAATAAGTTTTCTCCTGTGTGATAAAGCAAATCAACGAACACTTGGTTATTTTACTACCAACAGTTAATTCGCTAAGTATAAAAAACAGGTCGGTGTTGTTTTTGCTTCTGCAGAGCGTAATACAAAAAATTTTTGCTAGCAAAACATTTTATTGTGCTTATTGTTTGACAGTTACACAGATACGGTGAAGTCTGGTGTACATTTTTCTATAAAAAAGAGGCAAAAAACAATTTTGTTTGCCGATTTATTGAATTAGTTTATTCTATTTTTTAGTATTTGTTGTTATAGTGGCAAAAAAAATACATCTGTGAAAGTTTCTGTTATCCGTTTCCATTGAAATGTGATAGCTATCACGGTGTAGTAGATGTTGCCTGGTGACGGACAGACGACGATCAAAGTTTTATTAACAGGGGCCCTGTTAGGAAGAGGTAGTGACATGCTGCATAGGGGGATGTAGTGCCATGCATAATGCATGAGACTACATCCTCCTATGGCACCACAAGGGTGGTACCTCTCGCTCACATAAAACCGCCCTAAAGTGACATCTTCAGTGTCAAGTTTCGTGTGGTTTTTGAGTAGCCGGTGGCCCATCGGGGGGGCGGAGGTGGGAAACGCATCGCCATAGTGGTTATGTGGATATACATGAGCGTCGGTAGACGTAAAACGGCTTCGATTGCACGTTTGCTCCCCTATTCTATAAATAAAAACCCTTCGGGTACAGAATCTCAAATCGTCACTCGCATATCATTTCACGGTAAAGAATCCTAATCACATTTCTCGAGTATTTATGACTAGTGGAGTGACGCGCTATATAAATTGCTAAGATGTTGCACGTCCAACTGTTGTGGTGAATAAAAAATGCCTTCATAGTGTATTTAAATATAAACTAATGGAAGTACGCTATGGCACGTTAAAGCGATTTCGACACGGTGCTTTACGTGTCATGCGACATTATCTAACAGTTTCTCAGACTATGTCATGCAAATGACAACGTACGCACCGCCCGGGTGCTCAGCCACAACATGTTTCATTATTCAATGGAATAAACCATTAGCCGATCCATGCCCACTTCGTTGGCCGTTGATTTCCGAAAAAAGTAATTGCTATAGTATTTATACGGGTGTTAACATGAAGCAGAGCTGGTAATAAATTATATTATGTAGTCTGAGTGACTGAGTGCTGTGTGGAGGCGGCTTAAGAATACCCTCACCCTTAATTCAAGCCCAGGGTGACGTAAGACTCGTCAAAGGACACCACTAGTCTCTTGATAACAAAGAGGCTTCAGCGAGCTGGTTGTTTGGTGCCCCGTCTGTTTCATAGTGACAGTGAAATAGACGGAAGCACCGGACGGCGCTCACGAGTTTTGACCTGGCTACGTTTAACGGACAAACTCTCAGACCAAATAGCCACTCGGTTTAGCTGGAGGTGGAACTGGGAAAAATCCGATGGCACGTTCTGGAGTTATGTGAAGTCCGAAGACAAGGCGAGGACACCATAACTCTGCTACCGAGTCACCTATTCCACTTCAGGGAAGGCGACTTTCCATCACAAGGTGGCATGGGATTCCTCGTGAATAAGTCCCTCATAGACAACATCGTCTAAATATCTAGTGTTTGGGGTAGGGTGGCGTATCACATACGAGTTCTTAAACTCGATAAGAGATATCGACGTAAAGTGATACACGCATACGCACCAATCACGACACATTCGACGACGACGTGGAGGCAACCTATGAGGATGTGACAAAGGCCTTACATAAGCCTGTAGGGCCCAGTTCAATCGCTGGGGGCAAATGCTGATAAACTTCCCCGAGAAAGGGTGCCTCTTCTTAATGAATTCCTATTTTAAGAAGAAGCCTCATAGGAAGTGGACATGGCGGAGCTCCGATACTGTGACAAGGAACGAGATTGACTTTATTGTGACGGACTGAAAGCATACTTTTAGGGATGTGTCCGTGATCAACATGTTTAAAAACCGTAAGTGATCACCGATTGGTTGGAAGCTCTCTAAATATAGGCTTTCGACGCGAGCGTGTCCGATTAGTACATTCGACACTCCGACCTAACTTCCGACTAACCATGGAAGATTCCGAAAACTTCCAACCCCAAATTCCAAATTAAGAAACCGGTTCGATGCCCTAGATATGCCGAAAACTACAATGGAAGTTGACGAGGCCATGAGCGACGTTATTGATTGCACGCGGGACGTGGGTTGCACATTTCCCGCGAGACAGGCACAACCAGGAAGGTGTCTCTCGCACACGACACTACAGCAAAGTGTTACCTTGGGGGTAGGATGAAAGGAGAACGACAAATTTGCGTAACAGTGGTGCAGATGTCTATGGGTGGTGACCAAACAGTCACCAAAAGGCTGCTCGTTTTCCTCCTCATAGTATAAACAAAATTAGGTCATCGTTCTTACCTAGGGAATCATGAGCGTTGAGGTTTAATAAAATGGTTAATTTCTGGCACATGCAGATTTAGGTCCTTGTGTAGTGGAAGTTGAGATAACACTTATGTCATAGCGAGTAATAGGTACTGACCAAAAGATTAACAATTTCAGTGTTTTATTTCCTTCATTTGCGCTGTACAAGCTGTTACAATTTATGTTAAATTCTATAAAAGGAGTCAACACTGGGGGGTAAAAGGACTATTACAGCCATATATATCTAGCCAGACTTTTCAATACATTTATTTAAAGACCGTCTCTCCATATTCATAATCAATAACAATGTTAAAATAATGCAAGGAACAATCAAAAAAATCAATCCAGTTTCTGGTAATGGTTAATAAAAAGTTAGAAAACGAAGTGTTATCTGGGTAATTTTCCAAGACTATCTGCTCCAACCGGGATGGAGATTCCTTACATATTCAGTTCTTATATTCAATAGTTGAAGTTTATTGTGAAATCATATCTTCCTCTTGAATCCATCTTATAAAAGAAAAGGGAGTAGAGCTCTGAAAAGGAACACACAACCAATAAGATCCCGTCCCATTCTCTAGCCTTCATGAGCCAACTAAACTCAGGAAAAAAGGGTTGTATATACAACTCTGATACAATAAAATAGAATTTAACATCCAACGTTCAAACTAACACATTAATGATAAGGTCTATCAAATTAATAGCCATACAGATCATGTAAATAACCATATCAAAATGCACACATAAGAGAATTAAGAGATTTTAACATTAATAAATACTTTTCGAAACAAGATATGAAACATGGCGTCCGCAAGAAATCATGAACTCACCCTTTTAAACATAAAATAATAACAACAAGTAAAGGTTCGTGCATATTTTGTCACGAATATACAGGCTCCCGGCGAAAATTAAAAAACTATTTAATTATAATTTGGGGATGGCAGATAGCGTCAGCCATCTTAAATATATCCGACCTCAACATCGCAAAAAGGAAGGCTTAATGTTCTCTGTTTCGAAGAAATGACACCTTTTTCTTTTGCTGGACGTTGAGGAAGGAATGATGGCAGACACTATCATCACCAAATGATAATTAAATAGTTTTTTTATTTTCCACCAGGAACCTGTATATTCTTGACAAAATATGCTAAGAACAATAAATATTTCATATAAAAGGGTGAGATCAAGATTCCTTGCCGTCGCCATGTTTCATATCTTATGTTTCGAAAAGTCTATTAATGTTAAAATGTCTTAATTCTCTTAATTAATTAATAGCTATTAATTTGAGAGACCGTATTAATAATGTTTTAGTGCGAATAGTATACGCCACGTTTGAATGTTGGATGCTAAATTCTGCTTTATTATAACAGAGTTCATATATTGCCTGAACTTAGTTAGCTCGTGAAGCTAAGAGAATGGGAATCTTATTGGTTGTGTGTCCTTTCTCAGAGCTCTACTTCTCTTTCTTTCCCTTTTTTATTATTAAATTGAGATTCTTCCACTATTGGATATAAGGAATGAAGGACAATCCGCAAACGAACAGTGATTGATAATAAGACATTTAAAGGATACCTCCTGGTTGCTGCTCGAAAGTCTCGGAAAGCTGCTAGATAAGACTTCATAACCTCACTCTTTACTAACCCTTATTAAAAACTGTATTGATTCCATTGTGTTTCTGGTAGTATTTTAAGTTTGTTCATGATTGTGAATATGGAGGGACAATGATTAAATGTTTATATCTAAAAGTCTGGCTAAGCTTCTATAGTCGTTATACCCTCTATTCTTCTGATCCCTTTTAGAGGATTTAACATAAATGGTAACAATGTGACGTCATCTATTATCTAATGAAGGCACATAGACCCTGTTTTCATGGCTGTACCGGGTGTTTCCATTGGAGGGCAGGAGAAGACAACATGGGCTATGGGTCGGTATTCGTCAGAAAGTTTCGCCCCTGTACTATCTAGTACCCTACCAGATGCCTACCTCTTGTGTTGACACCCGCCCATAATCACCCAGTGGGAGCTAGTGTCGGGCTACCACTTACTAACACGACGCCCGACTGTCCCCTTATACTAGGTATAAAAAACTTACTTGTGGTATTGTCACTTCTTGGTGGAAATATAATGTATCACATGAGTAATTAATAAGATTTCAACTTGATGGATTTTTTTTTCATTTTCGGACCTGAACTTATGCTGTGGCAGCGAAGAGAATTCCAATACAGCTTCATCGTGTTGCTATGAGAGCTCGTCTGGCGACGACAGCTTGATGGTTAGAAACATAAATTGGTCGTGTTGGATGTAAATAGCATTCTAGCCGAATTTTGACTATAGAGATACCAATAACAGCAGTACATAAACAAAAATATATTCATATAACAGAAGAGGAAAGGTCAACGTATGTACACAATAATTTTGCGTATTTTTATGGGTGCGGTCCGACCGCTCGATTGTCCCTTATGATATATAACAAGAACGATAACACTCATTCGCTTTATAGTTTAGGCTGTATAGTATTTTTTTAATTTTTCAATCTTGTTAATAAGTGGCCTTTCGTTGCGTATTGTTGACCCTGGCCTTATAAGTTTCGTGGCCTTCACCGTCTAGTGTAAGGTCGAAAGGCTGTTTTCAATACAAACACAAACTGTCTGTCCCTTATGTAAAGGATACCTGTTACCTCGTCGGCGTGTCGGCCTGCTGTCCCTTCGGAATACGAGAATGAGGGACTTGCATTCTACACTAGCGCACTTGCTTGAGTATCCGAAATTCGTCCCGGTGGACATTACTGTATCGTTGGGAGGGCCCACTCATTACAAAGTGGTATTCAAAACGTAAAACATGAAGTAGTGCGATACTAAGATGTGATACGACGAATAGATTTTCATCTATTCGTCATATCACATCTTAGTACTCTTGTTGGTCGAATGCTCGTTTGCCCGCTGATCCTATAAAATAACCGTGTGGTTCTGATGCGGACTAGTCTAGTCCTTGCCATCAAAATTCAGGCCACGGCTTTACCTACTATATGGGCACATCACCTGTCTCACTGGAACGTCAAGTCCCTCCCTATTCCCCTTCCACCTTCCCGCCCTCGCCCAGGGCCGTCAGTACGTTGGCGCACTGTGCCAGAGAGCCGGCATGACGTTATCGACGTAAGGTCTACAGATATTGTAGCCGAGATATTTACTATATATAGTACCCCCATGGAACGCGCAGGTGATATACGCATTCTAACATTACAAGGTAGTACATAAATTAATGTATTCATTCAGTTAATAAACACAACAAGATTACAGAAGAGATATATACAGATTGTGACACACCTGTCGCCCTGACTCCGCTCGTTTCGTGAAACCTGTACAGGTGTACCGGCACGACCAGTGTGCGGTTGTGCACCACATGCGCGTAATAGCGTGCAGAGCCGCGCGAGGTGCGGTGGCGCAGCGTGTCCGGGAAGTTCACGGCGTACAAACCGAAGTTAGTGCTGGAGCACGGCTTTATCTAGTGACAAATCGGGGGTAAAGTCGAAAGTAACAAACGTCACAAAACATACTATCATACTATTATAAAACACTTAAGTAATTTCCTTCTTCCCTCTGATAGTAAGGCAAACAAAAATACCTCTCGGCCGGTACAACGAATTGATAGCTACGTCTCCGCGTTTTGTGCGGGTTGTGATCTGCCGGTGCCATTGGTGGTGAGGTGATAAGGAGCTAAAAACAGATCTATAACAATTATGCGGATATTCGTGCGCGTCTTTATTTATCAAGTATCCATCTGCTCGTTTGCCCCTTTTTCTGAGTGTTAGGGGGCTCATTGGGGAGATGACGTGAAGGGGAAGGAGGGAGACGCGTCTACGTAACCTTTTGCTGTTTTTGTACGCGTCGATAGTACACTAGATAGGTATTGACTGCACGTTCGCACCTTAGACTTTAAAATAATTATTATGTTACTCGTATCCGTCGACCCACTCGAAGGTGTCGATGAGAGACCAGATGTTGAAGGCCGTCACGTTGACTCCATCTTCGTGAATAGCCGACAGCATCTGCAAGATGATCATGATTATCGCCACACTACTTATAACGTCATCTAGGCTGGTAACCTAGGCTAGGTTATGGAGCACCTGGTCGGTAAATAATTAAAGTTAGTGAGATAGAAATAAATATACCTAAGTTAGTGAGATAGAAAGAGAGCATGTTATGTTTCCTATGTTAGTGTAGGGGCGAGCTCACATTTTCTGTCTCTTTTCCTCTTATAGACAAAGCATGAAATTAAGTTAAGTTTGGCTTCATTCATATGGTCTATAGCAAGTATTTTTTGTTTATAGCTTACAACATTATAGAAGTGGCGAATCGTTACCTTTTTTTTCCGCGGGGAAAGGCTTTTACGCGCCGTCACCGGCCCTGTGTGGGGTACAGTAATGTATGGGACTCGCGGCACATGATAGTGCCGAATACCCGCAAAAACCACCGCAAGTGCCATCATTGCCGCCCTTGGTGATGTGCCCCGGAACAACAATCATCAGGGCACCTCGACGTCTAGTCAGCCCCTAAGGGACCCAGATGGGATTGCCCAGCACTACACGACAACCCCATGGACTTTGGGACAGTCGACCTCACCCCTTGTCCTGTGCGCAAAAGCACCACCTCCTGTTGCTCTTAGGTCCCCTCTTCTTTCTAGAGGGGTACCGAGAGCGATTCCACCTCCTGACATTTAAGCTCCATCTTCTTATAAGAGGGGTGCAAAGATCCCCTTCGATTCAATTGGCTTCGCCTGGGTTCACCCCAGGCTACTAAGCCCCACCACCACGACAAGGCTTGAACCATGATGAGGACGAATCATTACCTAAGCCTAACTCAGGTACACGCACTCTGATCCATAACTTGTTGTATGGTTCAATAATAGTTTATAAATCAATATTGACAGCATGGAGCCTGGATGGGTTGGAGATTTGTAAACTAAAAGATATGTAAGTCATAACTCATAAGCTTAAGTGCGTGTGAATAAGAAGCACCTCCTCGGTTGAAGCGTCGGAGGTTAAGCATTATATTACCTGCTCCAAATGATCTTTGAAAGATTCGACCCGATCCAAGTCGCCCAGCCCAAGAAAGCATTATCTCAATGTCCACGTATTCTCTCCTGACCCATTTGAGATCTTTCCGGAAACCTGGTGGGTATACCTGGAACCATATCACCTACCGCTTGAGCAAGGTGGTTGAATTCCCATTACGCCAGACTTGAAAATACAGATTACATGATAACGTTGCGCCGAAAATTTAAATTAATCTTTGAAGTAAAACTTCTTACGCATGCTTGTTTTGGGGTGTAAGCTGGCGAATGGGTTATGGAAACCCATGGAAACACGGAAGATTTGAGATATATGTTAGTGAATTTACATAGAATTTCGCCTTTAAGTTTCTATTTTCAGTTATGATAGGTTGTAATTTGTCTTCCTATTTTTCCATTATATTGTTAGTTATAGAATCCTTTAGCTATTGTGTTTGTATTTGAATTTGATTTTTTAGTTTTTCGTATAATAGTTGTAAATCCTCCATATCTTTACAACACTTAGTCTGAAACATACTGAAGAAGGCAATTCATTAGAATTTACCTTTGGTTGACAGAACTGTGACAGTTGTCACTCACTGTCACTAATTTCTCTTGCTATGACTGACTCTATTCTAACAGTGCGTCAAATTTAAATTTGAGAAATAAATCGCAAAAATCTCGGATAAGACTTAAGCTTGAACTCACGTCTATCCGGGTTAAGCTTTGGTCACTTTGTATTAGACCAATTACTCTCATCAGATTTGTACGAAAATACGTATTATCTACTTGATACAAGTCTCTTGGGTGGTGGATTTTATCTTGGATTTTAAAATTGTTGTTTATTTTTCACAACACCTGCATGCTCTTTATTGTTTTATTTTTATATTACTTACTGGAACTGTTCTTACTAGTGCCAGCGCCACCTATTGAAAACCGTTGAGTATACTGAACAAAAATATTCCTCGAATAAATTAGCACACTTTTCTGGTGGGACCCATTCTTCATTTCTCAAAAAATCTTTTTTATTATGATTATTACGTTTAGACGTAGCATAGTCCCGAAAAATTTTGGTTCTCGTTTTATATTAAATTCCATATTGTATTTAAACTCTTCAAGATGATTTTTATATTACTTTTAACAAGTGTTCTTAAGTCAGAGAATAATTTTCCATATCGCAAGTTTTTGGTTATTTTAAATACTTTATGATATTTTGTTTTTAACCTAATATTGTATATGGTACTACTCATGATAGGTATACCTCCCTGCTTTATTAAGTTTTGTTTATAAGAAACACAATCTATGAAGCATGATTCAAGAATCGATTAAAATACTTCAATCGTTTTCTGAGCACAAGTACTGTTATATAAAGGTGTCCAATCTGCTTCTGTCAAACGTTGATAAAGAATTCGTAAATTACATTTTCCAATTTTCAATCTAAAATTCCATTCGGCTCCGCTGTCATTCTGTGTCGTCACTATTAAATCCAAGCTCAAATGTAATATCAAATGTAACCTCAGGCGCAGTGTGGTAAATGTTTGGAGGAACAAGACATTCCTCGGCCTCGTGCACCACTACTCGACTCAACGACTCACTAACAAGTACTAAATCTAGCAAACGATCGCTCGTTACAAATTCGATTAACCTGCCGAAGGTCCCCAAAGGTCAAAACAAATTCGAACTGCGATCTTGCGTTCAGTGACGCTGAATTAAAGTTAACATCACCACACATAATTATTTTATGTTTGGTGTAACAACTACATACATTTCAATACAGTCGAATACCGTGAAATATTCATTATCACTAGAGCTAGGAGGTATATATATGCAATTTAAAACACATAATAAATTGTTACCTACATACAGTCCACCACAAACAATATCACTATTTATAAAACCCTAAATAGTGATATTAATGTAGTGATATCAGCGAGTAGTGAATAATTTGAATGCGTTATCATTGCCACTTCTCCTCCTCGGCGATTACTCCGTCTATCAAGTCTAAGCATACAAAAGCCGTTGGGTATTACTTCGGAATCTAATATGCCCTCCGTGAGCCAGGTTTCGCCGATGATATGAATATCAGCAGGAGAAGCAGCAATAGCCAAACAAAATTCAAGTAATTTAGTGAGTAGGCCTCTTACATTTAGGGAAAATAAAAATAATTTACGACATTTTATTTGTTTACTTATATTGCAGGTAGTCGCATATTTATTTGTAAAGTTCGTTGACCCGTTCGGACTCGGTGGGGCCACGAAGTGCGTTTATAGTGAGCGACCGCATGGCACGTCCGGTGCCTCTTTGAAACCACTCGCTTATTTCTGTGCATTCGGGTCAGTTGTAACTCATAAAAAAGTTAAACTTACTGCACGGAACTGTGATCACAAACGAAGCGTAGTGATTATGATTTAAGAATCAGGCGTGAGTGTTCCCAATCTTTTTCAACGGTTTGAAGCTCACTGTCAAAAATGCCACTTCCTTTTATGACAGCATTTTAGCGATTAATTCTTTGCCGAGAGCGTTTGGACACTTTTTACCAGTCATCTTCATCTTTATTATCCACTGTCTGGTAGACTTGTTCCTTTCTCCAATCCAATGTTGGATTGCGGTGTTGTAATATAAGTTCGTGTGCTTGACTCACCGTGTTCTATACAAACAGCTGTATTCAGCCGCTTACTTGTCCCTGTAGATGGCTTGAGACGCACTTGTCGCACAGGGCGCTGCTGCGCTTTATACTCGGAGGACATCGGCTCTGCTGATATCGGCGATTGGTTGATGCGCTATGTGTTCGGAAAGCACTTTGGCTTTGAAATAACTTCGATTTGACTGTTAATTCATACATTCTGCTTTCATCTGGAACCTCCCCCCAGGCATCTTTTAAAGCGTCAATCAGCTGCTGTTTGTTGTAGACCCCTTGCTCATTCTCTCTAACTCTTTGTTTCAATTGGTCCCACAATTGCTCGATCGGATTTAAATCCGGACTGTTAGATGGCCATGGTAATACCTCAATATGAGGCCCTTCTAGGACAGTTTGATCGAACTGTGTGTGCACGGGCTTTATCTTGCATCAGGATGAATCCAGGCCCTACTCGCTGTGCAAATGGGATCATTTGAGGCCTGATGACGTCCTCGATGTAACGTTCTGCAGTTACGGTACCCGAATTAAAAATGGTGAGCTCAGTTTTACCGTGTAAACTAATCCCACCCCATACCATTACGTTGGGACGTAACGGTCAGCTTCTTGAATGCAGGACTCCGAAAACCGCTCACTGCGTCATCTCCACACTTTAACACTCCGATCATCATTAAGAAATTTTACTTTGCACTCGTCTCTAAAAAGCACCTTGCCTCACAGTTAATCCCCCAGTTCAAATACTGACGGGAGAATCCTAATCGGCTTGCACGTTGAACCCTGCTCAGAGGAATTCGAACAGCTCGTCGTCTTGACGTTTTCTGGTCTCCGTGCAATCGATTACGTATAGTTTGATCACTGAAACGGATACACATTGTCAGCCGTAGGTGGTGTTGTAACTTACGGGCCGTTACTGTACGATCACAACGAGTACTTAGCTGGATGTACCGATCCTCATGAGTCGTTGTTATGCGAATTCTACCTGAACCAGGTCTCCCGTCAACACTACCAGTGTCTTGCAAGCGATTCCATACATTTTGGACAGCTCTACCAGAAAAACCCAATTGCAAACTCACTTAACGCTGAGAACGTTCTTTTTAAATCATAGTTGTGGCTCTGGTTGCTGTTATTATATCCATGTACCTTCGTATTGGTGGCATGATTAACTCGAGATGATCAATGAATCAATGAAACTTGAAAAAGTAATACTTTTTTCCTAAAAAAACCGAAACAAGTTAAGAAGACTTAATTTAATTACTCACAGTTTATTGCAAATTTTATGACCGTGCCGAAGTTACAAAGTAAGATCGTGGCAAATTTATCGGATTGAGAATACAACCCTCCCAGGGTTGTATACTCCGGCCAAATCTCTCGGTTATTTACTGGCCCTGGAGACCCCGGGGCTGTACATGTCTAACTTCTGCCCAAAAATATGTTCGACCTTGAGTAGACGTTTAGATAGCAACCTAATGTTATTTAATGTACTTGTATAAACATAGGAACGTTTAGCCAGGGGTATGGGGCCCATTCAACTTGAGGCGCTAAGAGCGTCGTGTAACAGTCCTGTGGATACGTAAGTAGTTCCATAGTAGTCATCTAAACGTGGGCGGTTTGACTACACACAGTGTGACCTGTTCTAAATTGTAATCGTTGTGTTACTGTCATTTAAATATGATCATATAATATAAGATAAAGAAAATAGGAAGATGTAGTGCCACGCTGCATAGGAGGAGGTAGTGCCATGCATAATGCATGACACTACATCGTCCTATGCAACGGAATTGGGCCGGCACGACCGGGATATATGTGGATGTTTATGGGCGTTGGTAGTCGTAAAAAGGCTCCGATTGGTTGTTTGCACCCTATTCAATAAAAAAATACGCACACACAGGACATTATCTAAAATATATAGAGAATAAACAGTCAGAATACTGATTTCCTCAAATGAATTATTAGAAAAAAAAAAAATTACATAATTATCGTAACAAATTGAATCGGTGGACATCAGTATTATTAATCTGTGGAAGCTACTTGTTAGTCTTTGCAACTTGAACATAAGACACGCTTAGGAAAGTTTTATTAGTTGTCAGCACACTTGATCCTGATTGAAATTCAAAATAATATTGAATAATATGTAACATCATTAATGTGTTCCAAAAAATTCGCCATGTGGTGTAAGTTTTATGGATTTCGACGTATTGTAACTTGCTGTTCCATCATGTTTGGCCATAGTTTAAATCACAAAACGGAAGTCACGTAATGCTACCTTATTGTAGTTTTAAATTGTTTAAAAGTTATCCATTGCACCTCGCGTTATTAACTTTATAACTATATTTAGTATTTAAATTATCTAATGTGAGAATAATGACAATAACTATAAAAAGTACCATATGTTAATCATGCTGCTAGCCGTATATTATACTCCGGAGTCTGTCGGAGTATGGCTTTGTATGGTGCCCTTGTATGGGTTGATGCTCTCCCTGCAGTAAATAAGACCCAGATACGCAAAGCGCAGCGGGTAATCGCGGTGTTTCCCTACACCAGAACCTCAAGGCCACGGTCAACATCGAGGTCCTGTACGACCTCGACACTCAACACCTACCTATACTCGTCACACTGGATTCCGGAGCAATCCTTAGGGAAGGAGTGCGGACCAGAGAGAGGATCGACTGGGCCGTCTATCAAG